>JAJSOF020000011.1:9791781-9914281 GCA_025594305.2 Periplaneta americana | reverse complement strand
TCATTACAAATATTCCGCTAGATGGCAGCAGTGTATCATGGTGCGCAGCATACCTGTGTTCGACAGAATTTTTTCACCGAGAAAGGTTTTATTACAATATAGAGAGTTCTATCTTTAACGGAATTTTTACACCAAAGAAAAAAGATTTATTGCTGTGTAGTGGTTGCTGTCTTTGACAGAATTTTAGATCAACAAAACAGGATGTATTGCAATATAGAGCTTATTGTCTTTAACAGAATTTTTACACCAAGACTGCAGATTTTATTACAATATAGAGATTACTGTCTTTGACAGAATTTTTACACTAAGGAAAGAATATTTATTGCTCTGTAATGGTTACTGTCTTCGACAGAATTTTAGACCAAGGAAACAGGATATATTGCAGTATAGAGCTTACTGTCAATAACAGAATTTTTACACCAAGAAAGCAGGTTTTATTACAATATAGAAATTACTGCCTTTGACATAATTTTTATAGCAAGGAAAGAGGATTTATTGCAGTACTGTGGTTACTGTGTTTAACAGAATTTTAGACAAAGAAAACAGAATGTATTGCAGTATAGAGCTTATTGTCTTTAACAGAATTTTTACACCAAGAAAGCAGGTTTTATTACAATATAGAAATTACTGCCTTTGACATAATTTTTATAGCAAGGAAAGAGGATTTATTGCAGTACTGTGGTTACTGTGTTTAACAGAATTTTAGACAAAGAAAACAGAATGTATTGCAGTATAGAGCTTATTGTCTTTAACAGAATTTTTACACCAAGAAAGCAGGTTTTATTATAATATAGAAATTACTGCCTTTGACAGAATTTTTATAGCAAGAAAAGAGGATTTATTGCAGTACTGTGGTTACTGTGTTTAACAGAATTTTAGACAAAGAAAACAGAATGTATTGCAGTATAGAGCTTACTGTCTTTAACAGAATTTTTACACCAAGAAAGCAGGTTTTATTACAATATAGAAATTACTGCCTTTGACAGAATTTTTATAGCAAGAAAAGAGGATTTACTGCAGTACTGTGGTTACTGTGTTTAACAGAATTTTAGACAAAGAAAACAGAATGTATTGCAGTATAGAGCTTACTGTCTTTAACAGAATTTTTACACCAAGAAAGCAGGTTTTATTACAATATAGAAATTACTGCCTTTGACATAATTTTTATAGCAAGGAAAGAGGATTTATTGCAGTACTGTGGTTACTGTGTTTAACAGAATTTTAGACAAAGAAAACAGAATGTATTGCAGTATAGAGCTTACTGTCTTTAACAGAATTTTTACACCAAGAAAGCAGGTTTTATTACAATATAGAAATTACTGCCTTTGACATAATTTTTATAGCAAGGAAAGAGGATTTATTGCAGTACTGTGGTTACTGTGTTTAACAGAATTTTAGACAAAGAAAACAGAATGTATTGCAGTATAGAGCTTATTGTCTTTAACAGAATTTTTACACCAAGAAAGCAGGTTTTATTACAATATAGAAATTACTGCCTTTGACAGAATTTTTATAGCAAGAAAAGAGGATTAATTGCAGTACTGTGGTTACTGTGTTTAACAGACTTTTAGACAAAGAAAACATAATTATTGCAGTATAGAGCTTACTGTCTTTAACAGAATTTTTACACCAAGAAAGCAGGTTTTATTACAATATAGAAATTACTGCCTTTGACATAATTTTTATAGCAAGGAAAGAGGATTTATTGCAGTACTGTGGTTACTGTGTTTAACAGAATTTTAGACAAAGAAAACAGAATGTATTGCAGTATAGAGCTTATTGTCTTTAACAGAATTTTTACACCAAGAAAGCAGGTTTTATTATAATATAGAAATTACTGCCTTTGACAGAATTTTTATAGCAAGAAAAGAGGATTTATTGCAGTACTGTGGTTACTGTGTTTAACAGAATTTTAGACAAAGAAAACAGAATGTATTGCAGTATAGAGCTTACTGTCTTTAACAGAATTTTTACACCAAGAAAGCAGGTTTTACTACAACATAGAGATTACTGTCTTTAACAGAATTTTTATACCATGGAAGGAGGATTTATTGTAATAGTGTGGTTACTATGTTTAACAGAATTTTAGACAAAGAAAACAGAATGTATTGCAGTATAGAGCTTATTGTCTTTAACAGAATTTTTACACCAAGAAAGCAGGTTTTATTACAATATAGAAATTACTGCCTTTGACAGAATTTTATAGCAAGAAAAGAGGATTTATTGCAGAACTTTTTATAGCAAAGGAAAGAGGATTAATTGCAGTACTGAGGTTACTGTGTTTAACAGACTTTTATTGTCTTTAACAGAATTTTACACCAAGAAAGCAGGTTTTATTACAATATAGAAATTACTGCCTTTGACAGAATTGCAGTCTTTAACAGAATTTTTACACCAAGAAAGCAGGTTTTACTGCCTTTGACAGAATTTTTATAGCAGAAAAGAGGATTTATTGCAGTACTGTGGTTACTGTGTTTAACAGAATTTTAGACAAAGAAAACAGAATGTTACTGTGTTTAACAGAATTTTAGACAAAGAAAACAATAATTATTTTGACAGTATAGAAGCTTACTGTCTTTAACAGAAAACAGAATTTTTATACCTTTAGAATTTTTATACCAGAAAGCAGGTTTTACTACAACATAGAGATTACTGTCTTTAACAGAATTTTTATACCATGGAAGGAGGATTTATTGTAATAGTGTGGTTACTATGTTTAACAGAATTTTAGACAAAGAAAACAGAATGTATTGCAGTATAGAGCTTACTGTCTTTAACAGAATTTTTATACCAGGAAAGCAGGTTTTACTACAACATAGAGATTACTGTCTTTAACAGAATTTTTATACCATGGAAGGAGGATTTATTGTAATAGTGTGGTTACTATGTTTAACAGAATTTTAGACAAAGAAAACAGAATGTATTGCAGTATAGAGCTTACTGTCTTTAACAAAATTTTTACACCAAAAAAAGCAGGTTTTATTAGAGATTACTGTCTTTGATAGAATTTTTATACCAAAGAGAGGGGATTTATTGCAGTAGTATGGTTACTGTGTTTAACAGAATTTTTTATCAAGAAAAAAAAAAGGATGTATTGTAGTATAGAGCTTGCTGACTGTGACAGAATTTTTACACCAAAAAGCAGGTCTTATTACAATATAGGCATTTGTATCTTTGGCAGAATTTTTACACCAAAGATTGAGAATTTATTGTAGTATCGAGATTACTGTCTCTGACAGAATTTATGCACCAAGAATCCATGTTTCTTTGCAGTATTTTTACTCCAAAGAAGCAGGTTTAGTTACAGTATAGCTCTTACTTTCTTTGTTGTGATATGTATGTATTTATTTATTTACACTGCAAGTGGGCATGCACCCGGTGGCAGTGGTATACACAATATAAACAATACACAATAAAGAAATGATAAACAATATTTACAATACACAATACAATTATACAATACACAATAGGCCTACAATTTTATACACGATACAATAAGAATACACAATATAATTTAACACAATAATAATAAAACATAAAATACCTAATTTTACATTACAACTTACATTATTATGTACAGGCCCTACATAAGTTTCAATAGTCTTTCACTTTACTCTCATCTCACTCACTGTAGTGGCACTATGACGCATTTCACTGACACTTTAGCACACATTTCACTGACACTAAAGAACACATTTCATTGACGCTATAAATTATCACTGATCGGAACTGTTCACTGCACTGTAAAACCATAACTTCACTGACTCACCTCGCTTCACTGATACAACAGTTCAAATAAGTCAAATAATTACACCCTTATACATACTGTACTTATAAACAGAACTACATTTAAACTAAACATTTCTAGTCTAAGACCCACTTACACGCTATTTTTAAATAATTTACAATTCAAACCAAGGAAGTAACTCGTCAGGCTAATTAAATACAAATATAATATAATATAATATAAAGTCGTAAACAATGAAATAGAATAAAGACCATAATTATTTCACTCCTACGCATTTGTAGCGGTGCCCTGGGAATATAATATCCATGCTGTTACTTGTACAGCTACTGATTACAGGTGCGCCGAGGGTTCTTGTAATCCAATACAAGTTGCAGCGCTGCTTCGTAAACTGCTATAATCGCTCGTATCGAGGTAAAGCAGTTTTCATTGACCCCTGGAGACTGCGCTAGTTAGAATAACATAGAACATTCAGCCCCTCACAGCACACAAGGGAGGAATCGGGGTTTAGTCTAAAATGATATCGGATACCCATTTGCGAGGGTGCACACATCAAGTAGCCTTGGGGGCATCGTAAACCAAGCCTTACTTTGTATCTCATGTGCGAATTCTCTCTTGCAGCGTACGAGGATTCCAACTGGTCTAACGCGGCTTTGTAATTGGCGATCCGTGGGTCAATCTCAGAGCCGGAGTAAGCTAGTAACTGCATTTCTGAAAATTGTCTTCTTCCCTGTCTTTGACAGAATTTTTACACCAAGAAAGCAAGATTTGTTGAAGTATAGCGTTTCCTGAAATGGACAGAATTTTTACACCAAGAAAGCAGGGTTTATAACAATATAGCGTTTTCGGTCTGACTGAATTTTTACAGCAAGAAAGCAGGGTTTATTACAGTTAAATGCTTACTGTCTTTGGCAGAAGTTTTACACCATGAAAGCTTGATTTATTAGAATATATAGCTTACTGTCTTTGACAGAACTTTTACAGCAAGAAAGCATGGTTTATTACAGTATAATGCTTACTGTCTTTGACAGAATTTTTCCACGAAAATAGCACGATTTATTACAATATAGTGCTTCCTACCTTAGACAGAATTTTTACAGCAAGAAAGCAGGTTTTACTACAGTGCAGCTCACAGTGTTTAACAGAATTTTTTTTATCAAGAAAGTAGCATTTATTACATTATACTGCTTACTGTCTTTAACAGAATTTTTGCACCAAGAATGTAGGATTTATTACAGCATACTGCTTACTGTCTTTAACAGAATTTTTGCACCAAGAATGTAGGATTTATTACAGCATACTGCTTACTGTCTTTAACAGAATTTTTGCACCAAGAATGTAGGATTTATTACAGCATACTGCTTGCTGTCTTTAATAGATTTTTTGCATCTAGAAAGTAGAATTTATAACAGTATACTGCTTACTGTCTTTAACAGAATTTTTGCATAAAGAAATTAGGATTTATGACACTATACTGCTTACTGTCTTTAACAGAACTTTTGCACCAAGAAAGTAGGATTTATTACAGCATACTGCTTACTGTCTTTAACAGAATTTTTGCACCAAGAAAGTAGGATTTATTACAGCATACTGCTTGCTGTCTTTAACAGAACTTTTGCATCGAGGAATTAGGATTTATTACATTATACTGCTTACTGTCTTTAACAGGATTTTTGTACAATAAAGTAGGATTTATTATAGTGTGCTTACTGTTTTTTGACAGAATTTTACACCAAGGAAGCAGGATTTATTATCGTATGGCCCTTACTGTCTTTGACAGAATTTTTTCACCAAGTAAGCAGGATTTATTATATAGTATAGTACTTATTGTCTTGACGGAATTTTGCACTAAGAAAGCAGGATTTGTTATAGTGTTTTGCTTATCGACTTTGACAGAATTTTTTGCACCAGAAAAGCAGGATTTAATACAGTATGGCCCTTACTGTTTTGACAGAATTTTTTCATCAAGAAAGGATTTATTAGAGTAAAGCGCTTGCTCTGTATGACAAAAATATTACTCGTAAAAATCATTACCATCGTCATCATCATCATCTTTTCAGGGACGACATATTCACAACGGAGGGGAAGCATCTTAAGTCATTGATTGTCAAAATAACCTAATAATATTAATGATATTTACAAATGATATAGGTCTATCTCTAATTCAAAATTATTAATATTATTTCCCTGAACTGAGTGGTAGCCTATATTACTACCAGTGAAATAAAATACAGGAAATACTGTAGTTTATATAGCCTATTTATTTAACTCACACATGTAAGGTCAATTAAACACTGTTCATGGATTAGATAATAAACATACAATATATAAACCACAGTTGTATGAACACTTTACAAATGATGATAATTAAGATTGGTAAAATTCAAACATGTTTCGGAGGGTGCTCCTCCATCTTCAGTGGCATTACCATAACTTAGAAATGAGAAGGCACAGAAATAATTTATGCTTTTAACTGGTAATAGAGTTCTTTTCAGAGTTAAACAGATGAACAAAATGTGGATATAGTAGTAAGATTAGAGAATCTACCAATGTAGCTTCACAGGGATGGTACCTCAGAGTTTGTGAGCCTTGCTTCAAAATAATCACGCGGCATGTTTACTTCCTAGTTCATTCCAGTTTCTTGTTTGAGGAGAGGGCGTGGTCGTTGTTTGTTTTGGATGTATTATATGCGGTGTGTGTAGCCACTTAATAAAAGATTGGTTGGTAGTTGCTGAAACTGAATTGAACACCACGTTGATTTTGTGCCTAAGATAACACTGACAATGACAGTATCAATATAAATCGTCCGTACTCCACCTGGAATATGAACACAGGACTGTCTGCTTCAGCTGTGGCGTACATAATGAAGTAATATGATTAAATACAGTTAATTATATTTGCTATGCTTTTCTTAATAGGGTGACGTATCAGTCATCCGCTATAAAGTTTATTACAAGATGTTCTTCAGCAAACTCCCTCCCCTCTCAAGGTTGTAAAAGACACTTGCGCGAAGGGGGCAGGCTGGGAAAACATTCATCTCGTGGACAGGGTGAACACTGACAGTAGCAGGCGGTTCTGGCGCTGAGTGCTTGAAGTATGATTACCGAGTCTGATAATAAGATTTATAATCTGCTGTGGTGGGAAATGTTTTAATTTTTTCACCATGTCATTATGTAAAAATATCTTTAAGCTTTCGGAGTTTCGTATGCATACTCAGGGTAAGGAAATGAGAATCTATCGCTATCAAGTCCAGTTATGGTGAAAAGTTTTGGTAGTTTAAGAGTTTTTAGGCTTTCATGGTGACAGTGATCAGAAAAGATTTTTGGGTACTCTACCTTGGCCTGAAACTTGACATTTTTCTTTTAACGTTTCGCAAGCACATACAGGTTCCATCACCAGGGCAGATAGGTAGGCCTAACGCCAGATGGATCGCCTACTCTTGTTACGCCAGGCTAAACCGGACTACTGTGCAAAGGGTTTTTAATTGCTCTTCTTCATGAGGTTGAACTGTAAGTACTGTAAGTTTCAGAGGTTAAATCCCGAAAAGACTAAGTATATCATTATGTTTCGAGATCAGAATATTGTACGAAATGGAACTATAAAAATTAGAGATTTATCCTTCGAAGAGGTGGAAAAATTCAAATATCTTCGAGCAATAGTAACAAATAAAATGACACTCGGGAGGAAATTAAACACAGAATAAATATGGGAAATGCCTGTTATTATTCGGTTGAGAAGCTTTTGTCATCTAGTCTGCTGTCAAAAAATCTGAAAGTTAGAATTTATAAAACAGTTATATTACCGGTTCTTCTGTATGGTGTGAAACTTGGACTGTCACTTTGTGAGAGGAACAGAGATTAAGGATGTTCGAGAATAAGGTTCTTAGGAAAATATTTGGAGCTAAGAGGGATGAAGTTATAGCAGAATGGAGAAAGTTACACAACGCATTGTATTCTTCACCTGACATAATTAGGAACATTAAATCCAGACGTTTTAGATGGGCAGGGCATGTAGCACGTATGGGTGAATCCAGAAATGCATATAGAGTGTTAGTTGGGGGGCCAGAGGGAAAAATACCTTTAGGGAGGCCGAGACGTAGATGGGAAGATAATATTAAAATGGATTTGAGGGAGGTGGGATATGATGATAGAGAATGGAATAATCTTGCTCAGGATAGGGACCAATGGCGGGCTTATGTGAGGGCGGCAATGAACCTCCGGGTTCCTTAAAGGCCACTAACTAAGTAAGTATTGGTTTAATTCCCAATATGCTCAGTCAATTTAAGACAGCAGAGCATTATGATAATAAATGATTCAAAGAATTTTAGCTTTGCTCTTTAAATGTGCTTAAAATTTATCAGCACAATTGTAACATTTTTAAATTCCTTTTTAGACAGCCTGACTTCCGCATGCCTCACCAGAAGTGAACGATCAGCCAACAAGTACAGAGATAACACGTAGTTAACACGAGACTTTCGAAACACGATTGTGATATCTTTAGGGACTTTCGGACATTGAATACCGGTTGTGATCTTTCTTAAAATATATTTTTTTCTTATATATCGTCGCTGGGCCTCCAAAATCCTGAAAAATAATGAAATTATACCGAAAGCAGTTTTAAAAATCAGGGAAATTAAAAATGACAATGCTTTTTCCATTATACTGCGAAATGTTTTTAAAACAAATAGCGGATTTTGGAGGCGCAGCGATGACATGATTTTATTTTTAATATACAAATTTTCCCCATTTATTTTAATAATTCCTTCCATTTGTTGTAATTGTTTGACTCTTAGAATTAAACGTGACTAAATTTGTCTTCATTTTGCATTTTCTATGATTATATTTTATTATTATTATTATTATTATTATTATTACTATTATTATTATTATTATTATTATTAATATTATTACTATATTTTCTATGTATTCTTATACTCGTTGAATGGTGGAACAAAAGACCTTATGCTCTTCACTCTAACTCTGCCAGTATGAATAAATGTATAAATATATAATAATTTTGTATAATTCCATTGTTCGATCTAAATTAGAGTATGCTGCAGTTATTAGAACCCAGTTAGTAACAAATATATTCTGTTACTAGAAAAAATTCAAAATAAATTTCTAAAATGGTTATGTTACAGAATAATTATCTTACCTATGAGAGTTATGCTACAATGCGTCAACATTTCCATTTTAGTAGTTTGGAAATTAGACGAAATTGTCAATCTCTAAACTTTCTTTATAAAATTATTAACAATAAGTTGAACTGTGTTGATTTATTTTATTATATAACATTATATGCTATTATGAGAAGTCTTGTATTGCATGTTTCCACGTATTCACATTTTTTTATGTTCTAGTGATATTTAACTTATTTTATATTTTTGTTTTCATATTTTCCGATAATGGTATATCTCTAATGTGATAAGTTGAGCTATATATAAACATAATTTTCCTTACTGTGTATACTTAACAATATTGTATTCATTGTATGCTTTGTACTGCACTATTTTATTACTACTATTAGTATTATTATTACTATTAGGCCTGTTATTATTATTATTATTGTTATTATTATTATTATTATTATTATCAATAATTGTCTTATTTTTTTATACTTTGTATGTCTCATTTATTTTGACCTGCTGTTCACATTTTATTATGCTTTTTTCTTTCCTTCTCTATGTTATATATTAAGTTTGATTTCTTCTTACTTTTGTTTACATTTTATTATTATTATCTTATTCAGTTTTGTGTGTAAAATTGTAGTGTACTTTGTAAATTTGTAGTGTTTTTGTAACGGAGTTTTACTCCTGGTTAAGTGTTAGAGAAGGCCGTATGGCCTTAACTCTGCCAGGTTAAATAAATTATTATTATTATTATTATTATTATTATTATTATTATTATTATTATTATTATCAGTCTTCGTATTCCAGCTAATGGTTTAAGATTTCATAAATTGTTTTATAATAAGAATCCTAAATCTCTCTCTCCGGTCTGCAGATGCATTAAATATGCTAATTTGCATGGATTCAACTTGGATCCATTTAATGTGTAGTATATCTGAGTTTTTTTCTCACTGATCTAATTTTAATAATTATTTATCCATTTTTTTCTCTTGTATTTGGTCAATTGATTAAGGTAGACTATTCCATTATTTCAATTATCTTATTGTACTAATTTATGATTTTATAATTTTTATTTGATCTATGATTGACGTAGACTATTATATTGTTTGTATTTCATCTCATTGCCATTTTCTATCATTCATTCTCATCATCATTTGTTGTTTTGTTCTGTTTTGTATCGTGCTAAACTGTAATTGGCCTTGTGCTGTTGTTTTTGCACGTTAATATTCTAAATAAATAAATAAATAAATTATTATTATTATTATTATTATTATTATTATTATTATTATTATTATTATTATTATTATTATATGCATCTAAGCTTAATACAAAATTACGAAATTTATTTTTCATACCAAGGACAAATACTGAATCCCACAAAAATTCCCCAGTTTTCCAAATGTTACAGTTATACAATAAATTACATCCTCATCCTAATGTTGATATTTTCAATATGAATTTCTCTAGATACAGAATTATTTGTTATCATATTTTACAGAATATTGTTGTTTAGTTAATTTGAAGCTACTTTCACACCTTATTTCAATTTCTCTCTTTTTTTTTCTTTCTCTTTTTCTATTTTGTTTCAGTTTTTAATAAGTAAATGTTTCCTTCTTTGTTTATGTTTTATAAATTAATTTGTTAGTCTTGAACATTGTAATCGGGCTTTGCCTGTTATGTTCAACAACAAATAAATAAATAAAAAAATAAATAAATATATATAAAGACATAAATATATAACGATATACTTAAATATGTAAGTAAATAAGTAAATAAATAAATTGAATAAATAAATACATAAATAGATAAATAAATAAATAGTCTCTGTATGGTTATATGTTTGTATGATTGTAAAAACTGGACTCTCATTTTGAGAAAAGAACGAAGGTTAAGGGTGTTTGAGAATAAGGTACTTATAAAAATATTTGTGACTAAGAGGAATGAAGTTACAAGAGAATGGAGGAAGTTAAACAACGCAGAACTGCACGCATTGTAATTATGAACATTAAATCTAGACATTTAAGATGGGCAGGGCATGTAGCACGTATAGGCGAATCCAGAAATGCATATAGAGTGTAAGTTGGGAGGCCGGAGAGAAAAATACCTTTGGGGAGACCGAGGATAATATTAAAATTGATTAGATGGAGGTGTGATATTTATTTATTTATTTATTATATTTATTTAGTATATAAAATTTAAATTTACAATTTTTCAATTTTTATAAAATCCATACATAACTTTTTAAATTTAATACTAGAACTATTAGAATTGACAAGATTAGGATATTTAAATATAAATTTGTTATATATTCTTAGGCCTAAATTACTACTATGATTAAATACTGTAACAGTGTTGCATTTTGGTTCAAACAATCTTAAAGAATTCATACCTTTTGTTTCATAACTATGAGAATACAATTCAAAATTATTTCGATTTTTATATATGAATTTTATTAATACAATATAATAAATTTGTCTTACGTTAAGTACATTAAAGTCTAAAAATAAATTCTGAGATGGAAAATCAATAGGTTTATGAAGACATACTTTAATTATTTCCTTCTGTAATAAATAAAGTGGATTAAAATTGGATTTAAATGAGCTACCCCATCCTATAATTCCATACATAATTACCGATTGAAATAAAGTTAAATATGTTGTGCGTAATAAACTTATTGCCAAGTAATTCCTCAATAAAACAAAATAATATACTATTTTACGTAATTTATTACAAAGGTAATTAATGTGCTGGTCCCATTTTAAATGATTATCGAAAATTATCCTAAATACTTAACTTCAGAGGAGTCTTTAATAATCGGACATTTACACTGTATAAAACAACAATCAGAATTATGTAATTTAATACTTAATATAGATGTAGGAGGTATGATGGTAGGGATTGGATTAATCTTCTTCAGAATAGGGATCGATGACGGGCTTATGTGAGGGCGGCAATGAACCTCCGGGTTCTCTAAAAGCCATTTGTAAGTAAGTAAACAAATAATCTATGTAGCTCTCTTACCAAATCTATATATATAATTTGAACTGGTAATGGAAATTACGGGAAAACGGCTGAACGGATTTTAATGAGTGACCCCTCATTTTCATGCCTGGCATCCAAAGTTTTTCGGAAAAGTAGTAGTTTTCAGTGAAATGTCAATTTTCCTACATAATTTTCCTATTTTCTAAAATCCATCTGTTGTCAGTCTTGAGAACTAATTTTATTCAATCACGGCCGACTTGATTGAATTTCAGAACAAAACACACACTACAATAAACAATAGGCTATTACACGAAGGCCATGACCTGCAGGATTGCCGACATATTTAGTGTATTAGTACTCTCTATATACCTTGTATTTAGAGCTCAATTCAATTTGTAATGAAAAACTGATTCTGCAGTGTATAATTTTCTGAGTACAGCTGTGTATTGGATATTCAAATCTACGAAACTTGAGGTGGTTTGATGACATTATTACCATTAGAAATAAAATATTATTATAGCTAATATTATGATGCATCTATTTTTAATTAATTGTACATAATATTGATGCTATATTGATGACATGAAAGTGAAACGTTTTGTGGTTATGTAAGTAAATGTAGAGAATATCTTAATTTAGATCTTCATTTTTATAATTTACTGAGTGGCTTGCTATATATAACTACAAAACTTAAGTAAGATAATAATATTGTTACTAAAAATTAAATATTTTTATACTTATTAACCCAGTGGGGTTGGGTCTTTTCCATATACTTAATGGCGGTGTAGTGTAGATATTGATATGTGTCATTGTCTTCAGTATTGGCTCGAGAGAGCGCAAAAAATACAGTTCCTAAGGAAAGACCAAAAGATATTACTTACTGATAAAATAAAAGGCCTAGAAAATTTTGTAGTCTCCAGATCATTTCAGCAAGATCTCTTAGTAGGATAAAATGATTTTACGCTCTACATTTCAAGTTCTACATGCAGCAGCTATACGAAAATGCTATTGTTCGAAAGCTTAGCAAACCTGACATTTTTTTTAACTTTTGCCTACAATCCACAATGACCTGAAATAGCTACTGCTATCGTCCTGACATTGATACTTGCGTTTTCGCGTTGAAATTCAAAAACTGAAGTTGGATAGGTTCAAGAAAAAGTATTTGGCTAAAAAAATCCATTCAGAGGGAGTATGTTTCATTATTATGGAAGCAAATTACTATCAAAAAGACAAGTATTCTTCATTGAAAATAAATCTGAAAAATGTTTATTTGAACGTCTAACGAACTTAGTTTGCAGCAGTATTTGCTGCACAAGCCACTAGTTTATTAGAATGATGGATAGGTAACGATCCCATACACTGGCCAAAATATAATGAGAAATTTCTTTTTTCAAGGATTCGAACCAGCGTTCGTTCTGTGTCGTTAGTCGAAGGCATAATGGTTTATAAAACGTGGCAGTGGTGCTGGAGTATAGGTTTACTTATTTGTTATCAAGGAAATTTAGAAACACTGTTCTATGAAGCAATGAAGGGAATTACGTCGAGAAATGCTTTTTACCGAGATCCTTAGAAAGAGTGAGTGATTCGAAGCAAGGCGGGCATTGATTGGTGTCATATTAGAATTATAACCGCAGGCAGCAATAGAGTATACGATAGCTATTAAAATCAGCACGCGCTTTGTAATTATACCCACAGTAGCAAGAACACGATCTTTGGGTAGAAGAAAGATATTTAAGAACAAAATTAGTTATGCCAGGAAGTTTCATTCAGTCTGGCCTGTATTTAGCCTATGGGGTTATTCTCCTTCCTGACACCAATTCAAGAAAGAAATTAGAGGAGCCCCTTTCAACTAGCACAAGCTATGTCTTGCAACTAATCAAATAGCTTCTCCCTGGGATTTCAAGCCAGACCTGCTGTTTCCGAAGGCTGGAATCACAGGAAATAAAGGAAACTTGGTTTTCCCAACAATTTACTGACTCAACTGAAATCTTTAGTCCGGTTGATGTCTTCACATCGAGATAAAGTATAATAAAATCCATAAGAAAATGAGTGGTTTCACAACTATAAATGGATTTCAATGACTATTAAACTTTTACTACGTCACACTACTTTTGACCAATAAAACGGTACGAAAGAACGTCTTTCAACCAATCATGGCTGCTTATCGCTCAATTTTATCGCGTCCCTAGCATTTGTTTAATTTTATAGCGTCCCTAGCATTTGTTTAATTTTATCGCTTCCCTAGTATTTCTTATTTTTATCACTACTCTAGCATTTGTTTCTTTGTTTGCCAACATTTCAAACTGCACTGGTCTGGACGTCAAAAACAGAAAATTACAAACCACTCCAGTCGATGCACAGCACTTTCAAATATGACTCGCATTGGCATTCAAGAACAAGAATTAATAGAGATCACTGGTCATATGAAGAGCACCATTCGGAAATCCTGAATAAGTTGAGGGATACACCGTGTACATCGAGTTCCACTTCTTTTACGCACACGTCCAATATAACATCAACTGAACCACCAACCACTAAAACATTCAAATTTGAAAATTGTACTTTCAATAATTGTTTCTTTTAAAATTATTCATGTTCATTTTTTATTTCATCATCGATAATTAAAACGTTTCTTCTTTATTTCATCACCCCTAATTGAAACTTTTCTAACACTTGTTTATATTATTTATTTGTTTGTTATAGCTTCTGCTATATGATATTATGGATAGTCACGTATCAGAGATTGTTTAATACTAAAATTTATTGAAAATCATCTGTCAAGTGACGTTGATTACTGGGATCCGGATAATTGAAGTTTAATGCAACTGTTTTAATAAAAATGAAACTGAATCAACAAAGCCTTCTTGACCAGTAAACTTCCACAGAGTTCAATGAAGATTCCATAGTTGGCACAACTTATATCAAGACAAGAGCTAATAATAACACACTACTGCCATCTACTAGCGTAATATTTATAATGTTGAGATGGTACAAATTTGAAGACAGTTTTGTATTTTCGTAAAGCAATATTTTATTTTATTGGAGTACTTCGTTACATCTATTCTTTATATTCTTTCTTCTAATCGTGTAATAGCCAATTAAATCCCACTTGAGTTCTGATTTTCTCTAGATAAATGAAAACCTCTAGTGAGATTACTGTTGATAATAGGTCGTAATGTTATTCTTTATTCATTCGTTCTCTCCATCATTTCGAAACTTTTTATTAGTATTTCTCTCTTCAACTTATACGTGAAAATGAATATGTTAGGAGAAAATCCACAAACTATTAGGAAAAACACGGAAATATTATTTGAAGCAAGTAAAGCGATAGGTTTGGAAGTAAATCCAGAAAAGACAAAGTATATGATCATGTCTCGTGACGAGAATATTGTACGAAATGGAAACATAAAAATTGGAGATTTATCCTTCGACGAGGTGGATAAATTCAAATATCTTGGAGCAACAGTAACAAATATAAATGACACTAGGGGAAAATTAAACGCAGAATAAATATGGGAAATGCCTGCTATTATTCGGTTGAGAAGCTTTTGTTATCTAGTCTGCTGTAAAAAAATCTGAAAGTGAGAATTTATAAAACAGTTATATTACCGGTTATTCTGTATGGTTGTTAAGCTTGGACTCTCACTTTGAGAGAGGAACAGAGATTAAGGGTGTTTGAGAATAAGGTTCTTAGGAAAATATTTGGGGCTAAAAGGGATGAAGTTACAGGAGAATGGAGAAAGTTACAAAACGCAGAACTGCACGCATTGTATTCTTCACCTGACATAATTAGGAACATTAAATCCAGACGTTTGAGATGGGCAGGGCATGTAGCACGTATGGGCGAATCCAGAATGCATATAGTGTGTTAGTTCGGAGACCGGAGGAAAAAAGACCTTTCGGGAGGCCGAGACGTAGATGGGAGGATAATATTAAAATGGACCTTAACATATTCTTCAATTAATCATATAGGGTGAATATTTGTGCTATAAATATTGAAGAAAATATATGAGTTATCTGCTTCCTAATCTATTCAATATTAACCTTAACAATCATTACAACTGTTAGATCACATCAAATTTCGGGATATGCTGGTAGAGACTGGATTAATCTTGCTCAGGATAGGGACCAATGGCGGTTTTATGTGAGAGCAGCAATGAACCTGCGGGTTCCTTAAAAGTCATTTGTAAGTAATATGGCATAATAATATTAAATAAGTAAATGAATGAATAAATGAATATTTAAATAAATAAACAAACAAATAAATAAATGACTAATTATTCGTAATTAAAGAAACAAATGAATACATTCTTAATGTGGTTATATGAATGATCCTATTCTTTGTAGCATTGCGTCTCCTAGGAAACAGGGCTTAAAGAAGATTCAGCAACAGACAAGTGAAACATGACGAACCATCCCACTTCCGTGATAATTTATTATGCAATATGCGTTTGTCATTTTTTTAAAGAAAAGTATATTCCCAATATCGTTATTTATGCGTAGAAACAAAAGAAGGGGACGTAAGACACCCCCTACTAGTAGATGGATGGGAATCAATCTCTTTAAATAAGGCTGCAACATCTGATGCGACAGAAGAGATTCCACGTTGACAAATTGATGAAGCGTTATCACATGTAACAAGACTACAGCACAAAAGTGTGGAACGAAGGAAAACGTTCTATATTTTAACAACGAAGTACGTTATACATTTTATAGTTAAAGAACAGAAATAAAAAAATGACATTCTGGATTTGTAGAAGTTTTTCTTTCATTATATAATATTGATTTAAGGTGGGTGCTCCTGTTATGGCCATGTTCCTGATATGGCCAACCCCCTATTGTGAGTTAGTTAACCAAAAAATCCGCTAAATTGCAGCAGCAGCATCCAGTGAAAGGGCATCCTGGTATGTCACTTGATGTTTTCCATCCAGTCAGGTTGAGCAATATGGCGTCAGTTGCCTGTTTTGCGGTTTTCATGTGACCTCTTCTTATTTTTCCCTGGTAAGTTTCCTTTGTTTTATGCATGTTTATCAAAGACTTGTTTCATGAAAACCATCGTACTCTATTCAGTTTTTAATGTTCTGTTGATTGGTGTTGTCGTTGATGGCGTTTCTTTTACGAGTTGTTCATAATCAAACGATTTTCGTGAAAGCTTACCTGCTTCTGATATGGCCATATCAAGTTCATTTCACTTTTATTTTTTCACCTGACAAATTTACATGCCTTATAGCTGGGATTACGCAAAAATTTTTTTTTTTTTAAGAAAAACAGCGTAATTTTTTAATGGAAAAACCTGTTTTGACTACACTTTTGAATTATAAAAAAATATTATTAAGTGTCATGTTTATTCATTTTACACCAAAATTATTTAATTTTAGCACAACTGCGCTATCAAACTGAAAACAATCACGATTTGTGGAACATGGAACAAGGGTGGCCATATCATGTGCACATGTTCCTGATATGGCCACTAGGTAGACTTTTAGAATTTGGGACTTTTTGGACAATTAAAGCTACTTTTATGGGGAAACGAAATTGTCTTAAGAAAGTCCATTAGACTGAGAACGAGTAAGAAAAAAGTGGTTCACATTTTTTTTCAAAATAGCTGCTAGAAAAATTCTCTAACTTTAGCATGGCCATATCAGGGACACCTACCTTAGTTCATTTTGATATCGACTTACAATAAAATTCGGTGTAAAAGATGGGTATACCTTTGGACAAACACTAGACAGTCACACAATGCGGGCTTCCCTTGTAGTGTCGTTAGCACGACACAGGTTCACTGCTGAGACATCAAAACACGTGACAAGGAATAAACGGGTGCACAAAAAGCCTATTAGTACTTCAATTCTTAGGGATGCTTCATATTCTGCCCGATAATTACATTAACGTCGCCAGGAATGCTTCAGTTGTTAACAAAATTAAAATCTCTAGTTTCTTTGGCACACTTTGTATAAAAGTTTACAGATTTTAGCTTGCGTTGTTCAACAGGCCTTGGATATCCCCGTTACGGTCCAGCTGAGGTTGCTTTATGTGAAACTAAGATGCTGCTGATCGACAATTTTATTGCTTAACGGCACATTGTTACGCTATCAGCTGTTACTGTAGGTCATTGACGATCAGTACTAGACAAATTAGCAGGGCGGTGTTCCTCGTGACTTACATCATGAGGTTCTGCGATCGATTCCTGCATACGGCACGCTCAGCTTTCTTCACATCCACTTTCTCCCAGGGAATGTAGAGAAGTTACAAATGAACCATGACTTTTCACCTCTTGAGTCACACCCTATGGTTGCATGTTAGCTTATTGAGAACAACCAGTAATTCCACAACGTTTCTTGGGTTCAATTATTAGTTTACCATGACACAACAAAAACTGCTTCTCTAGGTATCTTTCGCCGATTGTCCGTAGCAGTCTAATTGCGTCTCTCGTACCTTTTCCATTCCTGAAGGCAAACTGCTCTTCTTCCAACTGTTCTTCTATCTTAGAATATGAACGTCGATTCAGTATTCGCAAGAGAATCTTCGCCGAGTGCGAATATCAGGCTGATAGCCCTGAACTCCTTACATTTCTTGGCATTATTTTTCTTCGGTATTGGAATCAACGCTGTCTCCGTAAAATCTTCAGGCCATTCGCCTTTCTTATATTATTATTATTATTATTATTATTATTATTATTATTATTGTGATGATCTTTGTTATCATCTTCATTATTCTATCATTGTATTACAATTTTTACGTTATTTTTATTATTTTTTCGATCTTTCTTGCTTTCTTTCTTATTATTGTGCATTTTAGTGTATTCTTTTCCATAAATATCTTGTTTGTTCTATTGTACTGTGAATTAATGTGTGTAGCTACTGTAATGGAAATCTAGATCTGTTGTCGCACCCATTCAGAATTATTATTATTATTATTATTATTATTATTATTATTATTATTATAAAGGTCTTTTTCCCTCCGGCCTCCCAACTAACACTCTATATGCATTTCTGGATTCGCCCATACGTGCTACATGCCCTGCCCATCTCAAACGTCTGGATTTAATGTTCCTAATTATGTCAGGTGAAGAATACAATGCGTGCAGTTCTACGTTGTGTAACTTTCTCCATTCTCCTGTAACTTCATCCCTCTTAGCCCCAAATATTTTCCTAAGAACCTTATTCTCAAACACCCTTAACCTCTGTTCCTCTCTCAGAGTGAGAGTCCAAGTTTCACAACCATACAGAACCGGTAATATAACTGTTTTATAAATTCTAATTTTCAGATTTTTTGACAGCAGACTGGATGAAGCTTCTCAACCGAATAATAACAGGCATTTCCCATACTTATTCTGCGTTTAATTTACTCCCGAGTGTCATTTATATTTGTTACTGTTGCTCCCAGATATTAAAATTTTTCCTCCTCTTCTAAGGATATATCTCCACTTTTTATATTGACACTTCCTGTATTTATTTTTATGAGTAAGCCACATTACTTCAACCTCATTTTTAACTGCACTAAGCTTCACCAGTTCTTAACCTGAAGGTAAAGTTTCATATCCATAGAAAGATGAATTTTAAAACTACATTACAACAAGAAAATCTAACACTCTTGTTGCTAGTGATGGCTAGAGGTAGTCAACTGTCTTACTTTTTGAATAAGATCTGTGTGCGCCTTCGTTTTTAATTATGTTCTCGTGTGAAAGCCTGCACTTCTGAGTAGGCAGTATTTTGAAATTTCATTCAAGAAGGTCTCGCCTTATTGTTTCAAGACAGGGTGACTCCCTTTGTGGAATTAATTAAAACTAAAGAAAGGGCGTAATATCCAACGCCATTCCTCTACTTTTACTGGAAACATTCCACCTTTAAAGAAGCCTTTGCACTCCGTCTTATAATTGCGAGTTTGTCACCAATGACGTCTTCTTTAGGAGCTGTTTGCCAAGTATGGTCCCAAGAAGTGTTTGATATATTCATTTATATAAAAACAAATCGATAGAAATGTTTGAAACGTCGACCATTCTTACTAAATTAGAGTCTTTTGAGTCTCTACAAAGAGATGCGTACGTAAAGCTGACAGATTATCCGCTATAATTGCGGAAGAGGAAGGTTCTAATCTGATAACAGTAGAAACAATCTAACAGCGGAGACATTAATGAATTCAAGATAATCTTCATTCTTTCTACAAGAGTTGTAATGTGCTGGAAGTTGCTATGGAAACTGAATCACTTAATGTTCGAGTTATGCACGCCTCTACATCAATCCGAAATAATTGCAATTGACACTTCCTGGAAACGAACAGTGAAATGCATTGAGCACACGTGTTTACAGAACAGACAGAGGTGAAATTGATCCATCACGGGCTTTGAATCCCAGTGAGAGCTAAAACCACATCAATAATTTAGATTTGTATGTATGTATTTATTCACACTGCAGTGGGTATATACCCGGTGACAGTGGTAACTAATTACACTCAATAATGACAATAATAAACTTATTAATTAAAAATACAATTAATAATACTAATAATTAATACTAACAATAATTAATAATAATAATAACAATAACAATAACAACAGGGAATATACTAAATTAAATGAAACGATCACTTAAAATAACATTTGAAATAAATGTAATTTGTATCTTAAAACTAAGATCGAACTAAAACCCACGAGTATGATATGTTCATATCTGCACAAGTACCTTTCAAATTACACTCATTTCGCTGTCAACTCACTCACTGCACTGGAACTACGACACATTTCACTGATTCTATCCTGATTTCACTAACACTTCAAAAACATTTCACTGTTCAAATACTTTGCACAGCCACTATAAACTATAAAGCTTCACTGACAGGAACACGTTTCACTTACACAGCACACTTCACTGACACGACATACTTCTTCACCGATACAACACACTTCACTGACACAACATAATTCTTCACTGATACAACACTTCAATAACAACATATCATTTACAACCTTTACATACTGTGTATAATTACCGTCTATTAGTAAAGTCCTTAAGCCAATTTTTAAATACGTTTTTGGTTGTTGGTAAAGCCTTTAGTAAGTCTGCAGGTAAAGCATTCCATTCCCTGATAGTACGATTGAGAAAAGAAAACTTTCCAGTGTCCGTCCTCTGCCTTCTTTCCCTCAATTTATATGAGTGGTCGTTCCTTGAAGAGTAATTTGGCGGCTGCAACCAATTTTTTATTTCTCTCCAGGCAGGCTCACCTCTGTATGTTTTGAACAGTGCGCATAATCGAATTCGCGTTCTCCTGTCCGTGAGTGTGTCCCTTTTAATGGTGAAATTTTCCGACAACACTTGAGAGCCCGTTTTTGAATCTTTTCCAGTGTCTTAATATGTTCTAGTCTGTAAGGATCCCAACATGCAGCACCATATTCCATTACTGGACGTACTAGTGATTTATATGCAATCTCTTTGCATTTACCTCCGGAATAGGCATAGACATCGAGAGAAGGATTTGCAGGACCTAGGGTAGTTAACTATAATATGGAACACACAAATAATTCACTATCATAGGGGTAGCAACATTAAATAATGTATGCATACATGTGTATATATGAAATATTTAATATAAAACAATTTTTATCTGGAAAAGGAAGCAAAAACAAGAACAATATTGTATTTAACTTTTTTCTTTGAAATATCTCAAAGAATATATACATACATAAGTGTTCTGTCCAATGGCAGGTCGTTCACTGCAAACCCAGCATTCTCAAATCTTTCCTATTTTTTGCCTTCCTCTTAGTCTCCGCATATGATCCATATATCTTAGTTTCGTCTATCATCTCATATCTTCTTCTGCCCCGAACTCTTCTCCCGTTCACCATTCCTTCCAGTGCATCCTTCAGTAGGCAGTTTCTTCTCAGCCAGTGACCTAACCAATTCCTTTTCCTCTTTCTGATCAGTTTCAACATCATTCTTTCTTCACCCACTCTTTCCAACACAACATCGTTTCTTATTACGTCTGTCCATTTAAAATGCTTCTAGTCGCTTCTCTTCACTTCGTCGTAATGTCCATGTTTCTGCCCCATACAATGCCACACTCCACATAAATCATTGATTTTATTGTATTTGTGCACTTAATATTAATTGTAATTATATTATTAATAATGTAGTTCTAATCCCCTGGTATTAATAATAATAATAATAATAATAATAATAATAATAATAATAATAATAATAATAATTTATTTTAGCTGGCAGAGTTAAGGCCGTAAGGCCTTCTCTTCTACTCAACCAGCAAGTATATATACATATACATGAACTTATAAAGAATTCAACAATTTGAAGAATTCAACAATTTGATTTAGATGAGAGTTACATGTATACAAGAGTTATTTACGAATTAAACAACAAAATACTATGAACTATTAATTAAACACTGAAATACAAACTATGTAGCAGAATTGAGCTAAAATACATAGAATGTTAATATATTTGAAATAATATTAGATAATAGAAAGAGATTATTATGAGACAATTTTGAAAATACAGCACAATCAGGATGATGTCTAAAGAAAGAAGTAACAATGTAGTTTAAATTAGTATGATTGGAGTGAAATGCTAAATGGTAGAGGGGAAGAGAAGGCCTGATGGTCCTATCTCTACCAGGTTAAATAAATAAATAAATAAATACCGTAAAGTGGGGTGACTTTGAACAGTAATGTAGCGCCTTTCTAAATTAAATGCTGTACCCAATTGCGAAAAACTGAACTAATTTATTGACAACTTAAACAGTTTTTTCGCAATTGGGTACATCATTTAATTTAGAAAGGCGCTAAATTACTGTTAAAAGTCATCTCAGCGTTCAAAGTCACCCCACTTTACGGTAGATAAATAGATAAATACATAAGTAAATAAATAAATAAATAAATAAATAAATAAAAAATAAATAAATAAGTAAGTAAATAAATAAGTAAATAAATAAGTAAATAAATAAATAAATAAATAAATAAATAAATAAATAAATAAATAAATAAATAAATAAATAAATAAAGCACTTCATTAGTCTCTTTCTAAGTTCTTTTTTCAGAGGTCCGCAGAAGATGCTCCTTTTTCTATTAAAAGCTTCCTTTGCCATTGCTATCCTCCTTTTGACTTCCTGGCAGCAGCTCATGTTACTGCTTATAGTACATCCCAGTATTTGAAGCTGTCCACTTGCTCTAGTGCCTCATTTAGAATTCGCAAGTTTACTACTTTATTTTTCTTCCGACAACCATGGTCTTCGTCTTGTTTGCATTTGTCTTCATCCCATACTGCTCACAGCTGTCATTTAGCTCCAGTAGCATATCCCTTAGTATCATCTCCTCTTCTGCTAACAACGTCATATCAGCAAATCTTATGCACTTTATTCTTCCTCCTACTATCTTCACTAAATCCTTCAAGTAGATGTTGAACAGGGTAGATGATAAAGGACATCATTGTAGTACTCCTCTCCCTATTTCAGTTCCTTCAGACATTTCTACTCCTGTCCTGACTTTGACTCGTTGTTTCATATAAAGATTACTGACCAGCCTCCTGTCTTTCCAATCCATGCCTATTTTCTTCAGGATCCCCATCAGTTTAATCCAATCCACTCTGTCAAACGCCTTTTCTAAGTGCACAAATACTATATACACTTCTTTATTCTTCTCTAGGTATCTAACTCCGATTGTTTGTAGTAGTCCAAATGCATCCCTTGTACTTTTTCCTTTCCTAAAGCCAAACTCAAAGAATAAGCCCCTGAAGTTAATAACATTACTTATGGTTTACTCTGTGTTTGCTGCATATTTCATTTCGTTTTTGTATCTGACATTCGTGTATATCTTACCACATATTTTAAATTTATTTTTGGTTACATAGAGTAATGTTTCATTTATTTGTCTGTATTGCTTCGATTTTGAATTTTATGTAACATTTCATCAATCACTATCATCATCAGCATCATCATCATCGTCAAGGTTTAAGCCTCTAAAAGCCTGTTCCGGTCTCATGCATTAAACATTTGTTGAGTCCATCTTTTCTTTGGTCTGCCAATGTCTCTTTTACCTATTGATCTGTAATCTAATAGCAGTTTTGGAATACGGTATTCTTCCATTCTTTCCACATGTTCCCTCCACTTAGTTCTATATTGGTGTATCTTCTCTGTTAGTTTAAAGATGCCTAATCCCTTTATTATGTAATCATTTCTCCTTTTGTCTAACAAAGTGTAGCCAGCTATACTCCATAGGAATCGCATTTCGACGGCCTCTATTTTTCTCTCTTCACTTTTTCTTAATGTCCAACATCCCGAGCCGTATAGGAACATGGGCACTGCCATTACTTTATAAAATTTTAATTTAGTTTCTTTCCTAGTTTGTTTGAGGTTTCTTTTTATTGTTCCACATATACAGGGTGTTTCAAAAATACGGGGCATAATTTCAGGTATGTATTTCCCACATGTAGATAATCAAAATAGTTCATTACAACATGTGTCCGGAAATGCTTCATTTCCGAGTTACGGCCTTCACAACATTGAAATTCACCGGAACGTTTTTCTTTCCGCAGGTCGTTGTCATTACAGAAGATGTTCAAAATGTCCACCTCCTGCTTGAATACAGACCTCACATCGATGTCTCATTGACCTGTGAACACGATCCCAAACTTCAGGAGTATTGCGTATGTCCTCAGAACATGCCACAATTCGATTCCGAAGGGATTCCAAATCAGGCACCGGAGACGAATAAACCAATGATTTTAAATGGTCCCACAAGTAGAAATCGATAGGGTTCAGATCAGGTGAGCGTGGAGGCCAAGCAATTGGGCCATCTTTACCTATCCATCGATTAGGAAACCTTCGATCCAAGTACCGGCGAGCCGTACGACTGAAGTGTGCAGGAGCGCCATCATGCAAGAAGTGAATGTGTTGACGATTTATCAGTGGAGTGTCTTCTAAAACATGAGGTATGGTGTTTTCCAGGAAGTTTGTGTACGCCTGCCCCGTAAGTCTGTTTACAAGTAAATGGGGTCCAACTAATCATACATCGTTGTGAGGTCTGTATTCAAGCAGGAGGTGGACATTTTGAACATCTTCTGTAATGACAACGACCTGCGGAAAGAAAAACGTTCCGGTGAATTTCAATGTTGTGAAGGCCATAACTCGGAAATGAAGCATTTCCGGACACATGCTGTAATAAACTATTTTGATTGTCTACATGTGGGAAATACATATCTGAAATTATGCCCCGTATTTTTGAAACACCCTGTATAGTCAAATTTATTAATCTTTTTTATTACATCAACATTTTTAACGTATGATACACTCCAGCCTAAATAATTAAAATTGTTTACTTATTCTATCATTTTCCTTCTAAAATTATTTTAGCCCTGATTGTATTGGACCCTTAAAATGCTAGAACTTTTGTTTTGGCTGTGGAAATGTATAATGCACAATTTTTACTTACATTATTTAATTGGTATATGGCTTTTTGTAAATTATCCTCTGAGCTACAGATTAGAACTTGGTCATCTGCAAATAAAATTGTGTCTAAAAACCTATCCTTAATTTTAAAATGTATCTCTATGTGTACCTGCCATTCTTCTATGACATTGTCAATATATATATATATATATATATATATATATATATATATATATATTGAAAAGCAGTGGTGAGAGAGGACAACCCTTTCTCACTCCTTTGAACATTTCATCAAATTTCTGTAAATTCTATGTTCCATTTTACTCTGAAAAATTTGTTTCCTAATGCTATATAGTTGCTTATTCAGGGATTCCATTGCGATTTTTTTATAAATTACTCAGATCCATCTTCGTAACATGACGTTCATTACTCAATATATAAATCTCTAGTATTAATCTTCGCCGTTCCGACGCAGTGAACGCGAATGCTTATTTGAGCATAACATATAATTTAGGGTAAAACACGCCACCGATTTCAATAGGGAAGTTACAGGTATGCAGAACCTCTGCAATTCAGGACGCAGTTTTCTGAACTCACACCATTCCATTAGCAAAGCAACGAACCGTGAAGTTAGGACATTTACACACACCATTACACAATACGTACAGTCGCGGGCGCAACTGAAACTCTGTGGAGCGAATTTCATGAAGAAATTCTTGTAGAGACACACGTATATGTAAATTATTGGATTTAGAGGATTTCACGTTAAGAAAAAAGCATTGAGCATATAGGGCTATTCCATCAAATGACCAGTTACCATAGAAACGCCAACCTACCACATAGCTTGTGCAATGTACTAGGCAAGGCCCATAAAACAAACGCTTTTTTTTTTCTTAACGTGGAATGCTCTTTATAGCGTAAGTAAATACTTGGTTACTATGGAAACATGGACAGCAGACAAATGAAAGTACACAAAACGCTACGAACCAATCTAAAATATTATACACTATCATTCATTCATACTTTTCTGCCCAAGGGCAGGTCTTTCACTGCAACCCAGCATTATCCAATATTTCCTATTTTCAGCCTTCCTCTTAGTCTCCGTATATGATCCATATATCTTAATGTCGTCTATCATCTGATATCTTCCGCCCAGAACCCTTCTCCCGTTCACCATTCCTTCTAGTGCATCCTTCAGAAGGCAGTTTCTTCTCAGCCGTTAGTTCTTTAGTCAACTTTCCGAAAACAGGTCTAAACCTCATAAGTGACACCAACAAGGCACCACTTATGAGGCAACTAAGCCAGGAGATAATGGGGTATAGTGGCCAGTTCCTTTTCCCCTCCATAGCATATATCGACGATTAGCTATATGTTAGTAGTCTAGTGTAGATATACAGTACAGTGTGTTTCTATAAATACTTTGACAAACGTTAGAGGCATGTTCCTCACACCAAAACAAGAAAAAAAGTTCATATAAACATATGTCCGAAAATCCTTAGTTTTTTAGTTATTAATGAAAGAACATAATGAAATATCTGTTAGATATTGTCGGCTTGGTAGCAAGTGTTGCAACTTTAATGAATTCAGAAACTCATAACAATGAAAGTTTACGTTCAACGCTTTTGGAAGTACAATCCAACCAACTTAACTTAAGTTTGTTATCGAGTTTATTTTATTTTATTGGGTTATTTTACGACGCTGTATCAACATCTAGGTTATTTAGCGTCTGAATGAAATTAAATGATAATGCCGGTGAAATGAGTCCGGGGTCCAGCACCGAAAGTTACCCAGCAATTGCTCGTATTGAGTTGAGGGAAAACCCCGGAAAAAATATGAACCAAGTAACTTGCCCCGACCGGGATTCGAACCCGGGCCGCCCTGGTTTCGCGGCCAGACGCGCTGACCGTTACTCCACAGGTGTGGACAAGTTTGTTATCGATAATAATATTCATTTTGTTAGATAATCGAATGATGTTATCGATACAAGTCTGCTGATGCACCCATTGTATCCTAGATGGCTTTGTGTTGCCAAAGAGTGCAAGCGTGTGTGGAAGCAAGAGGAAAACATTTTGAACATTTGTTATGAGTTTCGGACATATGTTTATATGAACTTTTTTGTTTTATTGTTTTGGTCAACTTGCCCCCAAAGTTTGTGAAAGTATTTCTGAAACACCCTGTATATATATGTAAATTATTTAAAGTACATGAAAGAATAATTATGGTGGATAATTATTGAATGTTATAAAGAGTGGGAGTAAAAACTGTACAGATTTTAACAGCTTATATCTTGGATAAAATATAACAAAAATTCTAATACAGTATTAGTTCCAAATGAATACTTTCTAAAAAAAAAACATAAGAATAATTTTTCTCTCAATGTTAACATTGTTTTACTCGATAATACTATCCATACGAGTCTGAAACCGATAAGAAATGGTATCGTCTGCTTTCTTGCAAAATAAGAAAAATAACACGTAGACTTAACGTTATTTCTTGCCATTAGGAAATCTGGCAACCCTACTGCAGTAACTAAGGGTCGGAATGCTACTACTCAGACCTCAGTTCGTGTGCATTCGTAGATGAGCCGGCGATGCGCTGTTGCCAAATTTCGCAGGCTTTCGGCCTAATTTCCCAATTTTTTTTATTTGATTATTTAACGACGCTGTATCAACTACTGGGTTATTTAGCGTCGATGGAACTGGTTATAGCGAGATAGTACTTTGCGAGGTGAGGCCGAGGATTCGCTATAGATTACCTGACATTCACCCTACGGTTGAAGGGAACTTCAGGAAAAAAAAACAACAGATAATCATCTCAAGTGGGAATTGAACCACGATCGAACGCAATTCCAGATTAGCAGACAAACGAGCTATAGCCTGACCTAATTTTTTTTATTCACCGTGAACTTAATTATGAAACGCATGACATGTTTTTATTTATTTCAATCTATTCTATTACTCCCTTCACTGTGTACAGTTATATAACTTCCACCCTGTATTTACTTAGCACAGTGGTTATTTCAATTGTTTCGAGATATTTTTGATTATAAATTACGTACCATTTAATAACAGTAGTTTTGTAAATTCTAGTATCAATTTCAGGTCCAGAAAATCAACTGAATTGCTATAGAAAGGCATTCTATTCACTACAATAATTTTGAAACATGGTTTATTCAATAAATGTACAACAATCACCGGATCATTTGCTAATATTTGTAGGAACGGGATATAAATTGGATATCGATTATATTCTCTTAGCTTGAGACGTAACAATAGACACTGTTGTACAGTACATTACGTTACGAAAACTACATCTATCAGGTTTGCACTGCAAAACAATGAGTGTGCATGTTTACATTTCTGTAGCGTTTTATCAGTATGAAGTCTGGTACACAACTTTGCATGGCAAAATTAATATTGGAAGGCCATGTGTACAAAATGATATCTAGCATGCGTGTCTCTACTAAAACAAGCTAGTTGACTAGCTATTTCAGAGTAATTTATTTATTTATTTATTTATTTATTTACTTACTTATTTACTTATTTATTTATTTACTTACTTATTTACTTATTTATTTACTTACTTATTTACTTACTTATTTACTTATTTATTTACTTACTTATTTACGTATTTACTTATTATTTACTTATTTATTTACTTATTTACTTACTTATTTACTTATTTATTTACTTACTTATTTACTTACTTATTTACGTATTTACTTATTTATTTACTTATTTACTTATTTATTTACTTACTTATTTACTTATTTATTTACTTATTTACTTATTTATTTATTTATTTATGTATTTACTTATTTATTTATTTATTTATTTACTTACTTATTTACTTATTTATTTACTTATTTACTTACTTATTTACTTACTTATTTACTTATTTATTTACGTATTTACTTATTATTTACTTATTTATTTACTTATTTATTTACTTATTTACTTACTTATTTACTTATTTATTTACTTACTTATTTACTTACTTATTTACTTATTTATTTACGTATTTACTTATTTATTTACTTATTTATTTATTTACTTATTTATTTATTTATTTACTTATTTACTTATTTACTTACTTATTTACTTATTTATTTACTTACTTATTTACTTATTTATTTACTTATTTATTTACTTATTTATTTACGTATTTACTTATTTATTTACTTATTTATTTATTTACTTATTTATTTACTTATTTATTTACTTATTTACTTACTCATTTACTTATTTATTTATTTATTTATTTACTTATTTACTTATTTATTTACTTATTTACTTATTTATTTACTTATTTACTTACGTATTTACTTACTTATTTACTTATTTATTTACTTATTTATTTATTTACTTATTTATTTACTTATTTATTTACTTATTTACTTATTTATTTATTTATTTACTTATTTATTTACTTATTTACTTATTTATTTATTTATTTATTTATTTATTTATGTATTTACTTATTTATTTATTTATTTATTTATTTACTTATTTATTTACTTATTTACTTATTTATTTACTTATTTATTTATTTACTTATTTATTTATTTACTTATTTACTTATTTATTTATTTATTTATTTATTTATTTATTTATTCTGGTGTAGTTAAGACCATCAGGCCTTCTCTTCCACAACACCAGGAATGCAAATATAATAATAGAAATAAACAGAAAAAAATACACTATATACAAAGTAAAGCTACACAAGAAATAAAGAGAGAGAGAGAAAAACACTATAAACAAAGTAAAGCCCAACAAAAATATACACAGGTTGCAGTCACACAAACTTTAAATGAGTGATTAAGTATCATAATTAATTGTATTCTAACTAATTAACTAACATAAACAAGAAACTTGCAATTATAATCTAGATTAAAAAAGAAAAAGAAAAAAAAATCACAAATCAACACTTCTAGCAGTACCTAAAAAACATTAACTAAGACAAAATTTTCCAATTTAATTTTGAATTGTGATAAAGTCCGGCAGTCCCTGACGTCATTAGGTAACGAATTCCACAGGCGAGTTATTTCTACATTATAGGAAGATGAGTATAAAGACGTTCTATGATGAGGGATAGAAAGAAGTGCCCGATGTCGGTTTCGAAGAGTTGTAAGAAATTGAAAGCGCGATAACAGATAATTCGGAGTAGAAGTATGCATGATTCTAAACAGAAGAGACAGTGAATGTATTGTTCTTCGTTCCTTCAGACGCACCCATGAAAGTAACTGGAGGGAAGGTGTTATATGGTCAAATTTACGAGTATTGCAGATGAATCGTATGCACACATTATGAACACGTTGTAGTCTCTCAGCTAAGAGTGAACTTACATTAGTTAGTAAGGAATCGCAATAATCAAAATGGGGCATTACAAGCGTCTGAATAAGATTATTTTTTATTTATTCTTTCATATGGAACAAGGAGTGGAGTTGAGAAAATATTTTTTTTTTGTTTTTTTTGCAAATGTGTGTTATTTGAGTGTTCCAATTTAAATCGCTATCCATAAAAATGCCAAGATTTTTAAGTGTTTCACTGTATTTAACAATAATCCCATTCAATATTATATGTGGTATAGTACCACTATCAAGAGTGCTTCGTAGACGATTATGTTCCATTACGATTGCCTGTGATTTTTCTGGATTTAACCTTAATCCAAATTTGTGTGCCCACAGTGAAATCGAATTCAAGTCTTCGTTTATTTTGTTTACTGCGTCACTAGTCTCGTCAGCAATGGTCAATTTCAGAAATTTAAAATCTCTAACAACTTTCACTGGTACTATTAAGCTGTTATATGATCCAGATCAAAACTTACGCGCTGTAGCGTCGTGGTCTAAGGCATCACGCCTAGGACTCACTTTACGGAATACGCGATGGTTCGAGTCCTTATGGAGAAAGGAATATTGTCATCAAATTTCGGCCAAAGTATGGGACCAGTGTCCACAGAGTATCCTGAAGAATTTGGGGAGCCAAGATAACTAGCGAAATTCCGTTTCGAAAACCAGCTATAACGGCTGAAGGATCATCATGCCGACCATACGTTATCTCCGTTCTAGTTTGATGATCGTTCACCTCTACTGAAGTATTGAACGCGAGGACAGTAGTCGGTTCGTCGGTCTAGGCTGTAGCGTCGTGGAAGATGATGATGATGATGATGATAATAATAACTTACTTACTTACTTACTTACTTACAAATGGCTTTTAAGGAACCCGCAGGTTCATTGCCGCCCTCACATAAGCCCGCCATCGATCCCTATCCTGAGCAAGATTAATCCAGTCTCTATCATCATATCCCACCTCCCTCAAATTCATTTTAATATTATCCTCCCATCTACGTCTCGGCCTCCCCAAAGGTCTTTTTCCCTCTGGTCTCCCAACTAACACTCTATATGCATTTCTGGATTCGCCCATACGTGCTACATGCCCTACCCATCTCAAACGTCTGGATTTAATGTTCCTAATTATGTCAGGTGAAGAATACAATGCGTGCAGTTCTGCGTTGTGTAACTTTCTCCATTCTCCTGTAACTTCATTCCGCTTAGCCCCAAATATTTTCCTAAGCACCTTATTCTCAAACACTCTTAACCTATGTTCCTCTCTCAAAGTGAGAGTCCAAGTTTCACAATCATACAGAACAACCGGTAATATAACTGTTTTATAAATTCTAACTTTCAGATTTTCTGACAGCAGACTGGATGATAAAAGCTTCTCAACCGAATAATAATACGCATTTCCCATATTTATTCTGCGTTTAATTTCCTCCCGAGTGTCATTTATATTTGTTACTGTTTCTCCAATATATTTGAATTTTTCCACCCCTTCGAAGGATAAATCTGCAATTTTTATATTTCCATTTCGTACAATATTCTGGTCACGAGACATAATCATATACTTTGTCTTTTCGGGATTTACTTCCAAACCTATCTCTTTACTTGCTTCCAGTAAAATTCCCGTGTTTTCCCTAATCGTTTGGGGATTTTCTCCTAACATATTCACGTCATCCGCATAGACAAGAAGCTGATGTAAGCCGTTCAATTCCAAACCCTGCCTGTTATCCTGAACTTTCCTAATGACATATTCTAAAGCGAAGTTAAAAAGTAAAGGTGATAGTGCATCTCCCTGCTTTAGCCCGCAGTGAATTGGAAAAGCATCAGATAGAAACTGACCTATACGGACTCTGCTGTAAGTTTCACTGAGACACATTTTAATTAATCGAACTAGTTTCTTGGGAATACCAAATTCAATAAGAATATCATATAATACTTCCCTCTTAACCGAGTCATATGCCTTTTTTAAATCTATGAATAACTGATGTACTGTACCCTTATACTCCCATTTTTTTTTTCCATTATCTGTCGAATACAAAAAATCTGATCAATAGTCGATCTGTAATAATAATAATAATAATAATAATAATAATAATAATAGTAATAATAATAATAATAATAATTATTATTATTATTATTATTATTATTATTATTATTATTCTGAAGGGAGCTGTGTAAAAGTGGGGATGGCCCAATTGAACAGTAAGTTACTGAGGCATCAACTTGTTTATAAATATAATTTTGTCCTTTAACGTTTATATGACCGCGGTTACCGGAATAAAAATAAAGAAGGTAAACATGCGAATTCGAAACGAGGCAGTAGAGCAAGTGCACAGCTTCAAATACTTGGGGTGTACTGTAAGCAGTAACATGAGCTGCTGCCAGGAAGTCAAAAGGAGGATAGCAATGGCAAAGGAAGCTTTTAATAGAGAAAGGAGCATCTTCTGCTGATCTCTGGAAAAAGAACTAAGGAAGAGACTAGTGAAATGCTTTGTGTGGAGTGTAGCATTGCATGGGGCAGAAACATGGACATTACGACAAAATGAAGAGAAGCGAAGAGAAGCATTTGAAACGTGGATATAGAGGAGAATGGAACGTGTGAAGTGGACAGAATAAAAAATGAAGTTGTGTTGGAAAAAGTGGGTGAAGAAAGAATGATGCTGAAACTGATCAGGAAGAGGAAAAGGAAGTGGTTGAGTCACTGACTGAGAAGAAAACTGCATACTGAAGGATGCACTGGAAGGAATGGTGAACGAGAGAAGAGTTTCGAGGCAGAAGAAAATAGTAGATGATAGATGACATTAAGATATATGGCTCATATGCGGAGACAAAGAGAAAGGCAGAAAATAGGAAAGACTGGAGAAAGCTGGGTTTGTAGTGAAAGACCTGCTCTTGGGCAGAACACTAAATGAATGAATCAACTTAGGCGGTACAACTTACAAATCAATGCAAATGTGTTCGGGATTGTAAAGAATGTTTTTTGTATATAATCCAGAAAACGAAAGTTCATCTTCTAATTTAACTTCATAAGCAATAGCTTTATTTAGATAACTGTACGTATTTTAAAAAGCTTTGTAATATCATTCACTTGTTTGCCGTCATTCACTTGTTCTGTTTATATTGCTAATCTGCATTTCTTTATTTATATTATTATAATGTACCGAAGTACATATGATATTTCCATGCAGATATTCTGCGTCATCATACGATGGAAGAGTAATGCAACGGAGAAAAATTCTCTCCGGCGCCGGGATTTGAACCCGGGTTTTCAGCTCTACGTGCTGATGCTTTATCCACTAAGCCACACCGGATTCCACCCCGGCGTCGGAAGAATCGTCTCAGTTTTAAGTTCCACCCCGGCGTCGGAAGAATCGTCTCAGTTTTAAGTTCCAACTCTTGGGTTCCCTCTAGTGGCCGCCCTCTGCACTACGTCATAGATATCTATGAACCTAGGACCGAAGTCCACACATGTGCTGAGGTGCACTCATAATGAGTTACTAGTTGGCCGGGATCCGACGGAATAAGCGCCGTCTTAAATCACAAAGTGATTTACGCATATCATAACCCAAGAGTTGGAACTTAAAACTGAGACGATTCTTCCGACGCCGGGGTGGGATCCGGTGTGGCTTAGTGGATAAAGCGTCAGCACGTAGAGCTGAAAACCCGGGTTCAAATCCCGGCGCCGGAGAGAATTTTTCTCCGTTCCATTACTGTTCCATCGTATTTGTTTATTTGTTCTTAAATAAGTCTTGTCTTTAAATATCGTTATTTTTCCTGTAACAACCTTCGCATTAAAACCCTTAAATTGGCAAAACTTCATTTCTCGCACTAGTTTATTAAACCGTGTCGGACTGTAAAGAAAACAACTAAAGTATCCAGAAGATTGAAACTGAAAGCCTAAAGACATCGGAGGTTTTCCAGGCAGGGTTGCTGAGTTGTCGTACGCACAATTAACTGTACAGAAAATAAATCCCCGAATTGGCACGGATAATTTCACAACAATGGCATCCTTCTTAATCGACAAACCTTCTAATTTGAAAGAGTTTGCAATGTGTTAGATTTTCCGCCCATTTGGTGATTTATCGACCACCTCGCCGGTTCTAATGGAATCCATTATTGGTCTTCGATTGTCACACGGTTCTAGTATCAACACAATTACATGTCACATAGCGTAGGTCGACGTTGTTGCAATATGGCTTCCGAATACATCCAGCGATGTAATGGTCGTCCAAGTATTCAAATTGCTCCACTATCATCTGCAGTTTATTCGCTGTGACTACCATTGCCATGGTAACAGTGCTACATTTTAATAGATATTTTTGTCATTGTCACTAGTTTCTCTTCTTAATTTAGGTCTTTAGTCTATTAACAGTAAGGACCGATTTCATCAAACTTACTTAGGGGAGAGTAATAGTAGTAGTAGTAGGTTTATTTTGCCTGGCAGAGTTAAGGCCATGAGGCCTTCTCTTCCACTCAACCAGGTTTCAATAATGCAAATACACGAGATACAAAATTTGATTGCAAAACAACACAAAAGAAAATAACTTAGAAATTACAATAGACAAGATCAGTTACATAATATAAAATTACAAATGGTCAAAGTAGAAAATTACACATAATCAAAATCAGTTACGTAACATAAGGGGGAAAAACACACACACACACACACACACACACACACACACACACACACACACACACACACACACACACACACACACACACACACACACACACACACACACACACACACACACACACACACACACACACACACACACACACACACACACACACACACACACACACACACACACACACACACACACACACACACACACACACACACACACACACACACACACACACACACACACACACACACACACACACACACACACACACACACACACACACACACACACACACACACACACACACACACACACACACACACACACACACACACACACACACACACACACACACACACACACACACACACACACACACACACACACACACACACACACACACACACACACACACACACACACACACACACACACACACACACACACACACACACACACACACACACACACACACACACACACACACACACACACACACACACACACACACACACACACACACACACACACACACACACACACACACACACACACACACACACACACACACACACACACACACACACACACACACACACACACACACACACACACACACACACACACACACACACACACACACACACACACACACACACACACACACACACACACACACACACACACACACACACACACACACACACACACACACACACACACACACACACACACACACACACACACACACACACACACACACACACACACACACACACACACACACACACACACACACACAAACACACACACACACACACACAAAAAATAAGATCTAAAATGCCTGAGACAAATTGGACGATTAATTTACTTGACATATATTATTCAGTTAATATAGCAATTGGAGAATACATATGGGTGACAAGACATAAAATGTTGATTAGCAAAGTCCTACTAAATGGCATGCAAACACAAATGATTAAGTAATATATGAAGATAATAAAAAAGAAAAGAGAAAAAAGAAGAAGAGAGAGGAAAAAAAATAACTTGGTCATTTAAGACTATTTAGAAACTTCCGCAAGAGTCTAGTTCTGCTCATTAAAGTAGAGTGTACTTAAAAGATTTTAGACTCCGAGTCGGGTAGTATCGGACAATGAGTTTCTTTCATCTACCACACGATGATAGTACCTGATTGACATGGTTACGTTTCTGTGATGTCGCATAGAGAAACGTAACCATGTCATTCGGGTACTACCATATGGTGGTAGATGAAAGAAACGCACTGTCCGATACTACCCGATGTCCGATACTACCCGACTCTCCCCTAACTTTAATCGTTACTTAAAGTCTTTTTAATTGACACTTAAAGGGACAATGCATTTCACCAACACAGATTAGGCTTTAAAGTCTCATTAAACTACATTTAAGTTAATTGGTCAATATTTGATCATTTAAATAATAATCCTGCACTAACGACAATAATTTTCATCGTGGCGAGAACAATGATGGACTTAATATCTGAAAATAATAATTTCTTACCGAGACGGGCCTAATATATCTGAAGGCATTGGAATAGCGCAAATCAATGAAGTCTTTCCAATTTGCTTGTTGCGTAATATTTCCTTGTACCCATTGGTACATAGGTTGGATAAAAAGTTATGGCAACACTGCTGTCACGTGACGATGGTGCGTTCGAGAGCTGCCAGCTGTGTGGACATGAACAAGGATTGTTAGATGAGTTAGTGCAGCCAGCGGCGACAGTACTCTATCAATCTACTGCAGTGTGTAGAACGTTGACTTTCATAGGGATAGTGCAAGCGCCCTAAGACCACGTTTACAAAACTAGAGCAACGTTCCTGGATCAAAATTGAAGTGACACGAGGTCGTAGTGCACAAGAATGTTTTCAGGGACTGCGAGAAGCATGTGCCGATGCAGCGTTGCCATATCGTACAGTGGCACGATGGGTTAAAGCGTTCCGGGAAGGCAGAGATGCCGTTCAGGACAACCTCCGTACACGACGACCCCGCGTGGAGGACAACACAGTTCAACTCCTTGCTTCCCTGTTGGATGCTGATCACCGATTGACTGCGCATGAGTTGGCAGCGGAAGTCGAAGTAGGCTATGTCACAAAACTGTGCTCCACATTCTGCAAGACATTCTGGGTTACCGCAAAATGACAGGGCGTTGGATACCCCATGAAATTTCCGAGGTGTAACAATGGCACCGGTATGCAATCGCACAGGCCTTGTTGGACCGGTACCAAAGGAAAGATGACTACTTTCTTGGACGAATCGTCGCTATGGACGAAACCTGGGCTCGCTCATACGAACCAACCGAACTTGAAACATCAATCAAATGAATGGAAGCATCCAGGTTCTTCTCGTCCGAAGAAAGTGCGCCCTACACAAAGTGCTGTGAAGGAGATGTTCATTGTGGCGTATGACATTGATGGGGTAATACTGCACCACGCTGTACCTCCAAGGCAGACGGCAAACGCGGACTACTACTGCAGGTTCCTGCAGCACCACCTTCAGGAGAAAACGACGACACTTGGTGGTACAGAACCCCATCATTCTTCATGATAATGCAAGGAGTCACACCGCTGCTGCTGTCAAGGACCTCTTGCGCCGCTGGCAATGGGAGATTCTGGAACATCCACCGTACTCACCCGATCAGAGTCCATGCAATTACGATCTTTTCACCAAAGTGAAAGAACCACTGCGAGGGACCCGGTACAATACCAGAGATTAACTTATCCGTGCTTTAGGGCGGTCAATACGGAACATCAATAAAGATGGACGCGCTTATAGTGTACGACGCCTTCCAAACATTTGGCAAAAAGTAATAAATAAGGGGGGCGACTATATAGAAGATACGTAAATGAAAGAGTGATGGAACGGAGAAAAATTCTCTCCGGCGCCGGGATTTGAACCCGGGTTTTCAGCTCTACGTGCTGATGCTTTATCCACTAAGCCACGCCGGATACAACCCCGACGCCGGTTAGAATCGTCTCAGATTAAGCTCCATCTCTTGGGTTCCCTCTAGTGGCCGCCCTCTCCACTACGTCATAGATGTCTATGAACGCAGGACCGAAGTCCATACATGTGTTGAGGTGCACTCGAATGAGTGACTGGTTGGCCGGGATCCGACGGTATGGGCGGCGTCTTAAATCACAAAGTGATTTATTACGCATATCATATATATTTTTTTGATGTACCGAAGTACATATGATATTTCCATGCAGATATTCTGCGTCATCATATGATGAAAGAGTGATGGAACGGAGAAAAATATACGTAAATGTTGTATCCCTGTGAATAAAGCCATGTCAGAAATATCGAACTGTTGCCATTACTTTTTATCCAGCCCTAGTACTTTCATATTATCCTGTTTTGTCTTCAGTATTGCTGAATATATTGGGATGAGGTTTTCTTACATTGAAATCTCTTTCCACTTATTTTAAACCTTTCTTTTTTCCCTTCTAAAGTCTACCCATCTGTCTTTTGTTTTCGATGATTTTAATGTGTTTTGAGGTTACCTCTGTTTATGACGCCATTTTATTGTTGTAATATAACAAATGAACTCACTATAAAGATCACTGCTTACATTAACAAGGCCCATGGCCTTCGGAATTACTATTTTACTATGAGTCCGAAGGCCGTGATGACTTAATTGGGAAATAATTAAATAGCTTTATTTTAAATGGGTATTAGACAAACTAAATATGATTTAACTTCAATATTTAATATATTATTTTAATGTACCGGAGAACATATGATATTTCCATGCAGATATTATGCGTCATCATACGATGAAAGAGTAATGGAACGGAGGAAAATTCTCTCCGGCGCCGGGATTTGAACCCAGGTTTTCAGCTCTACGTGCTGATGCTTTATCCACTAAGCCACACCGGATACCCACCCCGGCGCCGGATAGAATCGTCTCAGATTAAGCTCCAACTCTTGGGTTCCCTCTAGTGGCCGCCGTCTGCACTACGTCATAGATGTCTATGAACGTAGGACTGAAGTCCACACATGTGCTGAGGTGCACTCGTTATGAGTGACTAGTTGGCCGGGATCCGACGGAATAAGCGCCGTCTTAAATCACGAAGTGATTTACGCATATCATATATATTATTTTAATGTACCGGAGTACATATGATATTTCCATGCAGATATTCTGCATCATCATACGATGAAAGAGTAATGGAACGGAGAAAAATTCTCTCCGGCGCCGGGATTTGAACCCGGGTTTTCAGCTCTACGTGCTGATGCTTTATCCACTAAACCCGGCGCCGGAGAGAATTTTTCTCCGTTCCATTACTCTTTCATCGTTCAATATTTAAGTTAAATTACAATTAGTTAATTGTGAATTAGTAACATGTTGGTGAAATCGGCCTAAGATTCGTAAGAATTCATTTTAACTATGACCAGATGCTATAAATATGTTTAGTTACATTTCAATTCGAAATAATGTGTATACACATCGTTATCTTCTCCACCAGAATAGTTGTCATAGCAATAGATTTTGAGGGGATAGATCAAATTGGTTCTTCACACATTCAGATTAAAAAAATTTGTTATACAAATGAAGGAGTTATCCAAAGAAGGATCCAACTCGTCGTTTTAAAATTCCACAGGAGAACCACAAAGCTGACCATTTCAGAATAAAATAAAGACACAAAGTTAAATCTTTAACATAATATATTTTAAGCACTTCCAAGAAGATGCGATATAATTTTATTGCGTTATTGAATGTGAATATGTCTAGCATTGATAAAATGAAATCCTATTTCCTACACCGTAGGTAGTATGTAAATGACATAACAAACTTAACACACAAAAACAAACAAAGAAAATCACACGGTATAATACAAACCATATTTAAAACAAATAAGAATAAATTGTGTTAATTAACTTAGGAATCAAGGTTTGCACAATGTCTTGATTATTCTGGTTATTTAGTTCTCTTTGCGCCTATCTGATTCACGTATGATCTACCCGGGATGCGAACATAGAGAATATTAATTTGCGGTCCAATTGCCGGAGGAAGGACTGCATCTGACTGGAACTCGATTGTGCCAATGTCCCAAGGCCCGACTCTATCGCAAACTAATATTGTAACTGCAATTCTGAGTTCGTTGGTGTCAGTCTTAAAACTAGAAGCGGTGTATAATAATATTCGCCTTCAGCAGTTTCTATATTTTGATCTTCGTGGTTGACTTACTAGTAAACTGATCCATTCTACGTAAAAATTCTCAAATTCCATTACGTGGCGTCACATGAACTGGTCCTTCGACTGCATTAGTAGGTCTAATCTTACTATCAATTCACTGTATTTTTAATGCTGATGTCAGCAATGTACGTGTAGGTCTCCCTTGTGAATGGTTGAATGATTTTTGTGAAAAACTTGCAAACATGGCGTATAATCTCATACTGTTTTCGGTCAAGTATATACCTACTTCCTTATCTATTTCCACGGATAAGTACATTCCATTTCCAAATACACTGCTCCGTCGATTTAGTAGAATGCGTTTGAGTCTAAAGAAAGCAGCAAAACAGTCAACGTGGTCTGTTGTGACGAGAATACAAGCCCCCGCATACTGGTAAGGCATCATGTCACAAACACGTTCACGTCTGAGTATTTCTGACAAAGTAAATATTATTCAACGCCTTGAAAACTGCGCAAATATTAAGGATATTGCTGGAGAGTTTAGGGTAATATTTCTGAGTTTGTTTATTTATTTATTTGTTTATCTATTTTTTTCTGTCCTATTTCTCTCTTTCTTTAACTTATCTATTTTTCAATATTCATCTCTTACTTTTTTAATTTATGTATTTATTTATTTCCTTATTTATTTATTTATTTATTTATTTATTTATTTATTTCTTCCTTTCTTTAGTTACCTATTTTTCCTTCATTTATCTATTTTTTTCTTCCTTACTTATTCATTTCTTTCTTCATCTTATTCTAGTTTTCTGTAATTATCAATTTCTTTTCTTCCTTATTTATTTATTTCTTTCTTTATCTATTTATATTTTTCTTTAATTATCTATTTCTTTTCTTCCTTATTTATTTCTCTCTTTCTTTACCTATTTACTTTTTTCTTATTTCTTTCTTTCTTTATTTATCTATTTCTTTCTTTCCTTATTTATCTGTTTATGTATTTCTTCCTTTCTCTATTTACTTATTTCTTCCTTTATTTATCCATTTCTTGCTTTATCTATTTCTATTTTTCTTCAATTATCTATTTCTTTTCTTCCTTATTTATTTCTTTCTTTTGTTATTTATTTCTTCTTTTATTTATCTGTTACTTTCTTTCTTTATCTATTTTTATTTTTCTTTAATTATATATTTCTTTTCTCCCTTATTTCTTTCTTTCTTTATATATTTCTTTCTTTCCTTATTTTATATTTATTTATTTATTTATTTATCTGTTTTTTCTTTATTTATTTCTTCCTTTCTTTATTTATCTATTTCTTTCTTTCTTTCTTTCTTTCTTTCTCTATTTCTACTTTTCTTTACTTATCTCTTTTCTTCCTTATTTATTTCTTTCTTTATCTACTTCTTTCTTTTCTTATTTCTTTCTTTCTTTATTTATCTATTTCTTTCTTTCCTCATTTATTTATATGTTTTTTCTTTATTTACTTCTTGATTTCTTCATCTATTTCTTCCTTTATTTATCTATTTCTATCTTTCTTTATCTATTTCTTTCTTCCTTTATATATTTTTTTATTTCTTCCTTTCTTCATTTATCCATTTATTTCTTTCCTTATTTCTTTCGTTATTTATCTATTTCTTCCTTTCTTTATCTATCTGTCTGTCTGCCTGCCTGCCTACCAGCTCGCCCGCTGAAGATTTTTTTTTGGTGTGTTGTTAAGTGTAACGACTGGAAGATTGCTGTTATTAAAATACAACTAAACGTTTATGTCCAATAATTATAGCTTGAGTCTTACTTGGATTAAGTGCGAGTCCGGATCTGGCCCCAATTTAGGCATGGGAGTAACCGTGAATATCACACAACGCTATCTCTGTCCACAGGAAATTCACTTGGACTCACCGGAATTTGAATGTGACTGTCAGGCGTCCAAATGACACTCTTGACACATCTAGAATGAGAATGACTGAAGGAACGAAATAATTTGCGATGATCTGTCTTGGGTATTTTACTAAACGTACTCAGAATCTATTCATGGCAACAGATCGTCAGGTGTCCGCCTGAGCTACTTTGACTTGGCATCACGTGTGACCGCTAATATGGCTCCATTGTCACGCTGAGTGACTGATGTCTGGCGCCAATTAGTAATTCACTCCCTCGCGCTGAAAGCACAGGATGTGTCGTCGTGGAGATCTCTGCCGGGGGATTGTCATTAGTTTCCACTTTAGCAGCATTGTGACCATAGAGCCCCGGTGTCAACACTTCGTGCAAGACCGTGACAGACCTCTATTGCAATGAAATAATAATCAGAGTGTAGACAGTTTGTACATATATTTCTGTACCACACTGTACAAATTACAGTTTTTTATTATAACCGCTAATTATTTTGAAATACAGTAGAGTCTCGTTACTCCGAACTAATTGGGACCAAGACTTATTCGGATTACAAGATTTTCGGATTAACCGAAATATTTCCCGTAATGAAATGCATACTATTCACGAGCGCTGAGAGACGGTGGTGGGAGTACTCTGTTGCAATTTTTAGAACCACAACCAACAGGTTCATTTCATTACGAAAACAGAAAATTACTGATTTTATGAACATGGCAGATGTGTAAATTATGTACAGAAAACACTAATTGAGCCGTTCAGAGCAAAAGTGGTGTAACTGAAAATTGGGTAATGAGGTTTAAAGTAAAAATTCTGTAAAATACAGCCCAAAGTAGCAATTAATATGGCCTTCTTACTATCCACTGACTAGTAATAGCTTAAATAAATTGAATATTAATTGCTACTTTGCGCTGTATTTTACAGAATGTTTACTTTAACCCTCATTACCCATTTTTGACTTACACCACTTCTGCTCTGAACGACTCAATTGTTGCAAGTACCCTTGAATGTACTATTTTAATAATTTTTAAAGTAAAAGAAATTGAGTGAATTTATACACTTTTTCTTTTCGCTACTTTGTACTATTACAATAAATTTGGTTTTTTCTTAAAATAATTTTGTTCGGATTAACCAGATTTTCGAATTAGCGTATTTCGGACTAACGAGACTCTACTGTATCAGAAAAATCTAGCATTAAAAAGTCACTAATGTATGTATGTATGTATGTATGTATGTATGTATGTATGTATGTATGTATGTATGTATGTATGTATGTATGTATGTATGTATGTATGTATGTATGTATGTATGTATGTATGTATGTATGTATGTATGTATGTATGTATGTATGTATGTATGTATGTATGTATGTATGTATGTATGTATGTATGTATGTATGTATGTATGTATGTATGTATGTATGTATGTATGTATGTAATCACACTGAAAATGGGTAATACAAATGACCGATTTATTTATTAGTTCATTTTAAAATTAATCAGGTAATTCAGGTATAGTTGAGGTATTCGGCTTGTTCATAGGTGCTCGAGGGACTATACCAGCTTTTTTCGAAGAATTTCGACGGCAGTTTGCTCTGCCAACATCTCTGAGGGATGACATTGTGATAATTGTGTTAAAAATCCTGCCAAATCCTAATTAATCACATGGTGCCACATTAATAGCAATTGTAATTCTTAACGCCCTTTTCTTTGTTTCCTTCTTTAAAATTTAATATCTACATTTACATATGTATAATAATTTTTTGAGGATATACTGAGTCCGTAAGGGCTACCCTCAATGGGGGCAGTTTACTATTATTATTATTATTATTATTATTATTATTATTATTATTATTATTATTATTATATAATGGTTTAATGACTGAAAGTTAGCCTTCACTGCAGTGCTAGTGTATGAGAATACAAACAAAACTTGGATTGTGCTATTATTGTGAAAAGTTTTTGTAGATTAAACCTGACGTCCAGGCTCTGTATAAGTAAATCAGGGACAAAAACACGACGGGATTTGTTGTGTTAATGTTTCTGGTCACTTCGTATCCAACGCAACATTGTTGTTGGATTACAGGGGCTGAATAGGGATACAATGACTTTGATTCCTGCGAGGGAGGCTTCAGGATTAATGGTTGTTGGAAAATTAGTCTATCGAATGATTGCCCGATACTTCATTTGCTAATGGATTTTATTTATGTAGCCATGAATTTGTTTGTGCAATCATGTGTTCGCCGGATTCAGTCGCTGTTGTTGTTTTTCATATAAATGGAGCAGTGGCCATGTTTCATCCGACGACCTACGCCCTATTCAAAGTAAACATATTTCAAATAAAAATATCATTTATATACAAAATTCAATTTTATTGGAATTGTAACGAATAGAACCAATCTTGGCCACTTCATTTTAATAGCTTTATTCTGCGATTCTTGTTGATATTTCGGTTTAGTTTTGATTATATAACACTACGCATCTGTGCTAAAGCCAGAAGCTGGCAGCATATGGAAAATCATTCCGTCATGGCATTGCGAGCGTCTATTATATTTTTAACTGGCTTGAATTTATTCCTGGAGAACATATTACAAAATATCTCGAGAATGAGAGTCCGCTATAACCACACGTATTAACGTTCATTGTCACCACACGTGGGATTGCCCACTTTCAGAACACGAGCAATTTGATAGTCGGGCCACGGATTGGATAATAAGAAAATGAATTGGATATTTAGTACAGGCATTTGATAATCAGACCAGGGATTGAATAATAAGAAAAGGAATTGGATATTTAGTACAGGCATTTGATAATCAGACCAGGGATTGAATAATAAGAAAATGAATTGGATATTTAGTACAGGCATTTGATAATCAGACCAGGGATTGAATAATAAGAAAAGGAATTGGATAACTAGTACAGGGATTTGATAAACGAATCAGGGATAGGATAATAAGAGAAGAAATTAGATAACAACAAAATGAATTGGATAATTAGTACAGGCATTTGATAATCAGACCAGGGATTGAATAATAAGAAAAGGAATTGGATAATTAGTACAGGCATTTGATAATCAGACCAGGGATTGAATAATAAGAAAAGGAATTGGATAACTAGTACAGGGATTTGATAAACGAATCAGGGATAGGATAATAAGAGAAGAAATTAGATAACAACAAAATGAATTGGATAATTAGTACAGGCATTTGATAATCAGACCAGGGATTGAATAATAAGAAAAGGAATTGGATAACTAGTACAGGGATTTGATAAACGAATCAGGGATAGGATAATAAGAGAAGAAATTAGATAACAACAAAATGAATTGGATAATTAGTACAGGCATTTGATAATTAGGTTAGGGATTGGATAATAAGAAAAGGAATTGGATAATTAGTACAGGGATTTGATAATCGAGTCAGGAATAGGATAATAAGAGAAGGAATTAGATAACAACAAAATGAATTGGATAATTAGTACAGGCATTTGATAATTTGGTTAGGGATTGGATAATAAGAAAAGGAATTGGATAATTAGTACAGGGATTTGATAATCGAGTCAGGAATAGGATAATAAGAGAAGGAATTAGATAACAACAAAATGAATTGGATAATTAGTACAGGCATTTGATAATTTGGTTAGGGATTGGATAATAAGAAAAGGAATTGGATAATTAGTACAGGGATTTGATAATCGAGTCAGGAATAGGATAATAAGAGAAGGAATTAGATAACAACAAAATGAATTGGATAATTAGTACAGGCATTTGATAATTTGGTTAGGGATTGGATAATAAGAAAAGGAATTGGATAATTAGTACAGGGATTTGATAATCGAGTCAGGAATAGGATAATAAGAGAAGGAATTAGATAACAACAAAATGAATTGGATAATTAGTACAGGCATTTGATAATTAGGTTAGGGATTGGATAATAGGAAAAGGAATTGGATAATTAGGGCAGGATTTGATAGTCAGGCCAGGGATTGGATAATAAGAAAAGGAATTGGATATTTAGTACAGGCATTTGATAATCAGGTTAGGGATTGGATAATAAGAAAAGGAATTGGATAATTAGGGCAGGATTTGATAATCAGACCAGGGATTGGATAATGAGAAAAGGAATTGGATAATTAGGGCAGGAATTGATAATCAGACCAAGGATTGGATAATAAGAAAAGAAATTTTATAATTAGGGCAGGATTTGATAATCAGACCAGGGATAGGATAGTAAGAGAAGAAATTAGATAACAACCAAATGAAATGGATAATTAGTACAGGGATTTGATAATCAGGTTAGGGATTGAATAATAAGAGAAGGAATTGGATAATTAGGGCAGGATTTGATAATCACACCAGGGATAGGATAATAAGAGAAGAAATTAGATAACAACAAAATGAATTGGATAATTAATACAGGCATTTGATAATCAGGCTAGGGATTGAATAATAAGAAAGAAATTGGATAATTAGTACGGGGATTTGATAATCACACCAGGGATAGGATAATAAGAGAAGAAATTAGATAACAACAAAATGAATTGGATAATTAGTACAGGCATTTGATAATCAGGTTAAGGATTGAATAATAAGAAAAGGAATTGGATAACTAGTACAGGGATTTGATAATTGAGTCAAGGATAGGATAATAAGAGAAGGAATTAGATAACAACAAAATGAATTGGATAATTAGTACAGGCATTTGATAATCAGGGCAGGGATTGGATAATAAGAAAAGTAACTGGATAACTAGTACAGGGATTTGATAATTGAGTCAGGGATAGGATAATAAGAGAAGGAATTAAATAACAACAAAATGAATTGTATAATTAGTACAGCCATTTGATAATCAGGGCAGGGATTGGATAATAAGAAAAGTAACTGGATAACTAGTATAGGGATTTGATAATTGAGTCAGGGATAGGATAATAAGAGAAGGAATTAAATAACAACAAAATGAATCGGATAATTACTACAGGCATTTGATAATCAGACCAGGGATTGCATAATAAGAAAAGGAATTGGATAATTAGACTAGGGATTTGATAATTGAGTCAGGGATAGGATAAGAGAAAGAATTAGATAACAACAAAATGAATTGGATAATTAGTACAGGCATTTGATAATCAGGGCAGGGATTGGATAATAAGAAAAGTAACTGGATAACTAGTATAGGGATTTGATAATTGAGTGAGGGATAGGATAATAAGAGAAGGAATTAAATAACAACAAAATGAATCGGGTAGTTAGTACAGGCATTTGATAATCAGACCAGGGATTGGATAATAAGAAAAGGAATTGGATAATTAGGCTAGGGATTTGATAATTGAGTCAGGGATAGGATAAGAGAAAGAATTAGATAACAATTAATAATTGAGTCAGGGATAGAATAATAAGAGAAGGAATTAGATAACAACAAAATGAATTGAATAATTAGTACAGGCAATTGATAATCAGACCAGGGATTGGATAATAAGAAACGGATTTGGATAATTAGGCCAGAAATTTGATAATAAAAAGTATTTTGATAATTAGGCCAGGAATTTGATAATAAGATCAAGGAGTTGATAATAAGAAACGGAATTGGATAATTAGGCCAGGGATTTGATAATAAAAAATAATTTTGATAATTAGGCCAGGAATTTGATAATAAGATCAGGGATTTGATCATAAGAAACGGAATTGGTAATTAGGCCAGGGATTTGATAATAAGATCAGGGATTTGATAATAAGAAACGGAATTGGATAATTAGGCCAGGGATCTGAAAGTGAGGCCAGAGATTGGATAATAAGAAAAGGAATTGGATAACTAATACAGGGAGTTGACAATCAGGGTAGGGATTGGACAATAAGAAAAGGAACTGAGCATTGTATTCGATAATAAGGCAAGAGATTCGATAATCAGGCAAGAGATTGGATAATCAGGCAAGAGATTGGATAACTGGACTGGATTTGTAGATAAGCAATATAATAAAACCAAACAATGACTAGGATAATGAAACAAGGGATAGGACAATTAAAACAAAGTAGCGTAATCAGTTTAAGAGTGAAAGGTAGAATTCGTGAATGGGTCAGTGAATAAATGAATGAGCGGATTTATGAATGAAAGAGAAAATAAAAAAAAAACCTGATAAAGCCTTTCATCTAAAACACGGCAAGCATTACACTGGTACAAACAATACGTACGGCATGATGATGGCAAACCCACCAGCAGCATTGCTAACATCAACCGATCAGGTTCCAATACAACTCGAGGAAGAAGTTTATCCCCTGACGATTGGATTAAAATGTCGGAACACGAATGAACCTCAAAAGCGCCCATTGCAAACACCCCAACGGGCAATAAAGTCCGGCTGAGAAATAAAGGAACGGACGTAAACACAATGCCCCGGCAAAGTAAATTGCTGACCATCGATCTCCTGCAGGCGGCCTGGCGGTCATTTTCTATAGGTGTGCTCCGGGAGAGGGCAATCCGCGAAACAATGTTCGGGGTCCGCAAATCGATCAGCGCTTTCCGCGTTCTCATGGTTACGAACATTACATTAGGACCAGTTATTAACATCCATATCTCACGTTCATCTGTTTTCATTCTAGTATTATTTGTTTTATGCCATTTTCTTCTTCATTTCCATCACGTTTTAGATTCGCCAAAACATGCTCAATCATTTATTGTTTTCTGCCTAATGGCAGGTCTTTCGCTGCAAATTGAGGGAAAGAAGACAGAGGACGGACACTGGAAAGTTTTCTTTTCTCAATCGTACTATCAGAGACTGGAATGCTTTATCTGCAGACTTACTAAAGGCTTTACCAACAACCAAAAACGTATTTAAAAATAGGCTTAAGGACCTTACTAATAGACGATAATTACACACAGTATGTAAAGGATGTAAATTATATTTTGTTATTGAAGTGTTGTATCAGTGAAGAATTATGTTGTGTCAGTGAAGTGTGTTGTATCAGTGAAGAGGTATGTCGTGTCAGTGAAACGTGTTCCTGTCAGGGAAGCTTTATAGTTTATAGTGGCAGTGCAAAGTATTTGAAAAGTGAAATGTTTTTGAAGTGTTAGTGAAATCAGGATAGAATCAGTGAAATGTGTCGTAGTTCCAGTGCAGTGAGTGAGTTGACAGCGAAATGAGTGTAATGTTGAAAGGTACTTGTGCAGATATGAACATATCATGCTCATGGGTTTTAGTTCGAACTTAGATTTAAGATACAAATTAGATTTATTTTAAATGTTATTTTAAGTGATAGTGCTTCATTTAATTTAGGACATTCTCTATTATTATTATTATTAATCTTATTATTATTATTATTATTATTATTATTATTGTTATTATTATTATCATTATTATTATTATTATAAATTATTGTTAGTATTAATTATTGGTATTATTATTAAGTGCATTTTTAATTAACAAGTTTATTATTGTCATTATTGAGTGTAATTAGTTACCACTGCCACCGGGTATATACCCATTGCAGTGTGAATAAATACATACATACATACATACATACATACATACATACATACATACATACATACATACAAACTCAGCATTCTCTACTATTTCCTATTTACCGCCTTCCTCTTTGTCTCCTCATATGATCCATATATCTTAAGGGGAGAGGATGGTATTTTTGATGAAAAATGACTGAATTTTCAAAAAAAAAAAATATTCTTTAAAATACTCTGTGATATGTGTGGATTGCCATTTTTAAACTTCCTGCATTATGGATTTTTAAATCACTCGCCCACTTTTATTGTTGTTTCCGGTAAATTAAATTTTCAAATTATTTTCTTTAAAATACCCTTGATATGTGTGGAATGCATTGCATAACATTTTTTGGGTTTTTGTGCCTTTATAGGATGTTGAGACATCATTTTTAAACTTCCTGCGCTATGGATTTTTAAATCACACGCCCGCTTTTATCGGTTTCCAGTAACTTAATTGTTTTTTGCTACATTGCCAGACAAAAATGGCTATAACTTCTGAACTATTAAAGATACATGCATGAAATTTAGAACACACATTCTTTAGACTATTAGAAAACTTTTTTCTTTAGCAGAATTTTGTTAATTGATTTCATTTAAAAAATACGTCCGTTTGTTTGCAAGAAAGGAAATCAGAAAATTGTTACTAAATTTTAATTGTTTATTTTACAAACGTAGGGACTAATATCAAAATTCTGTTACAGACAGTTTGTAGAACATACTTTTGCAAATACATTGCAAAAACTGTTTGAATCTATCTTTAAAAACGGTTTAGATATATCGGTTTTAGTACAATCCTGCAATTGGGTATTTTTTTTTTCAAATTTGGGCCCCCAAATAATTTTTTTTTCAAAATATTTTTATTTGGTTGAGTTGCCACAGCTATGAGCTCTCTACATACAAAAAATTAATAATTTACACCAAATAGGAAAAAAGTTAAAAAAAATACCATCCACTCCCCTTAATGTCATCTATCATCTGATATTTTCTTCTGCACCGAAATTTTCTCCCGTTCACCATTCCTTCCAGTGCGTCCTTCAGTATGCAGTTTCTTCTCAGCCAGTGACCCAGCCAATTGCTCTTTCTCTTCCTGATCAATTTCAGCATCATTCTTTCTTCACCCACTCTTTCCAACACAGCTTCATTTCTTATTCTGTTTGTCCACTTCACACGCTCCATTCTCGCCATACCCACATTTCAAATGTTTCTAGTCGCTTGAACATTACATTACAACCAGTTATTAACATCCATAGGCTATCTCACGTTAATCTGTTTTCACTCTCGTATTTATTTTATGTCATTTTCTTTTTCATTTGCATCACGTTTTAAACTCGCCAGAACATGTAGGCCTACATTTATTCATAGTTTTCTGCCTAATGGCAGGTCTTTCACTGCAAACTCAGCATTCTCCAGTTTTTCTTATTTTCTGCCTTTCTCTTTGTCTTCGCATATCATCCATATACATACCTATATATCTTCTGCTTCGAACTCTTCTACCGTTCACCGTTCCTTCCAGTGAATCCTTTAGTAGGCAGTTTCTTCTCAGCCAGTGACCTAACCATTTCCTCTTCCTCTTACTGGTCAGTTTCAGAATCTTTTTTTCTTCACCCATTCTTTCCAACACAGTTTCATTTCTTATTCTGTCTATCCATTTCACACTCCCCATTCTTCTCCATATCCACATTTCAAATGCTTCTAGTAGCTTCTCTTCACGTCGTCGTAATGTCTATGTTTCTCATCCATACAATGCCACACTCCATACAAAGCACTTCACTAGTCTCTTCTTTAGTTATTTTTTTTTTTTTAATTTCGCAGAAGATGCTCCTTTTTCTATTAAAAGCTTCCTTTGCGATAGCTATTTTCGTTTTGACTTCCTGAACAGAACGATCTTCCGCGTTTCTTTCAAAACACTTCTTCTTCTATTAAACACCATTTAATTAAATCTAAAAGATTCACTGAATTTTTCACGCAACGGTTCATAAGCTGTAATTGTAACTAAAGGTCACAAATATACGAAAAGTAATGCCAAAATTGTTACTGTTTCACACTAAATTTATTTAGGTTACTCTTGACATTACGTAAGGTAAAAATTGGTAATATTGTAATACTAATAATATTATAATAGTACTTTTTGAAAATTTTTTTACAATTTAACTGAGCGAGAGAAGGGCCGGTTTTCTGCAGAAACTTGTCCACGAACATTCCCTTAATACGTTGACGCAAAAAAACCGATCGTCTTCTCGCTCAGTAAAATTCTAAAAAATTCTCAAAAAGAACTATCACAATATTATTAGTATCACAATATTACCAACCTTTACCATACTTCAAATACAGTCTCTTGCCATGTCAACAATACGTTGCCAAATTCTTGGCAGATCGTGGACTCCATCTGCAGCAGCATTTATGGATATCTCTCTCACTGATCGATCTAAAGCTCTTTGGATGTCAACTGTTGATTGAAAGCGAATGCCTCGCTTCCACCCAACTTTCAATAGTTCAGTATGGTGGCTTATAATTTCTTCTATTGCTATTTCTGATCTTCTGATAAATTTCTTCCAAGGATACGTTTAAATTATTGTCTTCTTGAATATTTAAATTTGATTGAAATGAAACTTTTTTGTAATGAATGATCCAATTTTGTTTTGGTGTAATATTGAGATTAAGTTTATCTTTTGTCTCGATCTGTAGCTTTTTGAATATTTTAAATCCCTGTCTTTGTGATGCCATAATATCATGTTTTAGTGATTTTACGTAGGGGAACATGGGGCAGGACGGGGTAGTTAATGTTTGAATGTTTTTATTTGGTACCAAATAATGTAAAATGTATGGGTTTTATGACATATATGCTTTTATTACACTGTAAACAAGTAAAAAAATATGCACTTCGAGTGAAATCCGGTCATTATAACCTTAAAATAAATTAGTTTTTCGAAATGTGTGTTATGCCCCGTTCTGCCCCACGTATGGGGCAAAATGGGATATCTATTTTTTTTAATAATTAAATGGCAAGTGACAAAAATTATATACTCAAAGTGTGAATACTACAACATTTTACAAGTTTACTTGAGAAAAAGTTATTCGCAAATACGCAAATGTGCGTGGCATCCTCGTCTTCACTGTCTACTCCTGCGCAACAATTGTGAGCCCATTTCAGACATGATACGCATCTAATCCAACCTTCTTCTGACAAACAACAGAACGAACAACCATTAGAGGAGGTGAAATTTAATTAAATATGACGTGGGGCAGGACGTACTGCCCTGTTATGCCCCACCCCGTTTTGCCCCATAGTCACAATTTCTAAGTTATGAGGTACTGGCAGGAAAAATAACGCACGAAATTTAAGAAAGTTTCGGAATTAAAAGCCAGGTAAGCACTCTATAACATGACATTAAAATAGATTATCTAAATAAATCTCATTTCTACTTACGTGTGACAAGAGAACACTTCAAAGTTGCAAATGAACGATACAATATGATGCAGCAACCGAATAATATACAACAGATGCAAGGAATGGCAGTAAGTTTTGTGTGATGATATATTTACATGAGTTGACGAAGTTCTAAAAAAAAAAATAGTAGATTGCACTACTTGTTGGGAAGATAGAGGCTATACCCCGTCCTGCCCCCCTTCCCCGTTCTGCCCCATATTCCCCTATTTGGCCCAACCTTCTCTTTCGTATTTTCTTGATAGTTTTCGGACCTTTGCTCTGAGTTTTGTATTTTCTATATAACGATGCTCTATTATTATTATTATTATTATTATTATTATTATTATTATTATTATTATTATTATTATTATTATTATTATTATACAGTAGTTACTGATGCAATAATAAATAAATGCGTACCACAGATTGAATACCACTACTCTACCTAAAGATGATGCTTGCCGATTGCAGGAGTCTTGATCCGCGTGTTATACCTAAGTAGGTGAACATTGACTTTCTACTAAATCGACGGAGCGGTATACTGCAGATTTCCCCTTACTCCCATTCCAAGTACCCCAACTGAGACGTGTACACAAGAAGATAAGCATTGGTCAGTGACGGATTTTATAAGGCTTTTACGAATTTTCGGCTCTTGCTGGTCGCCTGAAATCCATCACTAATACACAGTGCCTATTGTATGTTTGTTTATAAGGCAATGTAGGCGAAAAGGACATGGGTGGTGGTTTCTGAGTTCCGTTTCACTTTCCTTTTGTGCCCAGGGCTGTGCTAATCACTTGTCGATCATAGATTAAGAGTTTACCGTACCAAATGATATACAGACTTTTTGCTGCACGGAAGGCAGTTATGTTTACTTCATCACACGATAATTTTTAATCGGTTCTAATAATTGATTGAAATGTATTTGAGCGGTAAATTGGATTTTATAATTAATCTCTTCATAGGTTCGATTAATATATTCAATAGACAGTTCTACTTTTTACTGAATCATAAATAAAATATATAAATATATGTAATAGTACATTATGTAACGAGCCTATAATGATAGTAATTAAGACGCAAGTTTCATACGACTTTTTATGCTCGACCATATTTCTAATTTGAAATTATTCAGAAGTATACATTTTATTTGTATCTGACAGAAGATCGGAAGTGACTTTGTTCATAGCTCACCGTGAATTGTGAGATGTGCGCAGACGCGAAAGTATTGATTTTTTCCGAGGAACAATAATGTCATTGACCTTGATGTAATGCAAAGAATGTATAACCTGGAAATTGATTTAGAATTGAAAAACGAAATGACAAATTGAATTTATTTGAACATTATTTACAATTAACGCTAATTATTATAGTAACAGAACATAACCTTCTGCGACAGTATTGGATTTCCAGCCTCCGTGACGTTTCCCTCGTTGTCTTTCGATTGCACATCCGAGAATAATCGGAAACCTGAACTTTAATGAATAGGTGTACTTTAATGACATGCATTAAAGGATTGCTACCACCTGTATAATTATTACATTTCGGCATGGTTGAGCATAAAATAAAGTAGAACACAGCTTATGTGATTCCTTCAAAATACAGCAAGTGTAGACAACGTATTTGTCCATGAGATGGTATGACTGTAGGCCCCTTGCATACTTGACAGAGTAGCTATAAATTGTCACGACATATGGAAATGATCTAAAGCTAGCCCTCACATTTCGGTGATCGGACGTGTAAGGGATTGAAACAAATGACACCTAAAAAAGCGAGGAGCGTAATGTGTGATGTTTGTGTCATAATGTTTGGTTTTTGATTCTGAAAATGTATCCTGTGACATAAAGCGGGAATGACTTTCCATATATGACAAAAATTACATGGCGACAATGGACCAGAATACAACAGACGGGTTTATGTAGAATATTGCGGATGGATACATTGCCTATCGCTGTGTACGCACTTTCTGCGTAGCGTTCTCTGATTTCACAACCGCAGCGCTTAGAAATCTGTCAGCCAGTCAGTTTCAAACATACACAACACCAAACCGTAACTGATAAAATTCACTTTCAATCTTGTCAGGCATAAAGGCAGGCCTATTTGAATGTCTCTTCGGAACTAAAAAAAGTGAAATAACATATTATACATTGTATAACAAAGTTCACTATAAAAAGGGATTAACACAGGAAATAAATTATTTGTAATTATTATATGCCCTGTGTGATTCACAGAAAAAATGTTATAAGGAAAAATGTTAAGGGGTTAAATAGTAATATGCTTTACAAGAGCGGTATGTTGAAGTTTTCATGTTCCAGGAAAAGTTTGAAAAAGCGAAACGTAGTTGAGCTTTTTTAATTTCCGAGAATTGAAAGAAAACATACCGCTCGTGTATCGTACATTATTTTGTGCGAAGATCGTTTATTACATACCTGAAAGACGAATTTCTAATTAGTTGCAATGAAATCTCCATCTTGGTTTCTGTTCAATGACGGCAAATTTGCAAAACAAAAATATCTATCTTCAACATTGTTGCTTTAAAATGTTTTCTGTGTTTACTATACTCCAGCAGGCCGTGATATACGTCTGTCTTTTTTTCCCCCCAGTCTATAAATGCGAACTTAAAACAAACGGTAAGGTTATGTAATGATTTAGAGTTTACTTAATTTTTGCAAATATTTAAAAACAATAATTAACAGTGCAATTTAGGTGAAATTGCAGTGGTAAGTTTCAATTTATAATTATTACTATGTTAAACGTCTCTAAAAATAATATGCTAAAAGCCTAAAGCAGTAAAATCAATATGTCACTTAAGCGGTAAGAAGAGGGAAATTGTTATGTGTGTTAGGTTGGGAATACTGAATGTGGAATTTTAGACTTTCCGCGGATTGGTTTTGTGCGGATACGCACGATCTCGCACAAAATCGTTTAAATGCACTAATAACTATTTTTATTTTCTTAATAGATTAAGTAAAAATTACAGAATCTAACTTCATTTGTTCTATATAACGTTAAGTAAAACTACAAAATCTAACTTCATTTGTTTTATTTAACATTCTGCATTTGTTTCTGCTGCAGTCAATTGTCTTTTATAACTCTTGTATTTAACATTCATTTTCATGGAACAGTTGCAGAAATAACAGAAAATTAAATAACGTTGTTGATATTTTAGGAAAGGCGAAATCCAATAAAAAGTTAATTAATTAATAGCTTGATCTACGGGCTTGTACTTAACTTTTGAAAGGATTGGAAATTTACAGCTCTGAGCCATTATTTCAATTTTAGTAGATTAAATTTTCCAAGTTAAAATGTTCTTTTTCTAGTTGCTCAGTCTTTGAACGGAATATTGTAATTTTTCTTCACTCTCTTGTTTTACTGTGACGTCATCAGCAAGCATTAATAAATTAAAAATCTAATACTATCACTCATGTTTTTTTTTGCATTAACAATTCTTTATTATGGATTTATTTACGTAATTACAAATGCGCAGGAAAAATCCTATATTTATTTTTAATAGTAATAACTGAAACACTGTTACATTCTTTATGGAATGAAAAGGTATAAAATAATAATTCAGTTAATATTATGTAGATAATTAGTGTTATATTCATATAGTGTATTACATAGTTCAGTAGCATCATTTACGTTACATGACCGAAATAAACTGACATAATGTAATGTCAATACAAGGCAAGGCAGTGACAGACAAGAAAACAAACAAGCATTTACCGTGAAATCAGTGGATATATAGAATCTAGAATCTACTCCTATTCTGAGAGTTTGTCGTTCTTGATGAGAAGAATAATGGTCATAACTGAAGAGGACCTTGTGAAAGGTTAATTTTTTCATTAATAAACTTCCTCGTATGTAATCGTGAAAACTTTGTAACTAATTCAACAGTTCATAGCATAAATACGCGTCGAAAATTACTTTCATACTCCATCGGGAAGTCTATCTATAGATATAAAAAATGAAACTCAAAACATAAGATTATTTAGGGCCAAATTAAAGAAGTTCCTAATTTCTCACGCCTTCTATTCTGTAGGTGAATTCATGACATTCAACAACACTGCATGAATATTTCCGTGTTGTATTAAGTATTGATACTAAACCTTTGTGTTGTACTAGTAGACTATATTGTAAAACTCTTTGTATATATTTCAACTAGACTGTGACTATATTAAGACCATAATGAACTATTAAGATTTTTTGACATTTTTCATATTCTAGCTGTGAAGCATGTACGAATACCATGTAATGTATACAATAGGATTATTTCTACAATACTGACGAGGACGGTGATAATGACAGTTTAGCTATCGCGATGATGATACTGACGACGGCGGTATTGATGATATCTGCTTTATCGGTTTTTTTAATTTTCAATTTTTATTTATGTTGGTATATTGCATTTATATCTGTAGTCTATCTCACTCTTTTTGTCATGGTTTTTCTTCCATTTTTTATGTTATGAACAACTATTTGTACTGTCTATTGTAATTAGGGCATTACCGTCTTACAGACAGACAAATAAATAAATAAATAAATAAATAAATAAATAAATAAATAAATAAATAAATAAATAAATAAATAAATAAATAAATAAATAAATAAATAAGTAAATAAATAGATAAGTAAACAAATAAATAAATAAGTAAATAAGTGAATAAATAAACAAATAAATAAGTGAATAAATAAAAGAGTAAATAAATAAATACGTGAATAAATAAATAAATAATAAATAGATAAGTAAGTAAATAAGTAAATAAATAAATAAGTAAATAAATAAATACGTGAATAAATAAATAAATAAATAATAAATAGATAAGTAAGTAAATAAGTAAATCAATAAATAAGTAAATAAATAAATATATAAATAAATAAGTAAGTAAGTGAATAAATAAATACATAAGTAAGTAAATAAATAAATAAGTAAGTAAATAAGGGAATAAATAAATAAATACATAGATAAATAAGTAAATAAACAAATAAGTAAATAAACAAATAAGTGAATAAATAAATAAGTAAATAAATAAATAAGTGAATAAATAAATAAATAGATAAGTAAATAATTAAATCAATAAATAAGTAAATAAGTGAATAAATAAATAAGTAAATAAGTGAATGAATAAACAAATAAATAAGTGAATAAGTAAATAAGTAAATAAGTGAATAAATAAAGAAGTAAATAAATAAAAAAATAAACAAATAAGTAAATGAGTAAATAAATAAATCAGTAAATAAATAAATAAGTAAATAAGTGAATAAATAAATAAGTAAATGAATAAATGAATAAATAAATAAGCAAGTGAATAAATAAATAAATAAGTAAATAAGTGAATAAATAAATAAGTAAATAAGTGAATAAGTGAATAAATAAATAAATAAATGAATCAATAAGTAAATGAATAAATAAGTGAATAAATAAATAAATAAATAAATAAGTGAATAAGTGATAAAAAAGAAGTGAATAAATGAATACATGAATAAATAAGTAAATAAGTGAATAAATAAGTAAGTAAATGAATAAATAAGTAAATAAGTGAATAAATAAATAAATAAGTAAATAAATAAATAAGTAAATAAGTGAATAAATAAGTAAATAAATAAATAAGTGAATGAATAAATAAGTAAATAAATAAGTAAATGTGAATAAGTGGATAAATGAATAAGTAAATGAATAAATAAATAAATAAGTGAATAAATAAATAAGTAATTAAGTGAATAAATAAATAAATAAGTAAATAAGTGAATAAATAAATAAGTAAATAAGTGAATAAGTGAATAAATAAATAAATAAATGAATCAATAAGTAAATGAATAAATAAGTGAATAAATAAATAAATAAATAAATAAATAAATAAGTGAATAAGTGATAAAAAAGAAGTGAATAAATGAATACATGAATAAATAAGTAAATAAGTAAATAAATAAATAAATGAATAAATAAATAAGTAATTAAGTGAATAAATAAATAAATAAGTAAATAAATAAATAAGTAAATAAGTGAATAAATAAGTAAATAAATAAATAAGTGAATGAATAAATAAGTAAATAAATAAGTAAATGTGAATAAGTGGATAAATGAATAAGTAAATGAATAAATAAATAAATAAGTGAATAAATAAATAAGTAATTAAGTGAATAAATAAATAAATACATAGATAAGTAAGTAAATAAATAAATAAGTAAATAAATAAACAAATAAGTGAATAAATAAGTAAGTAAATAAATAAATAAGTGAATAAATAAGTAAAAAATAAACAAACAAATAAATAACTCTGAATTTTAATGTTGTCCATCTCGCTGGATTGGAACACGAGTGTTCGGTATTGAAATACGTCACTTCAGCCATTTTTTGCCACAATTTAGTTATCTGCTTAATACAGATAGAAGGAAGATTTGTTTGATACCATGTTCACACGAGGGGGTACGGTCAACAGTCTCAGCTTTGCAAGACATTCGACATAAATCTGTTCCTATTATGACGTCACGCGTTACGGCCTCCCACACAAGTATTATCAGTTCATTCGGCAGCATGGCTACCACATCTCCTCCCCCCACCAAAAAAAGTCAGTACTCTAGATATTTTAACAGCATATCTTGCGTATATGATAAAATAGAACATATATCACTTTTAGTATTAATGATATTTTTAAATTGGATTTTATTAATAAAGGGTTTCCATTCACCTGTCAGGATATTACGTATTTTTATTTAGAGCGGGATCAAACATACGTAGCGAACTAAAAGTTTTTGGAACATATATCACATTTTATTTGAGCTGCGATGTATGAAAACAAAATAATAAAGAATATTAAAGTAAATAATATCTGTCGGTCAAAATTACAAAATTGACAAAAAAATATTAGCAATTGTTTTAAGGCATAGTGCCTTAGTGCTAGAGCGCTGGGCTAATAAATTAAGGGGCTCGGGTTCAAACCTCGCTCTATGCCATGATGTGACTATTTTTCATTAATTACACACATTATTGCTATATTAATGATATGAAAGTGAAACGTTTTGGGGTTATGTAAGTAGATGTACAGAATATCTTAAATAGATATTCATTTCCATAATTTACTGAGTGGCGGCTATATATATAAAACTACAAAACTTACGTAAGATAATATTGTTATCAAAAATCAAATTATATTTTTATAGTTATTAATCAAGTGGTTTGTGTCTTTTTCATATACTTAATGGCGATGTGGTGTAGATATTTATATGCGTCATTCTCTTCAGTATTGGCTCGAGAGAGCGCAAAAATTACAGTTCATAAGGAAAGACCAAAAGGTATTACTTGCTGATAAAATAAGAGGCCTACAAAATTTTGTAGTCTCCCTATCATTTCAGCAAGATCTCTTAGCAGGATAAAATGATTTTACCCTCTACATTTCAAGCTCTACATGCAGCAGCTATACCAAGATGCTATGTCTATTGTTCGAAAGAATAGCAAACCTGACATTTTTTTAACTTTCACCTACAATCCACAATGACCTGAAATAGCTATTGCTTTACATCCACATGAAATACCCACTGATCGTCCTGACATTGTTACTTGCATTTTCGCGTTGAAACTCAAAAACTGAAGGTGTATAGGTTCAAGAAAAAGTATTTGACATAGAAAGCCATTCAGAGGGAGTATGTTTCATTATTACGGAAGCAAATAACTTTCAAAATGTCTGGGATTCTTCATTGAAAATAAATCTGTAAAATTTTTATTTGAACGCCTAATGAACTTAGTTTGCAGCATTTCCTGCACAAGCCACTAGTATTTGGTATATTTGTAACGTTTTTCGTATCGCAGTTTTATTCCTGGTTGAGTGTTACAGAAGGCCCTATGACCTTAACTCTGCCAAGTTAAATAAAATTATATTATTATTATTATTATTATTATTATTATTATTATTATTATTATTAGTTCTGCCGATTGCCAAACTCTTCAAAATGATATTAACTCTAATGAACTTTGGTCTGACATTAATGGAATGAAAATTAATGAAACAAAAACTTTTGTCATTTCGTACTCTCGAAAAACTAGTTCCATAAAATTTAATTATTCTCTTAACAACGTCTGTATTATTAGGAAAAATTCTATAAAAGATCTTGGTGTACTACTCGAGTCTAAATTATACTTTCACGATCATGTTCAATATATTTATAATCATTGAATAAGAATGCTTGGTTTAATAAGGTCTATAACTTATTCTTTTTCTACTCCAGAGTCACTATTAATTCTATACTTTACTTTGGATCGATCTAAACTTGAATATGCGTCTGTAGCCTGGAATTCCATTACTTCAACCGATTCGGTTAAATTGGAAAATATTCAAAGAAAATTTATTTCCTTATGTGCTTTTCGATATATACCCAATTCCACTGACTTTAACTATGAGATTACCTGTAAATATTTTAACTGTTGTAGCCTTTATGCCAGACGTCAAAATCTTGATTATCAATTTTTGCAAAGTTATCAAGGGTGATATTGATTGTGAGTCTATCATAAACAATATCAGCCTTCGTATTCCTACAAAAGGTTTAAGATTTCAAAAAATTTTTATAACCGAAATTCAAAATCACTTTCTCCAGTCTGTAGAGGCATAAAATATGCCAATTTGCATGGGCACAATTTAGATCCTTTTAAGGTTTAGTTTCGTTTTGATTATTAGTTTTTACTGTTTGTACTCAATTTTATTCATGTATGTTTTTGTTATTTAAAATATTATTTATTTTTGTTTTGCACCTTTGTATCTTCTGTTTGTGTATTGTGCTGAACTATAATTGGCCTCTGGCTGTTGTTCAGCACACAAATATTAATAATAAATAATTAAAATAAATAAATTATTATTATTATTATTATTATTATTATTATTATTATTATTATTATTATTACTGACTCGGCTAAATTAGAAAATATACAAAGAAAAATTATATCCTTATGTTCATTCAGATTTCTGCCCATTAATTCCGGGTACAGTTATGAGAGAAAATGTGAATATTTTAATTGTCAAAATCTATATGCTAGACGCCATGAGCTAGATTATCTGTTCTTTTGTAAAGTCCTCAAAGGTGATATATCCTGTGACTCTTTCTTAAACAATATTACCTTACGTATTCCAACAAAAGATATGAGAGCCCACAAACTTTTCCATATTAGAAATTCGAAATTTCTTTCACCAGTCTCCAGATGCATTAAAAATGCCAACATGCATGGCTGCGAATTCGATCCCTTCAATGTATAGACTTGGCAACGATTTATCATTTATGTATTCTTTTAGGCATTATACTCAATTATCATTGTCTCATAGTATTCTTAGTTATCCATTCATCTTCATTATTGTAATTAATTGTAATTATATTTATGTGTAATAATTATTTTTGTTTTATGTTTTTGTTATATTTGTGCTGATCTGTAATTGGCCACTGGCTGTTGTACAGCACATTAAATAAATATAAATAAATAAAAATAAATTATTATTATTATTATTATTATTATTATTAATAATATATTTGTCCTTATACTGCTTGTTTGAGGCTTGAAAGTAATGTAATTTTCCCTAAGATAGGTTACTAGCCAGAGGATAATTTACAAAGAGGATTGTATACATTAAATAAAATATTAAAAGATTTTGGGATGGAAATTTCAGCACAAAAATCAAAAGTAATGGCACTTTTAGGACAAGACCCAGTCAGAAGTAAGATAATACACAATAACCAATGCCTCGAACAAGTACAAAATTTCAATTATCTGGGTTGTGAAATATCTTATCAAAATGAAAAAGATGTGAACAAGAAAATTACCAAATTTACACAAATTCTAGGAATAATAAACAATGCATTAAAAGCTAAATTAGTACAAAAATCTACAAGAATAAAAATATATAATACACTAGCATTACCCTCCCTTTTATACGGAAGCGAGATTTGGTCATTAAAGAAAAAAGACGTGAACAGAATCAAAGCAACGGAAATGAAATTTTTGAGGAGGACAGCAGGATATACTCTTTTGGACCGAAAAAGGAATGAAGAAATTTTAGAACAATTAGAAGTAGAGTCAGTAGAAGAAAAAATCAGCAGATACAAATTCAATTGGCTAGATCATGTAAGAAGAATGGAAAATTCAAGAATCCCAAAAATTATGATGCAGTATAAACCTAGAGGACATCGTCGACCAGGAAGACCTTTAAGAAGACTGCTAGATGGGGCCGAAACAGGTCTACAGAGGCCTAATTCGTGAAGGATGATGATGATGATGATTAGTATATTTTTCACGAAAGTTGATACAACCTACGAAACGATGCAATTTTTTTCACACATTTCACTAGCAATTGAGTAAGTTAGGACACACAAGTTCAACGAAATAAAAGTTTTCTAAACCATTATTCTTCTGGTCAGTTGTAGCCGTCCTCCTTCACTGGCATGATGCTCGGCGGAGGAGAGCACCTCTGTGAGGCTAACGGATGGGACACGCCCTTGGGGTCTTGGCACCATCGAACACAAAACTGTGAAGTTAGCAACTTGGATAATATAATACGTACCACGGGGATGGGCATCATGGAACAGGCTAAATTTACGAGCATCCTCTGAATTCTGCTCATCCCTCCCACCTCTCTCTGGCCCTAGGGACCGATATATATAGTAAGGGTCACTTCCTATTTAACCTGTCTTACTACAAATCCCTGTAGCAACCTCCTCGGAGCTCTTCACCTAAGCTGCCGGAAGCTGCCGTCCTCATCCCCAGACGGTAGTTAATACACGGCTGGTAATGTTGTGTGTTATGGGATAAACGCCGCAGGGATGCCGGTCCAGTTATTTGAAAAGCTCCTCCCGCACTTAACGCTGGCGATAAGGTTACGAAGCACTGCCTTCAGGAGTACCGCCATTTTTTGCAGCTACCCCTCTTCTTTCATGTAAACGTGTTTCGAGACTTTTATCTCACCCCACTCGCGTCGTGTTTTTATCTTCCTTCAACCCCCTCAAACAATCTAGTAACTAGCGTCTTCGGAAACAGTAACTCTCGAACCAGGCACGCTCCTCTTCTTGCCCTTCTATTCAGACTTTAAGCCTCCTGAAGTGATACATGAACCGCATGTTGGAACAGGTCCACGCCTGTGGAGTAACGGTTAGCGCGTCTGGCCGCGAAACCAGGTGGTCCGGGTTCCATTCCCGGTCGGGGTAAGTTACCTGGTTGAGGTTTTTTTTTCCGGGGTTTTCCCTCAACCCAATATGAGCAAATGCTGGGTAACTTTCTGTGCTGGACCCCGGACTCATTTCACCGGCATTATCAGCTTCATCTCATTCAGACGCTAAATAACCTGAGATGTTGATAAAGCGTCGTAAAATAACCTACTAAATAAATAATAAATAATGTTGGAACGGACCTCACAACATTCGCAACCAAAGACTATATCGTTGAAGGAAGATAAAATCGATCAGTAAAAAACCTCGCATTTTTTTAATAGGCCTACTCTAATTTTTTCCATATTTATACAAGGTGCTGAGGACAGTGCATTTTCAAAAATATACTATCGAAAGCAAAACGGTTTTCGTACTATTAAGTGACAAATTTAGCGTATTTTATAAAAACAAGCCTTTTCAGCGCTCAGAACTCTGGAACCATTTACTGCAGAACATTGAACGGGAGCTCATTTTGAAGCTGACATTTGGTAGGTTATGTTAAGAAGTAATCCTTATTTTTATTGTATACAGAGAGACAGATAATCTGATTTTACTTACTTTCAGGCTTTTTGCCCATTTCTAAAAATGTAAAAAATTTGAGAAAAAAACCTTGCATTATTAAGAGGGATTTGGCATTGTTTGGTTAGTGGTACGACAATAAGTTCCGAGGGTATTAAATAAATTATTTTCACACGCCTAGACTTGAATGGTGCAGTACCGCACGCACTGGCCGTGAGATGAAGATAAGCGAGCGTTGGGCGTCATTTTACTCCTGTGTTTATGAAAACTTGTGATAAAGCTAGCCCAGCTATGTGCTACTAGACGAAACATCACGTGTTTATGTCTCCTGGCATTGCTTGCCTCGGCTAGCTCCCGCCTCACAGTCAGCTGGTTAGTTCACGCGCGTACTATTTATTTCCTTTATTTGATATTTTCAATACTTTCTTATCAACGGTGCACCAGTAAAAAATATGTGTTTATTTGTACTTTGAATGCAGAATCTAACCATATATTTTAAAAGTATTTTTTCGTGGTCAAAGGCGTATTAATGAAGAAAAATATAAATTTCTCCACTTCCATAAAAAGTAAGAAAAACTGTTTACATGTGAATATAAACTTTAATTTCTCAGCATCAAAATAAACCATGATTTTGATCATTGGGTGAAAGTGTTTCGGAGCTACAACAGTTTAAAGTTGCAAATTTTATGAAAATACGATAAATTTAAATATTTTAAATTGAAACACTATGAAGTTCTGATGCCTCAAACTTTGCACAAAGCATTGTATCACAGTTGTCAACGGACAGAAAAAGTTTCATTGTATTTAAAAATTGCAAGGTCAATTTTCTCTATATTTCGGTCGATTTGAGATGGAATAACAACTATACAACACTGAGGAAAATTACATACACACAAAGGAGAATTTAAACATGAATAAGGCGGACTGAGTACGAACCCCGTTAATGACGTCACTGTCACGTGCTCAGACTGGCTGCCGGCTGCTCGCTGACCAAGGTCACGCGTTGTTCACAGCAATGCGTTCCAATAACTCTGTAAATATTGAGAATAGAACATTTTTTTACATAACATTCTTTGCTCAAAATGTCTTCAGAAACAATCACCCTGTATAACATATAACAAAGATAGGAAAAGGCACTATAAAATGTGAAAGTATGACAAAATACATTAGACATACAAAGTATAAAAATATGAGATGATGATGATGATGATAATGATGATGATGATTACTCAAATGGCCTTAAGGAACCCGCAGATCCATTGCCGCCCTCACATAAGCCCGCCACCGGTCCCTATCCTGAGCAAGATTAATCCACTCTCTATCATCATATCCCAGCTCCCTCAAATCCATTTTAATATTATCCTCCCATATACGTCTCGGCCTCTCCAAAGGTCTTTTACTCTCAGGTCTCCAAACTAACACTCTATATGCATTTCTGGATTCGCCCATACGTGCTACATGCCCTGCCCATCTCAAAAGTCTGGATTTAATATTCCTAATTACGTCAGGTGAAGAATACAATGCGTGCAGATCTGAGTTGTGTAATATTCTCCATTCTCCTGTAACTTCATCCCTTTTAGCCCCAAATATTTTCCTAAGAATCTTATTCTCAAATACTCTTAAGCTCTGTTCCTCTCTCAAAGTGAGAGTTGAAGTTTCACATCCATACAGAAAAACCGGTAATATAACTGTTTTATAAATTCTAACTTTCAGATTTTTTGACAGCAGACTAGATGACAAAAGCTTCTCAACCGAATAATAACACGCATTTCCTATATTTATTCTGCGTTTAATTTCCTCCCGAGTGTCATTTATATTTGTTACTGTTGCTCCCAGGTATTCGAAGAATAAATCTCCAATTTTTATATTTCCATTTCGTACAATATTCTGGTCACGAGACATAATCATATACTTTGTCTTTTCGGGGTTTACATCAAAACCTATCACCTTACTTGCTTCAAGTAAAATTTCCGTGTTTTCCCTTATCGTTTGTGAGTTTTCTCCTAACATTTTCACGTCATCCGCACAGACAAGCAGCTGATGTAACCCGTTCAATTGCAAACTCTCTCTGTTATCCTGAACTTTCCTAATGGCATATTTTAGACCGAAGTTAAAAAGTAAAGGTGATAGTGCATCTCCTTGCTTTAGCCCGCAGTGAATTGAGAAAGCATCGGACAAATAATAATAATAATAATAATAATAATAATAATAATAATAATAATAATAATAATAATAGTAATAATAATAATAACAATAACAGTAATTTATTTATTTATTTACTTATATTTCATGTGCTGTACAACAGACAATAATAATAATAATAATAATAATAATAATAATAATAATAATAATAGTAATATTAATAATAATAGTAATAATAATAACAACAATAACAGTAATTTATTTATTTATTTACTTATATTTAATGTGCTGTACAACAGTCAATAACAATAATAATAATAATAATAATAATAATAATAATAATAATAATAATAATAATAGTAATAATAATAATAGTAATAATAATAATAGTAATAATAATAACAACAACAATAACAATAATTCATTTATTTATTTACTTATATTTAATGTGCTGTACAACAGTCAATAACAATAATAATAATAATAATAATAATATTAATAGTAATAATAATAATAATAATAATAGTAATAATAATAACAACAACAATAACAATAATTTATTTATTTACTTATATTTAATGTGCTGTACAACAGTCAATAATAATAATAATAATAATAATAATAATAATAATAATAATAATAATAATAATTTATTTATTTACTTATATTTAATGTGCTGTACAACAGTCAATAACAATAATAATAATAATAATAATAATAATAATAATAATAATAATAATAATAATAACAGTAATAATAATAGTAATAATAATAACAACAACAATAACAATAATTTATTTATTTATTTACTTATATTTAATGTGCTGTACAACAGCCAATAACAATAATAATAATAATAATAATAATAATAAATATACTTATGTTATATATTATGGAATTGATAATTGATAATAATCGAAATAGATAAAATGTTCGCCCTACATGATGATTCGTAAATATTCCTATTCGTCGCTGACGTCGTCCCCATGTTTACCTCCGAGACTGTTTGCCGTCACAGAGTTAATTCATTTCCAGTCTTAATTTCTTTAATGAACTTGGAGAGCGTTTCAACAAAATTATCTGAAGCTTTTGGTGCCCACTTTGGATAATGAATGAGACACTTGCAAACTGAAACATAACTCAGACGTGTGACAGAGTTCAAACGCTTTGAATCAACCAACAGACACAACATGCTTCTCGTTGAGAGTGAAGGAAGGAGCGAACGAAGTACAAAATGTGTACCGGGCTGTAATTCTTCATTCCAAGTTACACTCACTGTTCTAAGACTTGACAAACAAGACGATAGCTTATGCCAGGGCAAGTATACGTTATCTCAGAAATCTGAATTAAAAACAACGACGGTTGTATCACTATTTTACCTATGTATAAAAAATGAAGCCAAAAATTTAACTTCTTATCGCCGAAAAACTGGTATGATACTAAACACGCCTTAAATAATACAGGGTGTCCCATAATGAATGCAACAATTTCACTCTGTAATAAAACTCATTAATAATAGTACATCATGCAACGAGCCTTTAATGGTAGTAATTAAGACGCGAGTATGTGTATGAAACGAGCGCAAGTGAGTTTCATAATTTTCATACGAGCGTCTTAATTACCATTATAGGCAAGTTGCATACGACTTTTTATGCTCGACCATATTTCTAACTTGACATTATTCATAAGTATTCATGTTATTCTTAACTGACTGAGGAGCGGAACTGACCTTGTGCAACACCTCGTAAATTGTGAGATGTGCGCAGACGCGAAAGTATTGATTTTTTCCGAGAAACAAATGTCGACATTGACCTTGATATAATCTAGAGAGAAAAATAAACATTGATCTTGATATAACCTTGAAATTGAATTAGACATTGAAAAACGAAATGACAAATTGAATTTATTTGAATATTATTTACAATTATGGCTAATTATTAATCTAATCTCGCGCTAGTTGTCTTTCGATTGCATATCCGAGAATAATCGATATTTGCGCTTTCATATTGCTACAATGGTATTTTCTGATTGGTGGAACACCTGAACCTTAATGAATAGATGTACTTTAATGAGGTCCATAAAGGGCTGCTACCAGGTGTATCATTACTACATTTCGGCATGGTCGAGCATAAAAAATTTACAAATAGTTTTATTTTATTACAAAGTGACTTAATGCGGTTAATAGAAAAATATAGCCTATGAGACAAATGTCTACCGCTACTTTGCTGGCACACTACCCCTCTTTAGCCAAAATTTTAATTAACTCCCCACATTGTTGAGTCCCAATTTCGCCAGTGACACATCGAATTTCTTCCACCTCAAGAAATGTCCGTAAATTGTTGACGTAAACACGAGTTTTCACAAACTTCCAAAGAAAATACGAGTAGTTTTAATTGGCTATTTTACGACACTTTATCACCTGCTGTCGTTATCTAGAGACTGAATGAGATGAAGGTAAATAATGCCAACGAAATGGGTCCAGAATCCAGCGCTGACAGTTACCCAGTATTTACTCTTAATGGGTTGAGGGAAAACCCCGGGAAAAACCTCAACCAGGTAACTTGCCCCAACCAGGATTTGAACACAGGCCAGCTCATTTCAGTAGGAGTAGTTACAAAATGTTAAATCACAAGACCTTGGTGGCCAGTCCTGATTACCGGTATGTGAGGCGAGACGGAAAGGAAATTTATATTAACTATTTCGTTTATATGACGTCATTGCATTTTCGACCAATGAACTGTAATGAAATTTTGAATTCCAACCAATCACAGTCAGACTTTGCGATAATTTCTGCAGCTAGATTTATCGCTATCAATTTATCGCATGGTCGTTCTTTTGTTTAGTCGTTGTCGCCAACTGTTTCCCCGTGAATTGATGATCATGAATACATTAAGCTGCAACTACACGGTTACACTTTCCTTTCAACTTTAAAGCAATGAATGCAAGACTGATATTTAATATTAATTAATATATTTACGCAGTGAAGACGACGTTCAAAACGGCGCACCATGTAGACACAAAATCTTTATGCAGCTTAATTGAACGTACCTTTTAAACTTGATTCTTTCAATATTCTTCCCAGATTGCACGCATAAGCGATTGGAATATTGAACTGTGTAGATGCAGCTTTAGTTCCGTTACACACTACAGCGAGAATGCGTTTGTCGAGCTATAAAAAATGCTGTCGTGTAGCACTGATTGTAAGTAACGGTCGAAACAAGGCACAGCTGACATTGGTCCTGCTTCCACAGGTAGGCCTAACGTAACCTATAAAATTGTAGCCTATAACTTTTGTATTGAAATTAAACAAATAATAGACGTTCAAATTTATGTAACATCATCGCATATCAAACTCAAAGACCTTGCATAGTAATAATGTCTTTGATCAAACTGCCTTTCGTATGGCGTAATAAAATTCGTGTTTTAATTAGGCCTATCTATACAGAGATGGCTTCTCTGTGTAGCAACATGTCTCGCTGTGAATACATAAGCATTGGTATATAGCTGTCCCCACTGTTACTGTTAAATTATATTACGATTTCAGCAGATAATGAAAATGTATTTGCTATAATAATAATAGAAAAGTGCAGTACATGTAATTAACATTGTTAAACTAGTATTTCGCTTTTCGCGATTGGCATTACTGAATAATAACATCGAATTTCTTTATTGCAATAATCGATATTCATCTACGAGTATTTCAACTTCACAATGTGTGAATAGGTTAAGTATTCGTTAATATACAATTATTAACATTTTGTGATCGAATTTTAGGGATATATTATTTAAATTTTTATTTTATTCACGAAATAGTCCTAATAAATGTCACTCGAGGTCTGAGATTTCCCAGATAAATCCACTCGCTTCGCTCGTGGATTTTCGGCAGATCTCAGACCTCTCGTGACATTACTACAGACTATTTCGTTTATATGACGTCATTCCATTTTCGGCCAATGGAGTGTAATGAAATTTTGAATTCCAACCGATCATAGTCGTACATCGCAATAATTTCTGCAGCTCGATTTATCACTATCAATGCATCGCATGGTCGTTCTTTTGTTTAGTCAGTGTCGCCAACTGTTTCCACATGAATAGATAAGCATGAATCCATTGTACAAAATAAAGTGCAAAATCCTACTTCCACATCTACATCTTCATCTTCTAACTCCATGTCCATTGTATCTAAAGAAAATGACACTCCTTCATAACAATTGTTCATTCAATTAATGTATTAATCAGGTTATTTGTAATTATACTATAAAATGTTTAAATTCAATTATGATTTCAGCAGATAATGAAAACGTATTTCTGTTATAATAACAAGAGAAAAGCGCAGTGCATGTAATTAACATTGTTAAACCTGTATTTCGCTTTTTTCAATTGGCATTACCGAATAATATCCAATTTCTTTATTGCAGCAATCGTTATTCATCTATTTCGACTTAACAATGTCTGTATAGGTTAAGTATTCATAAATATACAATTATTAAAATTTTGTGAGCGAATTTTAGGGATATATTATTTACATTTTTATTTTATTACCGAAATAGTTCTAATAAATGTCACTCGAGGTCTGAGATTAGTGTAGATAATTGCAGTATATTTCAGATTATGAAAAAAATTAATGTTTTACAATACGATGAAAGTTATCACAAGCCAAATGATTCCAAAGATGAACAGAATAAGCTCTAACAATATTATTCTATTGAATTTTCTCTATGAACACTGTTGCTAAAGAACAACATGAGTTACTGATTTCTTCAGCTCTCAATCTGAACTACGGTTTTGATTTTCTGACATTTGGATTATTATTCAGTAATCGGCTTTCTCTATTTGTTTCAGGTAAACCTACGTGTTCGTTTATTGAAGCTCGTCTGTGAATCTTCAATGAGATGAGTATTCCGAACTATAACATAACCTCCTGAGTCCTTAGAGTATGGTATACTTTACTTCATACATGATTATGATAAGATGTACGTGCAGAGATCCGAAGAGTAGTATATTATAGTGCATTTGAGCCCTAATTGTAACCCGCAGTTTTTTCAGCATTTTTCAAGTTAGTGACTTTCTTTTTAAGTGTGGAATTATACTGAACTTTAAAAATAAAACAACAAATGTCTGAGGACTCAAGAGGCTATATTTTTAACCACTAGAGTCATTTTCATTTCATTTTTTTACATTTATTTCCTTGTTGAAATAACTCAACTCAGTTATTAACATTATACTATTTACGTTCCAATTACAACAAAGTAATAAGAACTTGAGAAAATTTCCAGGATTGATTGCTTGTAAAGCCTACATAGGAATTACGGTAAATAAATACAATTGGCTCTGAGATATGACTGTGACTAATAAAAGGAATGAAACAAGCTATGAATAAAAGTCGATCCAATAATAATAATAATAATAATAAAAAATAATAATAATAATAATAATAATAACAATAATAATAATAATGATAATAATAATAATATTATTATTATTACTATTATTATTATTATTATTATTATTATTATTATTATTATTATTATTATTTGAAGGATTCGTAATAAATATAAATATACATAGGCCAAATAGAAATGATCGGACAAAATTGAAATACAAACTGCTGAGCCATTTATACCGGAACCCACACTTTCTGAAGTCGAAATTGCAATAGAAAATCTGAAAAAGTACAAGTCTCCAGGTATTGATCAAATTCCAGCAGAATTAATACAAGAGGGTGGAAGGGCATTATCTAGCGTAATGTATAACCTTGTACTTGCAATTTGTGAAAAGGATATTCTACCAGAACAATGGAAGGAGTCCATAATCGTACCTATTTTTAAGAAGGGGGACAAGACTAACTGTAGTAACTTTCGAGGAATATCACTTTTGTTGACGTCGTACAAAATTTTGTCGAATATCCTTTTGAGAAGATTAACTCCATATGTAGATGAAATTATTGGGGATCATCAGTGTTGTTTTAGGCGTAATAGATCGACTATTGATAAGATTTTTTGTATTCGACAGATATTGGAGAAAAATGGGAGTATAAGGGTAAAGTACATCAATTATTCATAGATTTCAAAAAGGCGTATGACTCGGTTAAGAGAGAAGTTTTATATGATATTCTTATTGAATTTGGTATTCCCAAGAAACTAGTTCGATTAATTAAAATGTGTCCCTATAGGCCAGTTTCTATCTGATGCTTTTCCAATTCACTGCGGGCTGAAGCAGGGAGATACATTGTCACCTCCAATTTTTAACTTTGCTCTAGAATATGCCATTAGGAAAGTTCAGGATAACACAGAGGGTTTGGAATTGAACGGGTTACATCAGCTTCTTGTCTATGCGGATGACGTGATTATGTTAGGAGAAAATCCACAAACGATTAGGGAAAACACAAAAATTCTACTTGAAGCAAGTAAAGCGATAGGGTTGGAAGTAAATCCCGAAAAGACAAAGTATATGATTATGTCTCGTGACTAGAATGTTGTACGAAATGGAAATATAAAAATCGGAGATTTATCCTTCGAAGAGGTGGAAAAATTCAAATATCTTGGAGCAACAGTAACAAATATAAATGATACTCGGGAGGAAATTAAACGCAGAATAAATATGGGAAATGCCTGTTATTATTCGGTTTAGAAGCTTTTGTCATCTAGTCTGCTGTCAAAAAATCTGAAAGTTAGAATTTATAAAACAGTTATATTACCGGTTGTTCTGTATGGTTGTGAAACTAGGACTCTCACTTTGAGAGAGGAACAGAGATTAAGGGTGTTTGAGAATAAGGTTCTTACGAAAATATTTGGGGCTAAGAGGGATGAAGTTACAGGAGAATGGAGAAAGTTACACAACGCAGAACTGCACGCATTGTATTGTTCACCTGACATAATTAGGAACATTAAATCCAGATGCTTGAGATGGGCAGGGCATGTAGCACGTATGGGCGAATCCAGAAATGCATATAGAGTGTTAGTTGGGAGGCCGGCGGGAAAAAGACCTCTGGGGAGGCCGAGACGTAGATGGGAAGATAATATTAAAATGGATTTGAGGGAGGTGGGATATGATGGTAGAGACTGGATTAATCTTGCTCAGGATAGGGATCAATGGCGGGCTTATGTGAGGGCGGCAATGAACCTCCGTGTTTCTTAAAAGCCAATAAGTAAAGTAAGTAAGTAAGTAAGTATTATTATTATTATTATTATTATTATTATTATTATTATTATTATTATTATTATTATTATTATTATTATTATTATATTGGTATTGCTATTTTACTGGTATTATTTTTCGTCACTATTATTTTAATAAAATAAAAAGTATAGTACAATATTAAATTCCAAACTCAATCTTGCTTCTCATGTTCATTTTATTCTTAAATGAATAATTCATTGTCATAAACTGATTTACTGAGCAAGGGTCGCATTCCCAGACATACATCACTCAATGATGTCATTAAAAGATCTCTGACTTCTTGTAGCATCCCGTTTCTTTAGGAACCACCAGGTATTAGTCGCGCAGATGGTAAACGGCCCGATGGTCTCACCTTAATTCCATGGTCTAGAGAAAAATCTGTAATTTGGGACTCCATTTGCGTTGACACTCTAGCTCCATCTCACTTGCCGAATACCTCCATTCGCGCAGCATCTGCTGCTGAATTAGCCGTGAAGGAAAAAATCAATAAATATGCTCATCTTTTAGACAATTATGTCTTTACTGCCTTTGCTGTGGAGACCTTCGGTCCTTGGACTCATGACGCTAAAGTTTTGGAATCTCAAATCGGCCAAATTTTGATCTCCATTACTGGTGATCGCCGTTGCACTACTTATTTGCGTCAACAAGTATTGCTATTCAACGCGGAAATGCAATGAGCGTTTTGGGTACTCTTTCTGAAACCAGCTCTTTGGACGAACTCTTTCTTCTGTAAAATTTATTAAGTATTCTGTGTGTAAATATTTCGTCTTAAGTCTTTCGTGGCTCCGACTTAAAGAACGCAGAACTTTACACTCTTTGTCTTTACTCTTTCGAATTCTGCACACCTTAGCACCAAATTACCTTTCGTCTCGTTTCTCTTATCCATACTCTAACCACGACGTAAATACCAGATCACTTATCTGTGGCACGCTAAGTATACCTCTTCATAGAACATCTTGTTATTCATCATCTTTTACAGTATCCACCTTGAGTCAGCGGAATTCCTTGTCACAAAGTATTAGGGGCTGCAAGACAACAAACACCTTTAAGAACAGCTTAAAAGATAACCTTATTAGCATTTCACTCCAATCATACTGATTTAAACTATCACTGACTACATTGTTACTTCTTTCTTTTAGACATCATCCTGATTGTGCTGTATTTTCAAAATTGTCTCATAATAATCTCTTTCTATTATCTAATATTATTTGAAATATATTAACATTCTATGTATTTTAGTTTAATTCTGCTACACAGTTTATTTCAGTGTTTAATTAATAGTTCATAGTATTTTGTTGTTTAATTTGTAAATAACTCTTGTATACATGTAACTCTCATCTAAATCAAATTGTTGAATTCTTTGTAAGTTCATGCATATGTATATACTCTTTTTGCTGGTTGAGTGGAAGAGAAGGCCTTACGGCCTTAACTCTGCCAGCTAAAATAAATCATTATTATTATTATTATTGTTATTATTATTTGTATTTAGTATTATGAATTTACTAATTTATTTTACAACTGGTATTATTACCTAATTATAATATTGTTAGGTCATATTTTTTATGTTATAGTTTATATTTCTGGAATTTTTAGGTAATAAGTGCATATTTTATGCTGCATATTTTGGAGATTTTTAGGTCATAAAAACCCAGCCCTAATAATTATCATTTAACTTGTATTATAATAAATAACTGAAACTATTTAAACATGATCATTTGCTCTTTTCGATGCAAAATCTATATTTTAAATATGTACATATGTTGATATTTAATAATGGTATACTGTGTCACAGTGTAAAGACTAGAATTAACACAAAAAAACCTTGTGTTTGAAGTTACTTGTTAACACATTCTTAACCAATTATGAAGGCAGTGTATGAAAGAGGAACACTTTGAAGATGCAGCTTGCACGTGGAGGGTGGAATGAAGAATCCTAACTATTCGAGGGGACTATAATTCTAGGAGTTTATTACTGGGGAGGTTTGTCAGATTCGAGGTGTCTTCTATTACATCACCGTGGGGGTGGTGGAGTAACCTCCCTTCGAGGGGCGCTTGTAATCATAAAAGTAAATAACGCGTGAAACTCTTGGGGAAGGTAGAACAAAAGCTTGTGTCATCCTCTTCAAGGAACTGTAGCTAATTACATTTTTATTTCACCATTTTCAAGCCACGAGATATTCAGCGAGATATTTAATTCACTTACACAGACGGTGAAAATATCATTGCAATTATACTCCTGCACAAATTATTTATGAACTTTCAAGTGCAAAAGTGTAAGTGTCTTTATACAAACACAAAATACTGAACTAAAGCAATACGTTTAGTCGTATACTTGTTCGGTTGGTAGATTGGCTTACAATAAAGTATAAATTCAGATATAAAGTGTGGCCCAACAAGAACGTCGGATTTAATAATGTGAATAAATGCAACAAAAACAGATAATGTTGCCGCCAACAACAACAACAAGACAATGTTGGGACACTGCACCACTGTCTCCTTGTTGGGTTGGCTGCACTGTTATCTGTTCTTTAACTGTTTTTGTATCTATTCGCTTTATTAAATCCAACGATTGTCTCGTTGTTAGGTTGGCAGCACTGTTATCTGTTTTTAACTGTTTTTTTGTACCTATTCGCATTATTAAATCCAACAACAACATCTTGTTGGGACACTGTACCACTGTCTCGTTGTTTGATTGGCGGTACTGATATCTCTTCTTTAACCTTTTTTCATTTATTCACATTATTAAATCCAACAATAAGACATTGTTGAGATACTACCCATTGTCTTGTTGTGTTGGCTCTGTTATCTGTTCTTTAACTGATATTTGTATCTATTCGCATTATTAAATCCAACAACAAGACATTGTTGAAATACTACACCACTGTCTCGTTGTTGTGTTGGCGGCACTATCTGTTCTTTAACTGATATTTGTATCTGTTCGCATTATTAAATCCAACAACAAGACATTGTTGAGATACTACACCATTGTTTCGTTGTTGGCTTGGCGACACTGTTATGTGTTCTTTAACCTTTTTCATTTATTGACATTATTAAATCCAACAACAAGATATTGTTGAGATACTACACCATTGTCTCGTTGTTGGCTTGGCGACACTGTTATCCGTTCTTTAACCTTTTTCATTTATTGACATTATTAAATCCAACAACAAGATATTGTTGAGATACTACACCATTGTCTCGTTGTTGGGTTGGCGGCACTGTTATCTGTTCTTTTATCTGTTTTGTTACATTTATTCACATTATTAAATCCAGCAACAACAAGGCATTGCTGGGACACTGCACCATTGTCTCGTTGTTGGGTTGGCGGCACTGTTGTCTGTTCTTTTATCTGTTTTGTTACATTTATTCACATTATTAAATCCAGCAACAACAAGGCATTGCTGGGACACTGCACCATTGTCACGTTGTTGGGTTGGCGGCACTGTTATCTGTTCTTTTATCTGTTTTGTTACATTTATTCTCATTATTAAATCCAGCAACAACAACACATTGCTGGGACACTGCACCATTGTCTCGTTGTTGGGTTGGCGGCACTGTTATCTGTTCTTTTATCTGTTTTGTTACATTTATTCTCATTATTAAATCCAGCAACAACAACACATGGCTGGGACACTGCACCATTGTCTCGTTGTTGGGTTGGCGGCACTGTTATCTGTTCTTTTATCTGTTTTGTTACATTTATTCGCATTATTAAATCCAGCAACAACAACACATTACTGGGACACTGCACCATTGTCTCGTTGTTGGGTTGGCGGCACTGTTATCTGTTCTTTTATCTGTTTTGTTACATTTATTCGCATTATTAAATCCAGCAACAACAACACATTACTGGACACTGCACCATTGTCTCGTTGTTGGGTTGGCGGCACTGTTATCTGTTCTTTTATCTGTTTTGTTACATTTATTCTCATTATTAAATCCAGCAACAACAACACATTGCTGGGACACTGCACCATTGTCTCGTTGTTGGGTTGGCGGCACTGTTATCTGTTCTTTTATCTGTTTTGTTACATTTATTCGCATTATTAAATCCAGCAACAACAACACATTACTGGGACACTGCACCATTGTCTCGTTGTTGGGTTGGCAGTACTGTTATCTGTTCTTTTATCTGTTTTGTTACATTTATTCGCATTATTAAATCCAGCAACAACAACACATTGCTGGGACACTGCACCATTGTCTCGTTGTTGGGTTGGCGGCACTGTAATCCTATCTTTAATCTTTTTTGTTGCATTTATTCGTGTTGTTAAATCCAGTTTTCTTGTTGGGATACTCTATGCAAGGTGGAAGTGATATATATTTTTTCTTTATGGTTTATTTAACGACGCTCGCAACTACAGAGGTTATATCAGCGTCGCTGGTGTGCCGGAATTTTATCCCGCGGGAGTTCTTTTACGTGCCAGTAAATCTACTGACATGAGCCTGTCGCTGGAAGTGATATAAGTTTGCAGATTCATTACAGAGGGCAGTAGAATACATTAAAATAAATAAATATATATTTCGAGTTTTGTAATTAAGTGCATGGTTAGAAAATTAAGCTGAAAATCTGCGTAGTGTGACAACGGCACATCGTCTGCTAACCTACGAATACACATATGTCAGACTTCCTAAAATGGCAGGAAATACAATACGTGTTAATATTTTTATTTCATTGAAAGATATTAATTTTAGAACTCATGTATTTAGACTCTTCTTGTTTTGATGACTACTACTACATGCCAAAATACTGAATGCCTTTTGTTAACACCCTGTATAGTGCAGCCATCTACCAGCGAAAGAAAGAATACACTGGAAGTCGGAAAAAATGGGTAATTGGACTAGCCTCCAAAACAAATTGCAATTGTTTTTATTTCATTTTTATTCTATTTTATTGGGTTATTTTACGACGCTGTATCAACATCTAGGTTATTTAGCGTCTGAATGATATGAAGATGATAATGCCGGCGAAATGAGTCCGGGGTCCAGCACCGAAAGTTACCCAGCATTTGCTCGTATTGGGTTGAGGGAAAACCCCGGAAAAAACCTCAACCAGGTAACTTGCCCCGACCGGGATTCGAACCCGGGCCACCTGGTCTCGCGGCCAGACGCGCTGACCGTTATTCCACAGGTGTGGACTTGCAATTGTACTTTCCACCATTCGAATGGGGGGCTGCAACGTCAAAAGTCGATGCTAGATTCACTTTGAGTCTTTCTTTTATTTTGAAGTTAAATTGAAGAAAATACTTGGACTTTCAATATTCTTACACATAAATCAACCACTACATCCTATAAATAATGAATTTAATACGGGTCTGTCAACGTAGCATGATGGTAAAGGAAGTAATTTGCGGACTATTTGGTAACAATGCAGTGAAGTCACATTGTCTTTCACTGTAGAGATATTCTAGTAATCAGCGTTGACAATTTGAAATTGCGGTTGCTTATTTTATACAACGAGGAAGAGTGACCGTTAGCACAAATTGTGTAGTATTATACCACGAAAAAGTGCTCGTGACATCTTTCCAATATCATTAGTTCTGTCCACTCTTGAAGGGAGGGAAATGCCACGATAGACATTCTGTGTAGCGGTGCACAGGTAGTATAAATAGACGGGCCAATATCTCGTTATCTGTTTAAAAAATTGTTCATGTTAGTACAGAAAATGCACAAAAATTACAGTGAAAATAAAGTTTTCAATGACTTGATTATTGAAATGCAGTAAAATGTTACACAAAGCAGAAGAAATTAAGTTATGACAGGGAAATAAAAGTTCTACTGAAATGCAGTTTTAAGGTATATTGTACTCCCTGTCCCCACTCATATCTCATAGCTAGGAAATATAACCTGGAAATCAATACCACTATTAAATCGACATAGTTATGGAGAACTATTAATAATGGAGTTCCACAAGGATCAATATTAGGTCCTCTATTTTTTCTAGTGTTCATAAATGATCTTGCCCACTAATAAAACATGTAGGTAATCCCATATTATTTTCAGATGACACAAGGATAGTAATTACAGCCAATAACTCCAACACATTCAAATCTTCAACAGAGGCAATTTTCCTCAAATTATATGTGATAGGTTCTCAGCCAAATAATAAATATTATAAAATGTAACAAAACTAACATAATACAACTTAAATTCTACACAGATTCAACTGGCAAATTTGAAGCTCAATATTTAACAACTACTGGTCTCTAATAGAAACAACAACAATCAAATTTCTTGGCTTATAAATCGATATGTTAAATTGGAAAAAAAAATTACCCCAAAATAAATTCACCATGGTTTGCTATTAGATCTATGCAAGACAGAGTAAATATCAATACCTTAAAAACAATATACTTTGCATACTTCCACTCGGCAATGAGTTTTGGAATAATATTCTGGGGAAATTCCACAGATAGTAACAGTATATTCCTACTACAAAAAAGAGTAATTAGAATAACAGTAGATGCGAAGTCTAGGAAATCGTATAGGACCATTTAGAAAAACTACAAATAATTCTCATGACTTATCAGTATATTTTTCATTAATAAACTTCCTCGTATGCAATCGAGAAAACTTTGTAACTAATTCAACAGTTCATAGTATAAATACACAACAAAACTGACCTTCATACTCCATCGGCAAGTCTATCATGCTATCAAAAAAGAGTGCGTTATATGGCAGTAAAAATGTTTAATAGTTTCCCTATGAATATAAAAATGAAATTCAAAACATAAAATTATAGAAGTATCTAATTTCTCACGCCTTCTATTCTGTAGGTAAATTTATGACACTCAACAACGTTGCATGAATATTTCTCTCTTGCATTAAATATCGATACTAACCCCTTGTGTTGTACTAATATATTGTAAAACCCCTCAGTATATATTTCAACTAGACTGTGACTATAATTAAAACTTTGTAGCATTATTAAGATACTTCTGACATGAATGAATGAATGATGAATGAATAAAATACAATAGAATACATGGAGGAAAGGGTGGAATTATCGAATTTCTACTGACGGATATATAGGCCCGAGGAATTAGGTGGGGCAATTTCCTGGTGGTTGCCAAATTTTAAGATCAACCTTAGGTAAGGAATAGTCTCCTTTCTAGACGTCTCTAACGTAGGACTCTTTATATGGGACAAGATAACTGTGCAAATTTTCAGGTCTTCTTGTTTGAACAGTTTCGCACGATAAAATTACAAGTTATTATTTAACAACAATCTCATTTACATAATTAATTATTATCTCTCTTTATTTTACTGAAACAATTCTAACTTCCTTTTAACGGCAACCTGCAAAATCAAAGGGTTGTTTTTAATTTGAAATTATATAAATTAAATTTCACCTCAACATACCTTCAAAAATGTAAATAAGTTATGATAGTAACATCCAACCGGTGTGGAGTAACGGTTAGCACGTCTGACCGTGAAATGAGCGAGTCCTGGTTCAAATTCTTGTTGAGATAAGTTATCTGATCGGTTTTTTTTCGAGGTTTTCCCTCAACCAATTGAAGCAGAATTACTGGGTAACTTTCGGTATTGAACCTCGAACTCATTTCGCCATCATATCACCATAATCATCCATACCATATCCCGGGTTAAGTTTACTGCGCGCCGTGCTGTACTTGTACACCCCCAAAACACCCAATCAAGGACATAAACATTTCACGCATTTACAGAGATCCAATGAATTTCCTTTAACTCTTTTTTCTTTTTCCCACCTTCAATTTATACTGCAATAATACTATTGCTTCATGCATTATTAGGAACATATGTTAACTGAGGTCTGTATATGAGGAATAAAATGATAAATCACCAAAAGAAGTAGACATCTATTTTATTAGATAAGAATTCCTCACGAAATAAGCAGTGATATGAATGTCAGGACATCTATGTGGACAAAATAGCGCCGGCAAGATATTACGAACTACCTATCTCAGTTCCTTCTACCAAACTCATTCCTTCACGCTGTTTTATTATTCATTACTGTCCACATTTACCAGCCTATGTCCTCAAATTCACTGGGGCGGCATTTAGGTGTCGTTCCACAAAGACGTTACAATAATAAATAACACCAAAATAGATAAATAATGACGAAGAAATTATAACACACAAATGTAAGACCACTTCAGAATTACGTGAAAAGCAGCCTTCAAAGGACGAAACATCATTAAGGTCATTACGAAAGCAAAACATTCCGACAAACCTACAGTAGCCACAACAAAGCTGTCGATGCCTGCCTTCAACGCAAGATAAATGAACGGCGCATCCTTTGGTTCCGAGCACTAAAGATTTTCTGCAAACCTGAATGATGAATGCTTTGTGGCTGTACAAGCCCTAATTTACACTCTTCGGGGCAATGGAGAGAAATAAAAAAAGAAAGACGATCGATACAAACCACGTTCGTCTTTTGTTCACAATGCTTTAGACATATATATGTCCATGGAAATTTAATTAACTTGGAAAGCGTTGTTTGTTTTCTTTCATTTTAGTATGAAGTAAACTTCTAAAACCATTCCAAAAGGAATAACAATTATCTGCAGGTCATTAGTTTCACTAGCGCTACCTTACACACCGCGGAACAAGCCTTGTTTACACGTTTTCGTTGTCAGGAATAATAGAGCGGCAATAACATATTCAAACATACCTATATAGGTACATAATTACACCTCATTCCTTACCAACAACGTGCAAAATTATCGTACATACACAGGCCACATTGTACATACATACATACACACATACATACAAACATACATACATACATACATACATAGCCTACATACATACATTCTTCTAGACATAGTTTTTAAATGTATTAACAATAGTGTAGTTTTTTTTAATTCGTAAACAGAGAAACAGAATAGGCTCCAAAATAGTGTTGTATAACGTATTTAAAACATTCAGCAATGTTGATACGTTGTAAATAGTAAATTTAAGGAAAATAGGTTAATTTGTTAAATAGTATACTTTCAAACATAGATTGTAAAGGGATTAATAATAGTATTCATTGTTTTTTTTTAAATTTGTAAATATAAAAACAGAACAGGCTCTAAAACAGTGTTGTACAATGTATTTAAAAGATCCAACAGTAGCATACAGTAGACGTTGATACGTTGTAAATAGTAAATTTAAGGAAAATAGGTTAATTTGTTAAATAGTATACTTCTAAACATAGATTGTAAAAGGATTAATAATAGTATTCATTGTTTTTTTTTTAATTTGTAAATATAAAAACAGAACAGGCTCTAAAATAGTGTTGTACAATGTATTTAAAAGATCCAACAGTAGCATACAGTAGACGTTGATACGTTGTAAATAGTAAATTTAAGGAAAATAGGTTAATTTGTTAAATAGTATACTTCAAACATAGATTGTAAAAGGATTAATAATAGTATGCATTGTTTTTTTTTAAATTTGTAAATATAAAAACAGAACAGGCTCTAAAATAGTGTTGTACAATGCATTTAAAAGATCCAACAGTAGCATACAGTAGACGTTGATACGTTGTAAATAGTAAATTTAAGGAAAATAGGTTAATTTGTTAAATAGTATACTTCTAAACATAGATTGTAAAAGGATTAATAATAGTATGCATTGTTTTTTTTTAAATTTGTAAATATAAAAACAGAACAGGCTCTGAAATAGTGTTGTACAATGCATTTAAAAGATCCAACAGTAGCATACAGTAGACGTTGATACGTTGTAAATAGTAAATTTAAGGAAAATAGGTTAATTTGTTAAATAGTATATTTCTAAACATAGTTTTTAAAATGATTAGCAATAGTATTGATTTTTTTATCTGTAAATAGAAAAAGGGAATAGGTACTAAATTAGTGTTGTACAAAGTATTTAAAAGATTCAACAGTAGCATAGATGTTAACATGTTGTAAATAGTATATTCAGGGAAAGTAGAATAGGCCAGCAATAATGTGTATTATTGTATTTGGAACAGTTAGCAATATTGTAACGTGTAATCTATTAGCATGTAGTATTGCATTTTTGTAATGGAACATGCTTGTAAAGGATTAAAAAAAATACATACATACATACATACATACATACATACAAATACTACGTTGCGTTACATACACACACACACACACACACACACACGCACGCATGAAGCGAAAAATGAAAGTATTTAATTTTCGAGTACCTACCTAGCTTCTAGAAAGTTGTGTTATGTTGTAAACAATAGAAACATAAAGTTTTAGCTCTATCCGTCGACTTTGAATGGTGCCACAAGTGGTGGGAAAGTGAACAACTGTTATTTGTTGACCGACTCTTTGTTGTCATCTGATTGCATTAGCTTTGTTTCTGGGTAAGGAATTTTTTTTCAATTGCGAGCAAAAATTACATACAATAACATATATTTTACAATACTATTGTAATACTCGTATATGAATACTCTTCAAAATTCGAAATTGATTACCAATCTCACAGTAAAATAGCCTACATATTACAATTGCATTATACAACTTAACTACTCACAACATAGCACCATCCCATTGCCTGTATAGGCTATATACAGAATGAATCAAAAGTTTGGAACCATTTAAATATCTTCCATATGCTTGATTTTCGATTACTATAGGTTAACAGCTATAGTAGTTGTAAGACCAAATGCTCTACCAGTGACACATTCGATTCTAGTCCTCAGCTATCTCATAAGCCGCGATTTTGAATGCAACTTTGAAATTTTAAATGGAAAGGGGGTCATGTAGGTACTCAAAAGCATGTGAAATTTTCTGAGAAAAGCAATGGTGCAATCCGTTTTGAGATATCTCTAATCATTTTCAAGTTATTTAAAGATAACTGTAATAATGACACAAACATCAGTTACTGCAACTACAGATATTTTGTAACATGGTACGATTACTAAGGAGGCTTTGAAAAATGTGTTTTATGCAATTCTGGTAATTAACTTTTCCTGCTTTACTGATTGGTTAACCTGTGACAGTTTCAATGCATTGTTGTGATTATTTGAAGCTTTCCTATAACAAATTTCTTGATTTTCGCGACGGTATTATCGAAAGAAAGAAGAATTGATATCATTCTTCATTCTAGTAGGTTAAGCCACAGAAATATTGCAGCAGCCTGGACGAACAGTTCCCTGGACATTGGATTGGTCGACGTGGACCAGTATAATGACCGGCCAGGTCTCCAGATTTAATACCCCTTTATTTTTCCTTTTGGGGTTACATAACGAGCTTGGTAGGATGAAGAGAAAATCGACAATATAGAAGATATAAAGAACCGTATCATTGAAGCCTGTGCTAAATTCACCCTGGGAATTCTACAAAATTTTCTATCCACATTCTCAATTTTCTCTTCATATATGAAGCTCTTTATGTAACCCCAAAATTAAAAAATCAAGGGGTGTTAAATCTGGAGACCTGGCCGGTCATCCTACTGGTCCACGCCGATCAATCCAATGTCCAGGGGACTGTTCATTCAGTCTGCTACAACATTTCTGTGGCTCAACCCACCAGAATTAAGAATAATATCAATTCTTTCCTCTTTCGATAATGCCATCACGAAAACCAAGAAATTTGTTACAGCAAAGCTTCAAATAATCACAACAATGCATTGAAACTGTCACAGGTTAGCCAAACAGTAAAGCAGAAAAAGTTAATTACCAGAATTTCATAAAAATATCTTTTCCAAAGCCTCCTTAGTACTGTACCATCTTACAAAATGTTTGTAGATGCAGTAACTAATGTTTGTGTCATTATGACAGTTATCTTTAAATAACTTGAAAACGATTAGAGATATCTCAAAACGGATTGCACCATTGTTTTTCTCAGAACATTTCACATGCTTTTGAGTACCTACATGACCCCCTTTCCATTTAAAATTTAAAAGTCGCATTCAAAATGGCGGCTTTTAAGATACGAGAGGGCTATAACAGAAAGTGTCATTGGTAGAGCATTTGGTCTTACAACTACTGGTAACACCTATAGGAATCGAAAATCAAGCATATGGAAGATATTTATATGGTTTTTTTATTGGATTATTTTATGACGCTGTATCAACATCTAGGTTATTTACCGCCTCAAAGATATGAATGTGATAATGTCGGTGAAATGAGTCCGGGGTCCAGCACCGAAAGTTACCCAGCATTTGCTCGTATTGGGTTGAGGGAAAACCCGGGAAAAAACCTCAACCAGGTAACTTGCCCCGACCGGGATTCGAACCCGGGCCACCTGGTTTCGCAGCCAGACGCGCTGACCGTTACTCCACAGGTGTGGACTTTATGGTTCCAGACTTTTGATTCGCCCTGTATATATAAATGACATTCTAGCAACTTTTGTGACAGATAGAAACGTTTATGCTCGATTATCAAATGCATAGGAAGTTATGAAATTTTCAACATCTGACGTTACTTGCTTAACGACAATAAATTAAAATAATAATTTTATTGATGTAGCTCAGGTGATAGCGCGTTTGCTTACTGATCCGGAGTTGTGCTCGGGCATTGGTTCGATTCCCGCTTGGACTGATTACCTGGCTGGGTTTCTTTCGATGTCTTCCCCAACCGTAAGGCGAAAGTCAGGTAATTATGGCAAATTCTCGGCTTCATCTCGCGAAATATCATCTCGCTATCATCAATTCCACCTACGCTAAATAATTCAGTAGTTGATACACCGTCGTTTTATATATATATATATATATATATATATATATATATATATATATATATATATATATATATATGTGTGAGGGTCGCCTTCCGGATCCTAGTTGCCATCTTCTTCTGTCCTCCCAATCACCGTCTTGTAACTCTCTCTGCTCTGTGACATAGGATTATTAACTCCTTTAATCCATGTATCTCGCGGTCGCCCTCTTCTTCTTCTCCCATTTGGAACCCATTTCAAGATAGTTGTCGGCAGTCTTTCGTTTTCCATCCGCTGCACATGTCCGTACCAAATTAACTGTCTTCTTTGTATTTCTTCGATGACTGTTTTCTCTTTATGCACAAGTCTTCTAATATCCTCGTTCTTAACCCTATCTAGGCTTGACTTCATGGCTGATCTTCTCAGGAAATCCATTTCAGTAGATAGAAGCTTATTTCTCATACGCTCAGGTATCTGCCAAACTTCACATCCATAGTGTAATGTGCTTTTAACTATGGATTCATATATCATCATTTTTGTTTTTGTCCTAATGTTCTTCTGCCATAGAATAGAATTTAGTGTTACTGTAACTTTCCTGGCGTTAATTATTCTTGAATTTATCATTTTTTTTATTTAAGTAGGTTATTTTACGACGCTTTATCAACATCTAGGTTATTTAGCGTCTGAATAAGATGAGGGTGATAATGCTGGTGAAATGAGTCCGGGGTCCAGCACCGAAAGTTACCCAGCATTTGCTCATATTGGATTGAGGGAAAACCCCGGAAAAAACCTCAACCAGGTAACTTGCCCCGACCGGGAATCGAACCCGGGCCACCTGGTTTCTGCGGCCAGACACGCTAGCCGTTACTCCACAGGTGTGGACTTGAATTTATCATATTTTCATATATTCCTGTATTATCAAATTTTGCTCCTAAATATGTGAATTCATTACATGATTTTATTGTTATATTATTACTCAAATTCAGATTTTTACTTATAACCCCTATACCATACATGGGCACAATTTTCGGTTACGTGAGGCACTCGATTTGGAATAGTTTGTTTACTAGGAGAGGAGACTGCAGAGTAGGATGGGAAATATAAACTGCTGTGACCTGCGTCACCTTATCGTAATCACTAAGGCGGTCAGCGGCGAATTATTAGGAAAGCGCTTGGTTAACGTGAGAGACTCGAAAACTTTTATTCAATTTGGCAAATTAATTCGGCAGCTTTAATCATAAACCTCTTTACTATTTCTCCATCATTGAATTGATTTAAATCACAGGCGAGAAATTGCGTAACTAGCCAATAATATTCCATCACGTTGTCTACGTTTATTTTCTTGAATATTCTGGCGTTTTTCAAGATTACTTAATAGATTTGCACGTTCTCGACCTAAAATAATTTCAGAAAATTATATTTCGTTTTCTACGCACATTTGATTTTTTTTTTATAAATTTCTTTTGGAAATAATACGTAATTTAATTCCTCGTAGGCTACCTTTAATGCAGCGTGTTCAAGGTATAATGTCGTATTTAGTATACTATGCAAATGTTAAGATCATAAATTTTCTTCGGAATAGCACGAAAAATAACATTTAATTTGTCTTACCTCCTAATTCAGCATGTTCTTTATGACATAAGGAGTAATATCGTTGTATATTAAATTTATTAATGCCTAATAGGATTTTCGACCATAACATACATCGTTTGTTCTCCCCTTCTAAAGAGCAAAAATAACTCTTCCTCCCATTTCTCATGAAATAATCGTTTTCTAACGCGTACACACTGCTTTGATAATGCCATTATACCACCACTGATATTGCTTATGAAACTGATGTAGAACCTGCTCACGCCTAGGAGCTACGTGAGGGAGGAACGGAGACTGTGAAGATGATGTCACTCAGAGCGATAAGCTCTGTGAAGATCAGTGAGGCACAAATTCTCAAGTGAGGCACGATGCCTATATATGCCCTATACACAAATATTCAGTTTTATCCCAGTTTATTGCCAAACCTCATTTTGTGTATTCCTCGGGTAATCTTGGGCAATTGCAATCAGCATAGAGGAGTGTAAACAAATAGTTAAATAACCAAGTGAAAAAACCACGCGGCTTTATGTATCTTAAAGTAAGTATAACTTACTGTGCATAATAATTCATATAACTCTCACGAACAGATGGTGTAACGCACGTTAGAAGTTAAGTAACGTAGAAATGAAGAACGCGTAAACAGGGTTCTAAAAGGAAAAGGTGGTAGTTTCGTTTGAAAATGATTGACTTGCGAAATTAGCTTAGCTGGTGAGTTTGTTGTTGCTATTGTAAAGTGGCGCTGTTTGCAGAAGAGCGTGGAAAGTCATTAAGTACTGTCATTGTTTCCATTCTTACACAAACAAAACAAGGTCGACTAACCGCCGCTACGCTGTTTGTTATTTGAATTCTGTCAGACATATCTGAACGCACTCCCTGCTTAATAACTTCACAAATTTGCCGCCACGCGTGCCCTCATTTAAATTAATGTACGTGACGTTCTATTGTTTATACAGTTCCGGGCCTGTTTCGCCACTTGAACTGAAATAGCGTTTATGAAATAAATCTAAGCAATCCACAACTGTCTGTCAGAGCCGCTCTGTTACATCGAAAAACAATGACAAACAGTTTCTGAACAAATTACTCACTGTTTCACACTTGTGCATTTCCTTACATGTTGATTAAGGTCTAAGTCTACTCCATTATTTTAATTAAAGAGTTGTAATTAAATAATTTGTTGACAATCTTCGCGTCCGCCGCCTTGGTTCAAGTGCTCCGTAGTTCGATTCCCAATGTGTAAGAAGTAAGTCATTTTATAACTTTCGTCATCAAGTGTTGTGTTGTCTGATCGGTTGCCTTGTGCCATGCTGACTCATTGCCAGGGAGACCCGCAATCTGTGTTTGTTTATTGTTGATGAAATCATATACCCTGCCTATTAATTCCACTGACGTCAGATAATCCTACACTCGATACAGTATCGTTAAAGAAGGAAGAAAATGTAATGAAAAAATGGGATTTGACAATTTTACACATACAGTATTTTGGCGTCTGTCCAGAGCCCATGACTAGGATAGAAGTTATTTTTTTTAGTCTTATTCTCCATTCTTGTATAATGATAATGGTGATAATAATAATAATAATAATAATAATAATAATAATAATCATCATCATTATCAATAACAGTCTTGGATTAGGCCTCCTGGCCTGTTCCGCTTCCAGAAGAAAGTTGATCTTTCCATCTCTTCCTTGGTCTTTCGATGTCTCCAAGAACTCGAAAACTCCAGAAGAATAACCGGATTGACATAATAATTTATTTATTTATTTATTTATTTAGAATATTAACGTGCAAAAACAACAGCACAAGGCCAATTACAGTTTAGCACGATACAAAACAGAACAAAACAACAAATGATGATGAGAATGAATGATAGAAATGGCAATGAGATGAAATACAAACAATATAATAGTCTACATCAATCATTGATCAAATAATAATTATAAAATTATAAATTTAGTACAATGAGATAATTGAAATAATGGAATAGTCTACATTAATCAATTGACCAAATGCAAGAAATAAAATGGACAAATAATTATAAAATTAGATCAGTGAGTTAAAAACTCAAAGATATACTACAGATAATAATAATAATAATAATAATAATAATAATAATAATAATAATAATAATAATAATAATAATAATAATAATAGCCCGTTAGGAATAAAATTTGCATTGTAATACATACGTTAGAACAGGTAAACTCATTTAAATATTTAGGTTATAATTTGACATATTTACCCGTTACTTATATATCTGAAAATATTCAACATTTTAATGGAGCCTTAAGAACCATCAACCAGGTTTTCACAACCACGAAAACCCAAAAATATACCAGGTTAAAAGCATATAAAGTTCTAGCAAGACCTGTCCTCATGTATGGTAGTGAGGCCTGGGCTGTCCGAAACTCAGATGTTCAACGCCTAACAACTGCGGAAATGAGATTTCTAAGGAGGGCTGCCGGCTACAAATTGCTTGACCACAAAAGGAATGAACTAATTACAAAAAGAATTGAAAATTACACCTATTTATGAACATCTCAACCACTATAGACAAAAATGGCTTAACCATGTCAATAGGATGGACCGTTCCATACTCCCATGACAAATTCTCCGCTATATACCAAATGGAAGACGATCTTTGGGACGCCCCCTGAAAAGATGGACGGAGACCGTAACAGGCCACTAGGCCTAATACCTGCAAGGACGATGATGATAATAATAATAATAATATATAATAATAATAATAATAATATAATAATAATGATAATAATATAATGATAGTAATAATAATATAATAATAATGATAATAATAATAATAATAATAATAATAATAATAATAATAATAATAATAATTTAGAATTCTGCCACAACAGATCTAAACTTGAATTACAGTAGCTACACACATTAATTCACAGTACTAAAACAGAACAAACAAGATATTTACGGAAAAGAATACACTAAAATATATAATAAGAAGAAGAAATAAAGAACAAAAAAGGAAAGAAAATGGTAAAAGTAACATAAAAATATAACACAAGAATAGAATAAAGATAATCTCAATAATAGCAATAATAATAGTAATGATTTATTTATTTATTTATTTATTTATTTATTTAGAATATTAACGTGCAAAACAACAGCACAAGGCCAATTACAGTTTTGCACGATACAAAACAGAACAAAACAACAAATGATGATGAGAATGAATGATAGAAATGGCAGTGAGATGAAATACAAACAATATAATAGTCTACATCAATCATTGATCAAATAATAATTATAAAATTATAAAATTAGTACAATGAGATAATTGAAATAATGGAATAGTCTACCTTAATCAATTGACCAAATACAAGAAATAAATGGACAAATAATTATAAAAATAGATCAGTGTGTTAAAAACTCAAAGATATACTACACATTAAATGGATCCAAGTTGAATCCATGCAAATTAGCATATTTAATGCATCTGCAGACCGGAGAGAGATTTAGGATTCTTATTATAAAACAATTTATGAAATCTTAAACCATTAGCAGGAATACGAAGACTGATATTGCTTAGGAAAGATTCACAATCAATATCACCCTTAATGACTTTACAAAAAATAAATAATCAAGATCCTGACGTCTGGTAAACAAACTACCGCAATTGAAATAATTGCATTTAATCTCATAGTTATAATCGGAATTTGGTAAAAATCTATAAGAACACAAGGAAATAAATTTTCTTTGAATATTCTCCAATTTAACCGAGTCAGTGGAAGTAATGGAGTAATGATGATGATGATGATAATAATAATAATAATAATAATAATAATAATAATAATGGTAAAGATAATAATCTGGGTATGAAAATCATTACATATTTTTCCGGAGTCTATGATTAAGGTCCAATGATTTCCTTTTGCTTTTATCCTCTACTTGTATCCAACAATAATAATAAAAGTGGACAGCTTCAAATACTTGGGGTGTACTATAAGCAGTAACATGAGCTGCTGCCAGGAAGTCAAAAGGAGGATAGCAATGGCAAAGGAAGCTTTTAATAGAAAAAGGAGCATCTTCTGCGGCTCTCTGGAGAAAGAACCAAGGAAGATAATAGTGAAGTGCTTTGTGTGGAGTGTAGCATTCTATGGGGCAGAAACATGGACAATACGACAAAGTGAAGAGAACCGAATAGAAACATTTGAAATGTGGATATGGAGAAGAATGGAGAGTGTGAAATGGACAGAGTAAAAAACGAAGCTGTGTTTGAAAAAGTGGATGAAGAAAGAATGATGCTGAAACTGATCAGAAAGAGGAAAAGGAATTGGTTGGGTTACTGGTTGAGAAGAAACTGGATACTGAAGGATGCACTGGAAGGAATGGTGAACGGGAGAAGGGTTCGAGGCAGAAGAAGACATCAGATACATTAAGATATATGGATCATATGTGGAGACATAGAATTGGAATATATCAGTCCCCTAACTGCCCATTGTGCAACTCAAACCAAGAAATGGATTCGGAACACCTCTAAATCTGTGCTTCAGTGGCTGGCCATGATAATATCTTTGAAAAATATCGGAGTGCAAGAGGTCAAATGACTTTATTGTCAAACGCGTGGCATTAGAAATCAACAACAACAGAGGAAGGCAGAAAATAGGAAAGGCTGGAGAATGCTGGGTTTGTAGTGAAAGATCTGCCCTTGGGCTGAACACTACGAATTAATAATAATAATAATAATAATAATAATAATAATAATAATACTAATAATATATTTTAATAGATTTGCAGTTAGAACGATCATACCAATACAGGAATCTGGGCCAGTAGCTTATCTCAGTCGGTAGTGCGTCTGCCTACTGAACAGAGGCAGCGATCGAACACGGGTTCGAGTCCAGTTTGATCTGATTATCTTTGTTTTTTTTTTTTTTTCCATGTTTTTACCAACTTAAATGCACACAAGTAATATCATAGAGACTGCTCCGATTCAACTCGCCGAAGATCATCTCGTCATTTCTACTGACGCCAAATATTGGTGTAGTAAATTGATAGAAAGTAACAGGCCTAAATGTGATGTTCTTAATAAAAAAGATAGTTAAATAATTGTAGTAAAAATAATTGAAGAAATAAATGTGGTACAATTTAATTATTGTCCTACTGTTTTACTCATACTAATACAACACAATTTCAATACAGAATATAGACATAATCAGGAAGATTATGAACCAGCAATAGACGACCACAAACAGCGTTAATCCTGGCTGATGTGGTCAGCACAGCCCGAGGCAAGAGCGCAGGAAAACTGGCACAAACCTAGTCTGTGAACATGCTCTTCTCTACTGGATAACCGGAGTTATTTCTGATACCCTGTGATACAGTATATAAATTTTAAAACAAGGTAGTTATATGACACACAATTCGGTGTGTATGAGATTTATATTAAAGTCCAGTGGACCACACGTACGTACAAACGAGCCTGGTTTTGTAATTGTCGCTTTATGAACAAAATTCCATGAAAATTGTGAAATTAATTTTTATTGGGGAGCTGTGTCAAACACAAACCGCGGCGCGTGCAGTTCGCAAGGCTCTCTGGGAACCTAAATTGAACCCGCCGGGAGACACAATTTTATCACACGTTCCTTTCGTGCATGCATGTGTTTGTGTGTCAGTGTGCCCCATACCAACATTTGAAATGGCAAAGGTAATAACAATAAGTTATTGGATTGTTCATGAAAAGAAATTTCAAGGTTTAATAATTTTTTTATTTTCCACCTATTTTGTCTCTGGGTTTAAATATTATGTCTTACAATGTCAAATGTACTGAAATTAACAATTTTGGTTGTGAAAAGCAAAATGTGGGACCGTAACCAGAGGTGCCAACATTCCAAATTGATTGGCTATTAGTAGAGTCCGGATGTTTGTGTATTTATAATACAGTGTGTTTACAGAAACATTCCGTGATTATAAACTCCTATAATTTTGTAACTATGCGTATTACGAAATTCATACCGGTGCCATTAGAAAGAAGCGCTCAAAGAATTTCAGGGTATTTGTAATTGTATTTGCTGGAGGAAAACAATAGATGGAACCATAAGAAAAGAAAAAAGACGCTGGTCCTGCTCTTTCGCTTGTCACTGTGACATTGTTTGATAGAAGCAAATTGTGTTAAATGGTGTGTATGTTTACATTTCAGCTCAGTGTGAATTCTACAGCATTTAGGCCGGTATTCATAGTCGAGATAAGTCATACTTATATATAAGTCGAACTTAAATCTCGTCTCAATTGCAGATTTCGGTCCAAATAAGTCGTACTTATTATAAGTCGTGCTCATTTTATAAGCTTTACTTTACAAAGTCTGACTTCATGAAGTTGAACTCATTGCAATTCATAGTGACTCAAGTGCGGCTTATGTTGTGAAATAGGTTGAACTTTATCAAGTCAAGGGAACCCCTGACATGTCAGTTTTAACCTAAAAATTAATAACGTTTATAAAGAACTGGCCAAGGAAGTTATTGAAATGCAGGAAATTTCCGCAGGAAAGCGTTATTGCGAAACATGATGGGTCGCTTTGAATTCAAAAGGAGGTTTCGTTTTTGCAAAAGGTTTTGGAATCAGTACTTCCGAAAGTGGAAATAACTCTTGCAAAACCGAGATAGCGAGTTTTGCCAGTTCTTCTAGATTACTACTTCTTGTTCCCTTGAGATTTTATGCCACGGAAAATTTTGAAATAAATTTAATGTTCTTAAAATATAGCCATAACCGTAGTCTATTAATATATGAGGTATTTGTCTTCAAAAAACTGCGTCGGCCTTCTTATTCTCTACAATCTTTGAATATTTTAGAATAATCTCCTTCAGTACAATCGTCTTTCTGTACATAACTGAAATATTTTCTTTTCTTCTTTCCGTACATTAGGCCTACATCATTCATTTTATTGTATTCTACAGAAGCTATGCATACAAATTTAGAGACAAAAGAAAATCGACCGTCTGATTTACATTGTCGTGACAATGGCCTTGCAATTTCTCATACCAGTAAGTTCGACTTATTTGTATACACATAAGTTACACTTATTGAATGAAACTTAACAAAGTATGACTTATTAGTCGACTATGAATACCATAATCATATAAGTTAAGATTTTCCAATAAGTATAATTTAACAAAGTCATATTTATTGAACAAATAAGTCAGTGATTATGAATACCGGCCTTAGAGTGTTATGGCGAACACACAGGAACATAATTGGTGTTTATTGTACCACCTCAGAATCGTCTTGGCAGTAAGTGCCGCATGTTGAAATTCCCGTCTCAAAGCACGCTGAACTCTTACTACACTCCGTGTGCTATGGTATTCCAATACATATCAACGCAGTTACTGTGGGATCTCCATAAGTCTGTAAATGCTGCATTGATTTGAAATGTAAACATTCACTCCATTTAACACAATTTGCTTTTATCCAATGATGCTGCAATGATAAGCGAAAGAGCGGGAACAGTTTTTCTTGTGGTACTATCCACTGTTTTCAGCCAACAATCACAATTACACATCTCTTGAAATTCTTTGAGCCGTTCTTTCTGATGGCACCGATATGAATTTCGTAATACGTATAGTTACAAAATTATAGCAGTTTATAATCAAGGAATGTTTCTGTGAACACACTGTACTTAAAATAAGTCATCATTAGACTTCGTTGAATTGCCACACGCAGCATGCTATCAGGTTGCCGATGTACGGTAGTATAAAGGAGGCGAGCGACCGCCCGGCCCGTAGTATAAGCAGTTCATGTTAAGAGATGTGACCGGTCCAAATAGATAGAGCAGCTACAGCTAATGTATGCCTATGTAAGCACTTGTTTTTGCATTACTGTGGTTGGAATAGTCAAAGCTTAACATTTGTTCAGTGTAGACAAGAATTCAATCAAACATACTACAATGAGTGTGTTGCTGTTCCAAACAATTGCCCCTGGAATACCCTTACCCCCGCAGCCAGTCTTGACCCGTTGGGGAACGTGGTTTGTTAATTATTACGCAGAACATTATAGCAAAATAATGGAGGTAATTGATGCATTGAATAGGACAGACAGTTCCGCTGTTGCAGCTGTAAAATCATTGCCTTCTGAACAGCTATTGGAAGATATTCTGTTCATTGATTCTAATTTTAAAATCGTGTCCAAAAGCATCATTCTGTTAGAATCGTCTAAACTACACTCTCACAAGCCCTTAATATAGTGGATAAAGTATCACAAACCGTCATCCAAAATAACAATTCACTAATTTCAGAAAAAGTGAAATGTGAGTTGAGAAACATTATTGCTAAAAATTCTGCCTGTTCACAACTTCGTATTATAAATTATGTACTATCAGGTCACGACAAGACGTCTGAAGTTGGTGTACTAAAAAGTAGTGACTTTCCGTTCTTCAAATATGCACGTATTACATCGTGTGATGTTGAACGTACATTTCCCAATATAAAAACTGTTTAAGTGACCATCGGAGGAGATTACTTTGCAGTCGCTCAAAATGTACGTAAATCTTCACTGCAATGCACATATTCAAGGATGATGTGAGTATCTTACATTAAATTTTAAGAGTTAATATATCTCACTATAAAATAATTGTGTATTTACATGTTTAGACATTTCCTACTTCAATGATCATTCATTATATTTCTTGAATGCAGGATACAGGTTTTATTGTAACCGTAGTATACTGCTCAGTGTTTACATTAGAGACATACTCCATCCTTTGCACGCCCCCTTCTCATACAGTCTATACTGTGTGCGCAGTAAACCTTACGATTCTCGTGGCAATTCCACGAAGTCTAGTTATCATCGTAACTCAGAAGTGAATCGTCCCAAGTCGTGAAGCTTGAAATTAATGAAAATGCATATTTAAGCTCATTTTCGTTTGTTAAGAAGCGTGGTGATAGTCGTTCGTTTCGCTTTTTCCTCGTTTACGAAATATATTGACTTGAAAATCGTTGCTACTTATACCGCTTCTTGCACGAACTCGGATTTTCATACCTCCGCGACACCGTGTCACAGCTCTCGCATTAATGTTCTAGTCAATTTTTTTCCTCTTAACTCACATTAATACAGTATTAGTGCAATCTTTCAGAGTCCAAATCCACAGGTATGCAACTGGAAGTCTAGGAACGAGAGAGTACATACTATATGTTCAAGAACCGAAAGGGGAATTTAGACCTAAATTAAAACAACGTGTAGACAAAGATAAGCATTTAATGTCGTGGTCGATGCAAATAGGTCCGGTAAACTGACAAAAAAATCACGTCAGAAGGTGGTTAAGAGATGCATTTTTCCCGGATATAAAGGGTGCGTCAGAAAGAACGGATGGATTTCAAACTATCGATACGCAACGAGGAGAGAGATATAGTGAGGGGGACCACGACTGTTGGGTCAGCCAGAGAATGCAGTTTCAGTTGAGAACATGGTGTTGGTCTGGTGTACAACGTGCTTTCATCGTAGAGACATTTTTGAAAAATGAAGAGTCTGTGATCGCCACTCAGGACTCATTTCGACATCGGACGTCACGCCAGGATTCCAACTCGGAATACAATTTTGCGTGGGAGGCTTCATTTCGTATCACAGGTTCAACATTAATGAAGAAATCACCTGCACGAAATTCTATCGCACTGAGATTGTCCGAGGCTACGGTAAGATCTCGCGCCCTGCGACTTCTTTCTTTGGGACCATTTGAAGGCGTAAGTTTGTAAACATCGATCACATACACTGGACGAACTGAAGACAGCGATTCGTGAAGAAATCGTGGCAATTGCACCAGCTATGACTGTGAAAGTGATGGCGAACATCAGAAAACGCCTCGATGCCTGTATTGAAAGCCAAGGACATCATATGGATAATGTTTTTTTCCATAAATAAACTGCATGTATTGGTGAATATGTTGATAACAATAAATTTTTGATTTGATGAATCTTTACAATTTTCTTGCCATGTGAAATCCATCCGTTCTTTCTGACGCACCCTTTATTAAGAAAGACTACTTCTGGATTCCTGAGGTGGTCAGACAGATTACACTATATTTACGTTTGAAGGAATAAACAATGCTTTACACGGTAACACAATTGGAACATAAATTATCCCACCAAAGCTACAAGATTTGTGCAACCTTTGGATGTGTATTTTTTAAGGCAATGTAAAATTATAATGAATGCTAGAAAAGTATTTCAGACATAAAATCATCTATGAAAACATTCCAGACACATTGCACGAAAGGGGCTTCATAATGACATTACATTCTGTTGCGTATAAACAATTTTTAATTCACCTGTCCAAGTTTCACAACCATAGAGAACAACCGGTAATATAACTGTTTTATAAGTTCTAACTTTAAGATTTTTTTTGGCAGCAAAGTAGCTGACAAAAGCTTCTCAACCGAATAATAACAGGCATTTCCCATATTTATTCTGCGTTTAATTTCCTTCCGAGTGTCATTTATATTACCTTACAGTAAATAAAAGTCGTGGATGGCTACGTAAGCAATGGAACGAGTGTACTTGATCAAAATAGACTAGATAACTTTATAGAAATATAGAAGAAGAAGTTATTCCACAAAAAACGGGATTTCTGTTCTATCCGAGAGAGCGTGCCGATTAGCGCCGAGACATCCGTCCTGGATGCATCTAACGAGCTCAATTTTCGAACCTGACACAGCGAACAACGAAATCGTTTTGGTCGTCGCGCTGCGGTATAAATGTTTCCCGGCCCTTAAAACACAGAGTGATGGTTTTTACGCATGGGGTCATCTCAACACTCCAGGGGGCTTGCATAATTACGGCAGAAACAATAACCTCCATTTTCACAGTCACACATTCTGAGCAAGCTGCTGCTGCGAGCGAAACAACGTTGTCTGCACTTGACATGCCGCCTGTCGCATACACTTGCCCGCACGACAGCGGCATCTCGTGTTTCATTATTATTATTATTATTATTATTATTATTATTATTATTATTATTATTATTATTATTATTATTATTATTATTCAGATCAACCGCATGAGGTGGACAGTGAAAAGAAACGGATCTATGAACCAACAATCCCGTTCTACAGAGTGATTTATATAGAACTGACACATTTCTTTCTTTCCTTATTTCAAAACGAATGATGCTAGCCACAATTTGTTATACCTCAAATGTAGAGTATCTTTGGGAGATTACTAACCTCTATAGCGAATGTTGAAAATTCTTTATTTATTCGGCTGGAAATTCACTTAATGACCAGTTTTCAACGTCAAATTGAGCAGGAGTTTTGATACCCTGTCACGAGATGCGCAGATGTTTATTCTTTATTCCGTATATTTATAGTCATATTATTTTAGAGGTCCAGTTGTTTCCAATTTCTTTACCAGTCCCAGTATTGTGTTTCTTTTGGGAGGATTGCGAACACCAAATTCTCTCTGGTATGCCCTTTGAGTAGCTGTAATTGAATTCGTAATCCAGTATTGCTTCACAAGGAAGAGCCGTTGATTTAATGTGTACTGCATTTTCAGTGACTAAAACAAAATGTCGAAAACAGCTGCCAACAATGAGGAATAAAGAATAAACATCTGCGCATCTCGTGACAGGGAATCAAAACTCCTGCTTAATTTGACGTTAAAAACTGGTCATTAAGTGAATTTCCAGCCGAATAAATAAAGAATTTTCAACATTTGCTATAGAGGTTAGTAATCTCCCGAAGATACTCTACATTTGAGGTATAACAAATCGTGGCTAGCATCATTCGTTTTGAAATAAAGAAAGGAAGAAATGTGTCAGTTCTATATAAATCACTCTGTATAATAGTACATTATGCAACGAGCCTATAATGATAGTAATTAAGAAGCGAGTATGGATGTTTATGAAACGAGCGCAAGCGAGTTTCATAATTTTCATACGAGCTTCTTAATTACCATTATAGTCGAGTTTCATACGACTTTTTATGCTCGACCATATTTCTAACTTGAAATTACAGTATTCAGATGTATACATTTTATTTGTATCTGACAAGATCGGAAGTGACCTTGTTCTAGGTCGTGAATTTTGAGATGTGCGCAGACGCGAAAGTACTGATTTTTTCTGAGGAACAATAATGTCATTGACCTTGTGTAATCCCGTTAAACTTGGTATAACTCTGATTATTGAATTCGACATTTAAAAACGAGATGACAAATTGAATTTATTTGAATATTATTTACAATTAACGCTAATTATTATAGTAACAGAACATAACCTTCTGCGACAGTATTGGATTTCCAGCCTCCGTGACTTTTCGCTAATTCTCTTTCGATTGCATATCCGAGAATAATCGATACTTGCGGTTTTATAACGGTACAAAGCTGACTCGTTATTGGCTGAACACCTGTAAGCTGAGTGTCATTGGCTGAAAACACCTGAACTTTAATGAGTAGGTGTACTTTAATGACATGCATTAAAGGACTGCTACCAGGTGTATAGTTACTACATTTCGGCATGGTCGAGCATAAAGATAAATATAGCCTGTCCCACATTGATGTAATAGGTCTGATGGTGGGAGCACGAGGTACCATACCCTCCTTCTTTGCCAACAAATGTAAAAACCTGGGCTAACACACAGCATTGTGAAGGAAATAGCCATTAGTGCCCTCAAAGGATGGGTTCAGAAATTGAGAAATCATTTGTATGGGAGTGATAATGGAAATTTGAAGTTATCTTAACCGATGGCCGTTGATTGGTTTAGATATCAATGCCAATTCCTAAATCCGGGGCATGTAGCACGTAAGGGCGAATCCAGAAACGCATATAGAGTGTTAGTTGGGAGACCGGAGGGAAAAAGACCTTTAGGAAGACCGAGACGTAGATGGGATGATAATGTTAAAATGGATTTGAGGGAGGTGGGATATGATGATAGAGACTGCATTAATCTTGCACAGGATAGGGGCAGATTGACGGGCTTATGTGAGGGCGGCAATGAACGTGAGGGTTCCTTAAAAGCTATTTCTAAGTATTATTATTATTATTATTATTATTATTATTATTATTATTATCATTATTATTACAATGTTCACAAAATTGGAAAGTTAACTAATATTTTGCCCTCCAATGGAAGATTTCATAAAGCAAAAGGATATATAAAAAGTTTGTATATTTTTAGAAAAAATAATTTTTAAAACACATTTTTTATTCACCTACAAATTTAGAGATACGAAGTATAACTTCTTAGTCCTTGATATACATAACGATTATACATTTATTGATGTCAACAGTTTTGTAACTGATGATTTTTTGTTACGCTGATGTTTCCATTTGTGACTACGCTGTAATTTTCGTCGCAGAACTGTTGATTTGCTGGTGTTGCTATGAACTTGGATGTATATTGATCCCGCTTACATTAAACCTGTCGTCTGCATTTCATCCCTAATCGGATTTCTGTCGACCATACATTCCTAATTTTAGAAACCTGTGACCTTTCCCGTTCCATTGTCTCCTGGCTCTGTGAGACAACCTACTGTCTCCTGAACTCTAGTGAGACAGACAGAGACAGCTGTGTTCACACGCCAGAACCAACACGTGTATGAAATCTCATGGTAAAGAGACTGAAGGCACATATTGTCAATCCTCAATGTCGCCTGTCTTTTGTTATTTCCATAGAAACGTCGCAAAGTCTGAGTGACATGTCCATCGTAATGTTTTCATACGTCTCAGGCCGAAATTTTAACGTAGTCGTAATTAAGGTACCAACACAACAAAGCTGAATCGAGCTTGATGGATGATATAGAATTTATGATCTAATGGGGGTGGGGGAAACTTGGCCTGTCCTGATTCAAGGCACTATCTGCTCCTGGCATGGGGGTGTTATTTAGAGTTGCTATTATTCTTCAGATGTCACCGGGTGGTTTGGTACAGTCCACGACACAATATGAAGAACTGGTGTTAGTCCGTGCTTTTAAGGTATATGTACACCCGCAAAACGCAAAAAATGATGAAAAATTAGAATTTTCAAAATATAACTATTTTAATAGAGAATTTTCTCCTCTTTAATTTGATATAAGAATTTTCGATTTATGTTTTATGGTTTTTGAGATAAGTCCCATTTTCCAAAATGCTGCGTCATCAGCCACGGTCACTTCCTTTTCTGAGCGCATTACTTTTGGAGTGATCTTCGTAGCAGTCAATCCCCTCGTCCAGCATTTCTTGTAAAATAAACTTATTTCTAGTCCCGAAATAGATGCATAGATATCTGGGCTTTATCATTAGATTGAAAAAACGTTTTTACATAATGAAGTAATTTATAATCTTTTACTATTAGTCATAAAACTGTAAATTTGTGTGTCAATGATGTTGTACGTCATTTTAATAAGAGTCCAAAAGTAGAAATTACAATTCTGAGGAGGATGGGCATAAACCCTGGGACAAACACCATCGCAGGATTTGTTGCATCAATGGAAATAAGGACAAAAATGCCAAAAAAAAATTCAACACCTGAAGTTAAAACAAGGCGGAGGTATTTGAGAGGCAGAAAGAAGCTGAAACTGGACCGACATGAATCTGCTTAAGGGGTGACATAATATGATGATGGAGTCTTCTCATTTCCTGTAAATAGTAATTTTAGAATATTTCATTCTTTCAAACATGATATCTCAGCCAAATATGGTGATACCAAGAAGATATTGGTGTCATTTTGAAGCTTGAAATGTCCCCCAGTGCCTGACAATGAGTAAAATAACATTAATATAATTAATAATTATCTATGGATTTTTTACATGATTTATGAAACATAAAATATTATTGTAAGTTACATATATGGTAATATTTAATTAATGTAAATAAAAATAAAAATAGCTCTATGTCAGGCACTAAAGAATAGTTTTAGCTATAAAAGAGTGAAAAAACTGTGGCTCTATCTTAAAAACTGCATGAGCTATCATGTTTCAAGTTGTATGTCAAAATTATAAACAAAATAATTTTTAAAAACAATTTAGACATAATTTCAAGGGATCTGTTCACTTCATTCTCTTTCTGGTACCATTCTCAATTGTATAAAAATTTTACAGAGCAAAATTATACAAAACAAAATTTTTTGTATGTAAAGGTGTACACATACTTTAAATCGTGTTGCATGCGTATGGGATTCGATCTATTCTACCTCCGTAGCTTTCAATTTGACTATCCGCCCGTCTGTAGTATTCACACGAAGCCACAATGATTGAAAATTACAATGCAAATTTGTGTTCTAGGGATCAGTGGTGTTTAAAATTGATTTCGGAAATGCGGCCCTCACCTCGTCTCCGTAATATGACAGATTCAGGTTGTTACTACTGCAAATATATTACTACTAGTGGCTTGTGCAGCAAATGCTGCAAACTAAGTAAATTAGACGTTCAAATAAAAAATTTTCAGATTTATTTTCAATGAAGAATACCAGACATTTTGAAAGTTATTTTCTTCCATAATAATGAAACATACTCCTTATGAATGTTTTTTTATGCCAAATATTTTTTCTTGAACCTGTCCACCTTCAGGTTTTGAGTTTCAATGCGAAAACTCAAGTAATATTGTCAGGACGATCAGTGGGTTTTTCATGTGGGAGTAAAGCAGTAGCTATTTCAGGTCATTGTGAATTGTAGGCGAAAGTTAAAAAAAGTCAGGTTTGCTATGCTTACGAACAGTAGACATAGCATCTTGGTATAGCTGCTGCATGTAGAGCTTGAAATGTAGAGGGTAAAATCATTTCATCCTACTAAGAGATCTTGCTGAAATGATCGGGAGACTACATAATTTTGTAGGCCTCTTATTTTATCAGTAAGTAATACCTTTTGGTTTTTCTTTAGGAACTGCAATTTTTGCGCTCTCTCGAGCCAATACTGAAGAGAATGACGCATATAAATATCTACACCACACCGCCATTAAGTGTATGAAAAAGACCCAACCCCACTTGATTAATAATCATACAAATATTTCATTTTTAATAACAATATTATTATCTTAAGTTTTGTAGTTATACAGGGACATCACTTTATTTTTACCAACATTTTTAACATTAACCTGGCTATACTCGGAAACACTGTTACCCCCCTTCCATTACAGGAGTTTGATGTTACTAGTGCAATATGTAAACAAATCATTTTACTAGGTATAAGAGGAGAGAAAAGTAGTGTATCCATTTATGTTGTAGGGAAATACGATATTACGATTTTCAGTTTGATCATCACTTTTACGGAATTTATCAAAATACAGTAGAGTAGTAACATTTTTTTCTCAAAAACTCAACTTTTCAGGCGGCTATGTTCGTTATGTAATGTCTACTTTATTTAGCATATTAATTATTGCTGTTAACATACAATATAGAGAGTGCATTTAAATTGAGGGGGTCATAAGTAAAGGGCTGTAAGTGCACTTAAGTTACTTTTGAGAAAATGGGGTTTAAATATTTAAGCTTTCGCAAAATCGGTGAAATTTTTATTTAAATTTTAATGTGTGATGCGATTAAAATATCCCTTTGCCACTAAAATTTTAGATACTTTTTCTTACATTGGATGCACTTAACTCATGTTATTACAAATGTCACTAGCATTCCTTTGCTTCTAGCCACCTCAATTCAAAATAAGCTAATCTGAATTTTTAAAGAAGTTGCTGAAAATGGTTGCCGTTCATTACAATGCAGGCTTCAATTCAGTACGCATATTATTAAAAACGTTTTGAAGCATATTCTCTGAAATTGAATTTATCGTTTCTTGAATATAATTTTTAGTACGATATTAATAATATAGGTTCTTTCTTCTATAGAAAACGCAATCATGTTTATGAAACACACTATACACTAACGCTTCACTGAACGTTACTATTTTTCTGAAAAACGTCGGGTTCTAAGCTTCAAAATGAGGGGTCATTTATTAAAATCCGTTCAGCCGTTTTTCGTAATTTCCATTACCAGTTCAAATTATATATATTGTTGTTGCTATATTTTTGAGCTTCTAGACACACAGAACAATCGCAAAACAAGGTACACACCCCACAGTCTAGTGTTTTGAACATATATTCTTTCATATACCGGAAATCGTACCCGGGCCGCCTAGATGGAAACTAGCGTGCGGTAAGTTTTCTTGTAGAACTACTGTACGTCCTTTTTTCCACTTGGTATAAGAAAGAAACAGGGAGTTGATTATCACATACAAATGTAATCTTCTCTCATTTTATTCCAGTTCTTCTCTGAACATCCTTGTTATCCTTGTATCCCCTTTGTTATGCTTGTCTTTCCCTTGCTCTCATTGTATTCCCCTTCTTATCCTTGTCCTCTCCTGTTCAGCTAGTATTCCCCTTATTCTTCTCGTTTTCCCCTTGACTTCCCCTTCTTCTTCTTGCATTCCTCTGTTCTCCTTGAATTCTCCCGGTTCTGCTTGTATTCTATGTTTCCCCTTGTTCTCCTTATATTTTCTTTAAATCCTTGTCTTCCCCTTGTTCTCCTTATGACCCCCCCCTGTTCTCCTTGTATACCCTAGTATTCCTCTTTTCTCCTTGAATTCCCTTAGTTCTGCTATTATTCCATCTTTCCCCTTGTTCCCCTTGTTCCCCTTATATTTTCTTCAAATCTTGTCTTTCCCTTGTTCTCCTTATATTTTGTTCAAATCTTATCTTTCCCTTGTTCTCCTTATATTTTCTTCAAATCTTGTCTTTCCCTTGTTCTCCTTATATTTTCTTCAAATCTTGTCTTTCCTTGTTCTCCTTATATTTTGTTCAAATCTTATCTTTCCCTTGTTCTCCTTAAAAATCTTGTCTTTCCCTTGTTCTCCTTATATTTTCTTCAAATCTTGTCTTTCCCTTGTTCTCCTTATATTTTCTTCAAATGTTGTCTTTCCCTTGTTCTCCTTATATTTTCTTCAAATGTTGTCTTTCCTTTTCTCTTATTTTTCTTCAAATCTTGTCTTTCCCTTGTTCTCCTTATATTTTCTTCAAATATTTTGTTCAAATGTTGTCTTTCCCTTGTTCTCCTTATATTTTCTTCAAATGTTGTCTTTCCCTTGTTCTCCTTATATTTTCTTCAAATCTTGTCTTTCCCTTGTTCTCCTTATATTTTCTTCAAATCTTGTCTTTCCCTTGTTCTCCTTATATTTTCTTCAAATGTTGTCTTTCCCTTGTTCTCCTTATATTTTCTTCAAATGTTGTCTTTCCCTTGTTCTCCTTATATTTTCTTCAAATCTTGTCTTTCCCTTGTTCTCCTTATATTTTCTTCAAATCTTGTCTTTCCCTTGTTCTCCTTATATTTTCTTCAAATCTTGTCTTTCCCTTGTTCTCCTTATATTTTCTTCAAATCTTGTCTTTCCCTTGTTCTCCTTATATTTTGTTCAAATCTTGTCTTTCCCTTGTTCTCCTTATATTTTCTTCAAATCTTGTCTTTCCCTTGTTCTCCTTATATTTTCTTCAAATGTTGTCTTTCCCTTGTTCTCCTTATATTTTCTTCAAATCTTGTCTTTCCCTTGTTCTCCTTATATTTTCTTCAAATCTTATCTTTCCCTTGTTCTCCTTATATTTTGTTCAAATCTTGTCTTTCCCTTGTTCTCAAATGTTATATTTTCTTTCCCTTTGTTCTCCTTATATTTTCTTCAATCTTTCCCTTGTTCTCCTTATCTTTTGTTCTCCTTATATTTTCTTCAAATCTTGTCTTTCCCTTGTCCTCCTTATATTTTCTTCAAATCTTGTCTTTCCCTTGTTCTCCTTATATTTTCTTCAAATCTTGTCTTTCCCTTGTTCTCCTTATATTTTCTTCAAATCTTGTCTTTCCCTTGTTCTCCTTATATTTTCTTCAAATATTGTCTTTCCCTTGTTCTCCTTATATTTTCTTCAAATCTTGTCTTTCCTTGTTCTCCTTATATTTTCTTCAAATCTTGTCTTTCCCTTGTTCTCCTTATATTTTCTTCAAATCTTGTCTTTCCCTTGTTCTCCTTATATTTTATTCACAATCTTGTCTTACCCTTGATTTAATTCTTTTTCCCTTGTTCTCATATTTTCTTCATATCCTTGACTCCCCTTGTTATCCTTGTCTTCTCTTTGTTCTTCTTGTATTCCTCTGTTATCCTTGAATTTCCCCAGTTCTGCTTGTTATCCAACTTTCCCCTTGTTCTCCTTGTCTCCCCCTTGTTTTTATTATATTCTCTGTTCTCCTTGAAATCCCCCGGTTCTGTTTGTATTCCATCTTTTCCCTTGTTCTCCTTATATTTTCTTCATATCCTTGTCTTCCCCTTGTTTTTCTTGTATTCTTCTGTTGTCCTTGAATACTCCCGGTTCTACTTGTATTTTGTCTTTCCCCGTCTTCTTCTTCTCCTTCTTCTTCTTCTTCTTTTCCCCCTGTTCTGCTTATATTTCCTGTTCTTGTCTTCTGCTTGTTACCATTGTACTTCTCTTGTTATACTTGCATATCTTTCACTATCCTTGTATTTCCCTTATTCCCCTTATCCTTCCTGTCTTCACTTTGTAGGAAGAAACTAGTGAAATGCTTTATGTGGAGTGTGGCATTGTATGAGGCAGAAACATGTACATTACGACGAAATGAAGAGAAGTGAACAGAAGCATTTGAAATGTGGATATGGAGAAGGACGGAGCTTGTGAAATGGACAGACAGAATAAGAAATGAAGCTGTGTTGGAGAGAGTGGGTGAAGAAAAAATGATGCTGAAACTGATCAGGAAGGGAAAAAGGAATTGGTTGCATCACTGGCTGAGAAGAAACTGCCTACTGAAGGATGCACTGGAAGGAATGGTGAACGGGAGAAGAGTTCGGGGCACAAGAAAATATCAGATGATAGACGACATTAAGATATATGGATCATATGCGGAGACAAAGAGGAAGGCTGAAAATAGGATAGATTGGAGAATGCTGGGTTTGCAGCGAAAGTCCTGGTCTTGGGCAGAAAACTCTGAATGAATGTACATATTAGAACTGAACTGAATGTTTATGGTAATAAATGATCGGATTCAAGAATATAGGCATAAATGGATGCAACACTTGGGTAGCTATAATTCTGTCGGCAAGAGACATATCGGAAGTCCAAAGAAAATATGGTAATACTTGCTGTAAGACTGGAACAGGCTTCACGCCTAATCTATGAAGTGGAGGATAAAAAGAAGAAGAAGAAGTTTTGTGTCATTTCTTAAAATTCTCAATGTGTTGCCCAGGAGCAGAAAGTTTGCTAGACGAGGGTCTAAAAAATAATACCACACATAGGCTAATTCCTGTAAATTAAGTCTGAAAATAGTCTATGGAAAAGCCCACACTCGAATCTCTTGTATTGATAAATGAAGAGAATTTTAAACCAGTTATGTGCACCGAAGTAAAGTGTGTCATCACTTGAGGCAAGGACTGCATTAATATTGAGGTTGTGATTACTAAGGTTTGTGGCATTTTATTTAAACAGCATGTCAACCCAGGCCGCCAGATATGAACTCAGTTCCCCCCTTCCTTTGACATGTTATTTGTTCTGCATTCGTAATCTGGTACAGTCCGCGTTTCCCCTCTGGTAGCGACTCTACGGATTTCAACATCTCAACGTCTTCGAGTCCAGTGGGAAATCTCGACCCATATTCCGTAAAATAAACATCGAATCAGCTACATTGCATTACAATATAATGCTCCACAGATTTAACAAACACCGTTACATATTGCTGTATTATGAAACACAAAAGAAGTAGACGAAGACAGGAGAAAACAGTGAAACAAAGAACGAGGTGCAAGGATAGATCACAGGACCGAATATAAATAAATAAATAAATAAATAAATAGATAAATAAGTAAATAGGTAAATAAATAATAAATAAATAAGTAAATAAATAAATAGGTAAATAAATAAATACGCAAATAAATACATAATTTATACAAATAAATAAGTTCAAGTAGTTGTATAAATAAATAATAAATAAATAAATACATAAATAAATAGGTAAATAAATAAATAATAAATAAATAGGTAAATAAATAAATACATACATAAATAAATAGGTAAATAAATAATAAATAAATAAATATACAAATAAATAAGTTAAAATAGTGAAATAAATAAATTTAAAAAGTAAATAAATACATAAATTAATAGGAAACTAAATAAATAGGTAAATAAATAATAAATAAATAGGTAAATAAATAAATAAATAAATAAATATACAAATAAATAAGTTAAAACAGTTCAAATAAATAAATTTAAAAAGTAAATAAATACATAAATGAATAGGAAAATAAATAAATAAATAGGTAAATAAATAATAAATAAATAGATAAATAAATAAATAAATAAATAAATAAATAAATATACAAATAAGTTAAAACAGTTCAAATAAATAAATTTAAAAATGTAAATAAATACATAAATGAATAGGAAAATACATAAATAAATAGGTAAATAAATAAATAAATATACAAATAAATAAGTTAAAATAGTTAAATAAATAAATTTAAAAAAGTAAATAAATACATAAATGAATAGGAAAATAAATAAATAAATAGGTAAATAAATACATAAATAAATGGGTAAATATATATAAATAAATAAGTTAAAGTAGTTAAATAAATATTTAAATAAATAAGTAAAGAAGGAAATAAGTTAAAGTAGGTAAAAAATAAGTAAAAGTAAGTATATAAATAAGTAAATAAGTTACGGTGGTATTCATAGACATTTCGCAGCACTCGCTACGAGCGTACTAAGCTAGCCCCGGCTATCCACTGGTTACTAGTACAGAATTCAAATCATATCCTATCGCTGACACTGGTTTATGAATACGAAAAACGCTGATAATCTACCGAAAGCCCGCGCTAAAAATGTCTATGAATAAAGTTTATTACGTTTACACCCGTATTTTTCTGTAAACATCAATGAGTAGTAGACCTACTTTATATGTTCGTAACTTAATTTTATGCAGCTTACGTAGAAACTAGCTTCAAGTTATTTACTGAATGTTAATATAATAATAATAATAATAATAATAATAATAATAATAATAATAATAATAATAATAATAATAATTGGTTGTGAAACTTGGACTCTCATTTTGAGAGAGGAACATAGGTTAAGGGTGTTTGAGAATAAGGTGCTTAGGAAAATATTTGGGGCTAAGAAGGATGAAGTTACAGGAGAATGGAGAAAGTTACACAACACAGAACTGCACACATTGTATTCTTCACCTGACACAATTAGGAACATTAAATCCAAACGTTTGAGATGGGCAGGGCATGTAGCACGTATGGGCGAATCCAGAAATTCATATAGTGTGTTAGTTGGGAGGCCGGAGGAAAAAGACCTTTAGGGAGGCCGAGACGTAGATGGGAAGATAATATTAAAATAGATTTGAGGGAGGTGGGATATGATGATAGAGAGTGGATTAATCTTGCACAGGATAGGGATCAATGGCGGGTTTATGTGAGGGGGGGCAATGAACCTTCGGGTTCCTTAAAAGTCAGTAAGTATGTAGGTAAGTAAGTAAGTAATAATAATAATAATAATAATAATAATAATAATAATAATAATAAAAGTAATAATAGTAAGAATATTTTATTTGCCAGATATAATTATGTGAGAAACTGAAAATGACATTCATATTTTCAAAAAGAAGAGGCATCCATCCATCTCACACTCAATAAATTAATAATACTATAGAAAGGTCTTACAATTAGCCATTCACGTATAACCCGCTTAAAAATTCTGTCTGGCAGATTTCTACCTGATACAGGCAACGTAAAAAAAATTAATTCCATTAATAAAACATGTATTCAAGCTGGAGTTGAGCCTATAACACGGTACATGGACATTTGAATTATTTCTTGTCTATAGTTAGTGACTTTTATACAACTGGGCCTTTTCGGTCAGATGGCAAGCAAGAAGTACTTTATGTCGTAGAATTTGCTCCTAATCTAACGTTGCTATCCTTACCTAGCCGTTACTATTACATGGATGGTGCACCACACTGAGACAATGACGAATAGCAGATTTGATTGATCTGGTGGTCAGCATAGCATCACCCATTCGCTTCACACACAGATAATCGAAGCCTGGTCTATCACAAATGTTAGTATTCACAATTAACAAAGGGGACCATGTTGGACTTAACAGTTTAACACGTTGTTATACGGTACCTATAAGCGTCTTCGTGATTGTATCATGACTCCTAAAGGTGGAATTCAATAGATATATCATGGTACAATTTACAATACTAGGAAAGTAGAAACAATGGAAATGTTTTACAATATAGTGGAAAAATAAAAACCACGGAAACGTTTAAAAATACCAGAAAAATTAAAATTATGGAAACGTTTTGCAACACTGGAAAAATAAGAAAATGAAAGTTTTTTACAATTACAATACTAGAAAAGCAGAAACAATGAAAATGTTTTGCAATATAGTGGAAAAATAAAAACCACGGAATCGTTTAACAATAGTAGGAAAATGAGAAGTGTGGAAACGTTTTGCAACACTGAAAAAATAACAAAGTGGAAGTGCTTTACAATTACAATACTAGGAAACTAGATACAATGAAAAGGTTTTATAAAAAAAAATAAAAAAAAACATGGAAACGTTTAACAATAACAGGAAAATGCAAACTATGGAAATGTTTTGCAACACTGGAAAAATAAAAAAGCAAAAGTGTTTTACAATTACAATGCTAGAAAAGTAGAAACAATGGAAATGTTTTACAATATAGTGGAAAAATAAAAACCACGGAAACGTTTAAAAATACCAGAAAAATTGAAATTATGGAAACGTTTTGCAACACTGGAAAAATAAAAAGGAAAGCTTTTTACAATCACAATACTAGAAAAGCAGAAACAATTAAAACGTTTTGCAATATAGTGGAAAAATAAAAACCACGGAATTGTTTAACAATACTAGAAAATTGAAAATTATGGAAACGTTTTGTAACAGTGGAAAAATAAGAAAGTGGAAGTGTTTCACAATTACTATACTAGTAAAGTAGAAACAATGAAAACGTTTTGCAATATCGTGGAAAAATAAAAACCACGGAAACGTTTAACAATACTAAGAAACGTTTTGCAACACTTGAAAAATATATAAGTGGAAATGTTTCACAATTACAATACTAGGAAAGTAGAAACAATGGAAATGTTTTACAATATAGTGGAAAAATAAAAACCACGGAAACGTTTAAAAATACCATGAAAATTAAAACTATGGAAACGTTTTGCAACACTAAAAAAATAAAAAAGTGGAAGTGTTTTACGATTACAATACTAGAAAAGTAGAAACAATGGAAACGTTTTGCAATATAGTGAGAAAAAAACCACGGAATCGTTTAACAATACTAGGAAAATGAAGACTATGGAAATGTTTTGCAACACTAAAAAAAAATAAAATAAAAAAGTGGGATTATTTTACAATTACAATACTAGGAAAGTAGAAACAATGGAAACATTTTGCAATATAGTGGAAAAATAAAAACTGTAGAAACGTTTAATAATACTAGGAAAATGAAAACTATGGAAACATTTTGCAATAGTGGAAAAATAAAAAAGTGGAAGTGCTTTACAATTACAATACTAGGGAAAGGTTTTGCAATATAGTGGAAAAACAAAAAACACGGAAACGTACAATACTAGGAAAATGAAAACTATGGAAACGTTTTGCAACACTGAAAAAATAAAAAAGTTGAAGTGTTTTGCAATAATTACAATACCAGAAAATTAGAAATAATGAAAACGTTTTGCAATATAGTGAAAAAATAAAAACCACGGAAATGTTTAAAAATAGTCGAAAAATTAAAACTATGGAAACGGTTTACAACACTGGACAAATAAAAAACTGGAAGTGTTTTACAATTACAATACTACGAAAGTATAAACAATGGAAACATTTTGCAATATAGTGGAAAAATAAACACCACGGAAACGATTAACAATACTAGGAAAATGAAAACTATGGACATTTTTGCAACACTGGAAAAATAAATATGTGGAAGTGTTTCACAATTACAATACTAGGAAACTAGAAACAATGGAAACGTTTTACCATATCGTGGAAAAATAAAAACCACGGAAACGTTTAACAATACTAGGAAAATGAGAATTATGGAAACGTTTTGCAACACTGGAAAAATAAAAAAGTGGAAGTGTTTTACAATTACAATACTAGGAAAGTAGAAACAATGGAAACGTTTTGCAATATACTGGAAAAATAAAACCATGGATACGTTTAACAATAGTAGGAAAATGAAAACTATGGAAACGTTTTGTAACAGTAGAAAAGTAAACAACCGTGGAAACGTTACGAAAGTTCACTAAGTGACATACAGTCCTCTGACGAAAGTGTAATATCTGATTTACAATTTTGTGACGAAAATATTTGTGGCAAGTAATTCTTGACGAATGAACCACACCTCCTGTAATTCAGCGACAGAACGCCCTAATATACGCCACGGACCCCTGTGAAGATGATGGTGATTGTGATTCTGATGTGTGTGGAGAATTTATTAGTCATTATCAATGTTGTTGTTGTTGCTGTTGTTGTTGTTATTATTATTATGACAGTGGCGGCAGTACAGATTATTGTAGTAGTAGTAGTAGTGAAGGTAATAATGATGTTTTTATTTGGTTATTTAACGACGTTTTATCAACTACTAAGGTAATAATGGTTATAATAAGTAATGATATCGGTAATGACTGTGATGATGAGAGATCTCCCTGTCCATTTCGTATCATGTATTAGAGTTCATTGCAACACTCATAAAAACTGTTTATGACTATGACTGACGGCTTTTGTAAAACCTTTACCTCTGTCATCTCTCAGATTGTTCGTCCGCACGACAACTGACCTGGATTTAGTAAATTAATTTATGTGTTATTTCACTGCTTTGTGCAAGTACGTTGAAGCCTGCGTAAGCTGTTTCATCTATCTGCTAAATTTACACAAAAAAATCCCGTGTTTTACATAATTAAGTGGCTCGGGCATGCACTTTGCAATTTCATTCAGTTAATTGCAATATCCATCACAGTGGTTTATCAAAGACCAGGACGGAACAGCATTTCGTTTAATTTCACAGGTTGTACAACTTAATTTCGCGGCACATATACAGCTTGTAGGTATGTGTATGTATGTTTGTTTGTTTGTTTATGTTTTTATGCTTCAAGTTACTTATCACTGTATCTCAAAGCTACATTTTACAACTGAAGTAAACTAGATTGTTGACGTCAGAAGTTACGAACCTAGGCTACATAGTGCATAGCAATCAAGTCCGTTAGCTAGTGAACGAAAATTCTTGCTTGTTTGTTGACTTAAAACAAACATGGATACCTCATTAATAATTGGGGTTATCAAATCAGATGATGCTTTGGAAATAAAATATAAGTACAAAATGTAGAATAACAGGTTAATTTTTAACAGTGTTAGTACTTGCTATCAGGTTTGGGACTTTAAGCGTAAAGAAAGTTTATTTACATTATAGTAAAATACGCGTAAATAATTCGTAATTAAAGTAATAAATGTAATATAAGTAAAAAGCCTCGAAGAACTTTTATTTTTAGTCTTGAATTGTTCAGTTTGTGATGAAAATTTACCGTTTGGACTGCCAACAAACCTAGCTTATAACTCGAGGGTGCCAATTAATGCTAAAAAATGGAGACTTTAAGAAGATTTTGCAATTCATACCGGATGAAGAGAAAGGTTTCTACACAGAACTGTACACACGGCCTACGACCAACAAAGATAGTAATGCCAGTGGAAGCGAAGATTTAAAAAATATGTTTATGCTCGACCATGCCGAAATGTAGTAATTATACACCTGGTAGCAGTCCATTAATGCATGTCATTAAAGTACACCTATTCATTAAAGTAAAGGTCTTCAGCCAATGACAAGTCAGCTTTGTTCCGTTATATCGATTATTCTCGGATATGCAATCGACAGACAATTAGCGAAAAGCCACGGAGGCTGGAAATCCAATACTGTCGCAGAAGGTTATGTTCTGTTACTATAATAATTAGCGTTAATTGTAAATAATATTCAAATAAATTAAATTTGTCATCTCGTTTTTCAATGTCCAATTTAATTTCAATGTTAGATCAAAGTTAATATTTAGTTTACTCTGTAGGTTCTTATAGGCTATCAAGGTCAATGTGGACATCTGTTCCTCGGAAAAAATCAATACTTTCGCGTCTGCGCACATCTCACAATTTACGAGGTATTGCTCAAGGGCAGTTAGATACAAATAAAATGAATAATTTCAAGTTAGAAATATGGTCGAGCATAAAAAGTCGTAGTCAGCGCGTCTGGCCGCGAAACCAGGTGGCCCGGATTCGATTCCCGGTCGGGACAAGTTACCTGGTTGAAGTTTTTCCGGGGTTTTCCCTCAACCCAATATGAGCAAATGCTGGGTAACTTTCGGTGCTGGACCCCGGACTCATTTCACCGGCATTATCACCTTCATGTCATTCAGACGATAAATAACCAAAGATGTTGATAAAGCGTCGTAAAATAACCTACTAAAATAAAAAAATAAATAAAAAGTCGTACGAAACACGCCTATAATGGTAACTAAGAAGCTCGTATGAAAATTAATGTTCTGACATACAAAAAGTCTATTCAGTCATGATTCCCAACTCTTTGATGATTAGTCATTTACCACATAAAATTTAGAAAATTATTATATTTAATGAGTTATTTATTATGTTCAAATCATAATATTTATCTTAAACTGTTATACTATCACTAGAATAGTTTATTTTTAAAATCCCACAAATAACAAAAACAAAACTTTCGGAAAATCAACAAAAATGTTCGGTTTAATTAATTTTATTTTAATTGTCAAAATGTATTCAACAAGTGATATTAATTGCTAAATGTTAGATTTATTTACTATTAATTATGTTCTATAACGTATATAAAATCCCCCAAAAAAATTCCGACGGCCTTCACATGCCTTGTCATCGAACAACAGATGACAGCGTCTAGCCATCCTAACGGCAAACACCAGCCATCTCCTCCTCGCCCCGTCCCGTGATCACTTGATCAAATCTCAGTCCCCCTCGCGTATGTGGTACCTAAGAGGTTACGTCCAATTTCGGCTTCCCCTTCAAAATTTTCTAGAGCTCCTTCAGTGGAGCAGCGTAATCCGGAGTGAGACTAGTGGCCAACAGGCTTGGAGCTCACATATTTAGTTTCTTGCAGCCCCGAACCCCTTGCAAGGACGCGTTTTGCGTACCTTTTAAAATTGTCCTCCCAATTCTCTTTCGATTTTTCGATTTTCGCCCAAAAAAAAATAAATTAGTTAGGATGTTATGGGGTTTTTCCAAACAAACAAACAAACAAACTAAAAGTAAGCAAAGCTTTACTACTTTTCTACGTATTAGAGTGAATGAAAGTAAGTATGAACAAATGTTATAATCTACGTAAAAACTACAGTAACTTATAAAATCAGAAAAAATTAAATTTTTTCTATTGCAGCAGACATTTTTCTTATCTAGACTTAAAAGGAATGAAGTATTGATGTTTAGATTGTCAAAATTAATGTCAGTTCATTACTCCGTGTATAAAACAGTTTTCTACATTACTTATTTTACATGTAAATTACAGGTAAAATACGTACAGGTAATTTCTCGACCAGGTTAAATAAATAAATAAATAAATAATATAATATAATAAATTTAACATACGAAGAGAAAGGAAGAAAAAGCATTGCTGATTTACGAGAAAATAGCAAGAAGAAATTTCAACGTCTGAAAGAGAAATGGATATTTTGTAATATTTATCAGCCAAATTCTAGGTATAGCCCTATGATTTTTCAGATCTGTGGCTTTCGTTAGATCTACTGCACTTGGTGTAGATATCATTATTGATTTCTTTACTGTAATGCTTTGTGTTCAGTGCCTTGTTTTTGCTTTTGACGTTGTACAAAGAAAAATAAATTTATGACAAATATATCTTTAGAATTAGAACTCGTTTCCGCAATCGCTCATTTCATCATAAATGCAGCAGAGAGGGGTCGATGGGGTGGCTTATATTGCACTCCTCTTGGACGCCTGCCAGTAACACGCTTCCTTATGGTTTCAACTCAGCCAGAAAAAACTACCATTAGCTTGCGTGAAAAGTTCCCAATTATACAACTTGAGCCAAGGGTTGTGACAACGGGGGAAACCGGAGTTCAGATATTCTTGTGAACGTGTGAGCTGAGGAAAAAAACTGGCTCCAAATAAACCTATTCAAAATTAAAATACTATGGTCGTATCAACAATGTTTACCTCGAAACTATTCCCGTGGCCATAAAAATATATTCGCTGGTAATCCAGCATAACTAATTCAAATTGAATTTTACGTTATACATTTCCGTTTTATGTGAGCAGCTTCCAACTGAGCTGTCGTTTGCAATACCGTTAGAATGAAACATGTAAATGCAGTGGAATACCACCGGGTATCAGAACGAGTATTGAAACAGAGACCCATAGGCGCATAGACCGTATGTAGACCGAGAATGCACTCAACTGAACAGTTCATCCCCATGTGGCTGTAGGGAACATTAGTGACTTTTAACGATTGTGAAATTAAAATATACTATCACGAATTAAATATGATAAGGGTTGATTTTAAAGAAACCTTTAGCATTACGTTCAAAATCGCTTTTTCTTATTCACAACACATTGTTCTCTCTTCGATACAGTTAAGGCCAGTTTCGTCAACAGATGTTAAAACTTAACAGATCTTTATACCGATTTCAAAATAAATTTAACACAATCTGTTTCATAACGAAATCTAGCTTTCATGATAATATGAACTTCACAAAAATTACAAAACGACAGTTTTGTTTTATAAAGAGGATATATTTCCATTTAATTGTTTAATTAAGTAACACACTACAGTGGATGTAAAATTAATGTGCAGAACTTAAGTGAATTCTTATTTTGAATAATTTTAAATAGAATTTTCATATAAATTCAAATTCATTATTAGTGTCATTATTATTATTATTATTATTATTATTATTATTATTGTTATTATTATTGAACTTAATAAATTAAAAAATCTATGAGATATTAAGTTAGAATTTATTTATTTATTTGTTTAATTACTTACTAATTTAGTTACTTAATAATTTAGTTATTTATTTAGTTACTTAGTTAATTATTTATTTAGTAACTTATTTGGTTAATTATTTATTTACTAACATATATTGTTACTTATACCGATTTCAAAATAAATTTAACAAACAATGTTTCATAACGAAATCCAGCTTTCATGATAAATATGAACTTCACAAATGCCAAAATGAGAATTTGGTTTTATAAAGAGAATAAATATTTCCATTTAATTGTTTAATTAAGTAACACACCCCTCCAGTGCACGTAAAATTAATGTACAAAACTTAATTGAAGACAAATATTATTTTGAATAATTTTAAATACTTTTTCATATAAATTCAGATTCATTGTTATTATTAATATTTCCATTATTATTGTTGTTATTATTATTATTATTATTATTATTCTAAACTTAATAAATTAACAAATCTATGATAAATTAAGATAAAATTTATTTATTTAGTTATTTATATAGTTACTTATTAAGTTACTGAATTGTTTATTTAGTTAATTAATATTTAGTTACTTATTTAGTTAATTAATTATTTATTTAGTTACTTATTTTGTTACTTTATTTATTTAGTTACTTATTTTGTTACTTTATTTATTTAGTAACATATTTAGTCAAATATTTAGTAACTTATTAAGTTAATTATTTATTTAGTTACTTATTTTGTTAATTATTTATTTAGTTACTTATTCAGTTAATTATTTATTTAGTTACTTATTCAGTTAATTATTTATTTAGTAACTTATTTTGTTACTTTATTTATTTAGTCACTTATTTTGTTAAGTATTTATTTAGTTACTTATTCAGTTAATTATTTATTTAGTAACTTATTTTGTTACTTAATTATTTATTTAGTTACTTATTTTGTTACTTTATTTATTTAGTTATTTATTCAGTTAATTATTTATTTAGTAACTTATTTTGTTACTTAATTATTTGTTTAGTTACTTATTTTGTTAATTATTTATTTAGTAACTTATTCAGATAATTATTTATTTAGTAACTTATTTTGTTACTTAATTATTTATTTAGTTACTTATTTTGTTAAGTATTTATTTAGTAACATATTCAGTTAATTATTTATTCAGTAACTTATTTTGTTACTTTATTTATTTAGTTACTTATTTTGTTAAGTATTTATTTAGTTACTTATTCAGTTAATTATTTATTTAGTAACTTATTTTGTTACTTAATTATTTATTTAGTTACTTATTTTGTTAAGTATTTATTTAGTTATTTATTCAGTTAATTATTTATTTAGTAACTTATTTTGTTACTTAATTATTTGTTTAGTTACTTATTTTGTTAATTATTTATTTAGTAACTTATTCAGTTAATTATTTATTCAGTAACTTATTTTGTTACTTTATTTATTTAGTTACTTATTTTGTTAAGTATTTATTTAGTTACTTATTCAGTTAATTATTTATTTAGTAACTTATTTTGTTACTTAATTATTTATTTAGTTACTTATTTTGTTAAGTATTTATTTAGTTATTTATTCAGTTAATTATTTATTTAGTAACTTATTTTGTTACTTAATTATTTGTTTAGTTACTTATTTTGTTAATTATTTATTTAGTAACTTATTCAGTTAATTTATTTAGTAACTTATTTTGTTACTTAATTATTTATTTAGTTACTTATTTTGTTAAGTATTTATTTAGTAACTTATTCAGTTAATTATTTATTCAGTAACTTATTTTGTTACTTAATTATTTATTTAGTTACTTATTTTGTTAAGTATTTATTTAGTTACTTATTCAGTTAATTATTTATTTAGTAACTTATTTTGTTACTTAATTATTTATTTAGTTATTTATTTTGTTAAGTATTTATTTAGTTATTTATTCAGTTAATTATTTATTTAGTAACTTATTTTGTTACTTAATTATTTGTTTAGTTACTTATTTTGTTAATTATTTATTTAGTAACTTATTCAGTTAATTTATTTAGTTACTTATTTTGTTAAGTATTTATTTAATTACTTATTCAGTTAATTATTTATTTAGTAACTTATTTTGTTACTTAATTATTTATTTAGTTAATTATTTTGTTAAGTATTTATTTAGTTATTTATTCAGTTAATTATTTATTTAGTAACTTATTTTGTTACTTAATTATTTGTTTAGTTACTTATTTTGTTAATTATTTATTTAGTAACTTATTCAGTTAATTTATTTAGTAACTTATTTTGTTACTTAATTATTTATTTAGTTACTTATTTTGTTAAGTATTTATTTAGTAACTTATTCAGTTAATTATTTATTCAGTAACTTATTTTGTTACTTTATTTATTTAGTTACTTATTTTGTTAAGTATTTATTTAGTTATTTATTCAGTTAATTATTTATTTAGTAACTTATTTTGTTACTTAATTATTTGTTTAGTTACTTATTTTGTTAATTATTTATTTAGTAACTTATTCAGTTAATTTATTTAGTAACTTATTCAGTTAATTTATTTAGTAACTTATTGTGTTACTTAATTATTTATTTAGTTACTTATTTTGTTAAGTATTTATTTAGTAACTTATTCAGTTAATTATTTATTCAGTAACTTATTTTGTTACTTTATTTATTTAGTTACTTATTTTGTTAAGTATTTATTTAGTTATTTATTCAGTTAATTATTTATTTAGTAACTTATTTTGTTACTTAATTATTTGTTTAGTTACTTATTTTGTCAATTATTTATTTAGTAACTTATTCAGTTAATTTATTTAGTAACTTATTCAGTTAATTATCTATTCAGTAACTTTCTTTTTTCTTTCTTTCTTTTTTTCTTTCTTTCTTTCTTTCTTTCTTTCTTTCTTTCTTTCTTTCTTTCTTTCTTTCTTTCTTTCTTTCTTTCTTTCCCCCAGTTTAACCTCTCCCTTGTAGGTTCATTTACACGACCCACGCCACCCGGGCCTTACAGGGCCGCGACCTGTCGGGAGAGGTATTAAGCTATGGATCACATACATACTTTTTTGACCACACAAGGACATGGAGGGCCTCCCCGGACGAGGGAATTCAGTAACTTATTTAGTTAATTTTTTGTTTAGTAACTTATTTATTTAATTATATATTTATTAACTTATTTAGATATTTATTTAGTTACTTATTTTGTTAATTATTTATTTAGTAACTTATTTACTTAATTATTTATTCGGTAACTTATTTAGTTAATTATTTATTTAGTAACTTATTTAGTTAATTATTTATTTACTCACATATTTTATTACTTAATTATTTATTTAGTAACTTATTTTGTTAATTTATTATTCAATCACTTATTTAGTTACTTAATTACTTAGTCAGTTATTTAGTTACTTATTTAATTGGTTACTTATTAAGTTATTTATTTAGCTGTTTAATTACTTATTTAGTTACTTATCAATTTTGTTATTTTAGTTAGTTACTTATTCATTCATCCGTCCATTCTTTCTTCCTTCCATCTATCAATTCATCGATCAGTTCATCCATCCATCCACATATTTAATTATTTTTTTATTTTTGTTAACTTATTTTTATTTGTTTGCTTTATTCATCCATTAATCCATCTATTTATTTATTTATTTATTTATTTATTTATTTATTCTGGTAGAATTAAAGTCATCAGACCTTCTCTTCCGCTGTCACAATAAGAGATTACAGTAGGTTGTACAAATAAATTAATACTTACACAGTATATGTATTAGAACTAAAAACGATCACAAACTCAGTACCAAAATATATAAAGCTAATTAACAATAATTATCCAAGAACATTGCAACGAAACAGAAGTGTTTTAGTCACACAGCCTTCTACAAAACTATCCCTGGATATCTAAAGAAAGCTTACTGGATTCGAGTGGAGTAAACTATTTTGTGCGCGGTCCGCTCGAATAGTATTGCGATTTATCGGGCGGGGCAGAATTCTGCTCTCAGGTTTCCTAATCCCGCCATAACTTCTCTTATCATGCGTCACAATTTATGGTTAACCTCAAAATGGCGAGACAGGTGGAGGAAATGCTGTTTCGTTATACATTCGTTTATTTATTGCATTACGCTCCGAAGCAGTTCTG
>JAJSOF020000011.1:9716781-9789281 GCA_025594305.2 Periplaneta americana | reverse complement strand
AGCACAAAATGCATGTCAGCATCACACATAGTTTTTGTTTTATACGACATTGAAAATGTTCATTTCGTTTGTGCTAACCCGATATATAATTAAAAGTTATCTATCAGTTCATCTGGGATAATACATTCTACATTGCATGTTTTGCGTCTGGCAGCTGCTTTTCTGAAAATTTAATTTTGAAACATATTTCCCCTTGTGATGTCATCTTGATTTTCTGGATCAGAAGTGACTTTTCAGTGTTGGTAGGGTAGTAGTGAGTACAGTGAGACACAAAATATTAAGACATATGTATGCAAGTGATAATTCAAGTATTTTTTAAAATCAAGTGCAATAGAAATAGACATTAAAACTTGGAGTATAATACATAAACAAAAATTTTAATAGATAAAGGATATAATATACAATACGTGTTTGTCAAAAAAATGCAAATGTCTCACTGTTCCCATTCAGGAGGGTACAGTGAGACACCACAGTGTCTATTAACGGACATTGAAATGATTTACATTTATTTCAAAAGTAAACAAAAACTTGCTGTCTCTTTATCTTGCCATGTTCTGTAGACTTATTTAGAATCATTCTGATGTCTCACTTCGAAACCATTGAAACATCTGGAACATTTGGAAAAGTGAATTTTCCATGACATTTGAAAGTTTTGCGAAAAAATGAAATGAATTTTTAGTGACAACAAAGCTTATAATTATAAGAATTTAATGTAATTATTCATTATTTTTTAAAATTTTCTTAAATTTTGTGAATAATTTTTTATTTATGAAACCATTAAAACGTAATGTATTCATTATTTTAAGCTACAGTCCCTAAATTGGTTGCTAGTATGTTCATTTTTAATCTTAGTTACTGGTAAATGTAATATAATTACAGTTTGTTTTTTTGCAAATCATTGGTACATGGGAACAGTGAGACGTCTCAGTGTACCCTTCAATGGCATGTCTCTTCATTAAACACAAGCCAAAATTTTACGTCTAGAGTGAAAAATTACGAATTATTTTTTCATCACTCACCTTTATAACTAGAATCAAATCGAGTATGAAAATACTGTTACGTTACTCATGCAACATACAACTCTACTGTTACCAACATCTCATCATCAAAATTTTTTTAATAATAATAATTTTTAATAATAATAATAATAATAATAATAATAATAATAATAATAATTTATTTAATCTGACAGGATTAAGGCCATAAGGCCTTCTCTTCCATCCTACCAGATAGCACATATAAATACAAAGAAGAAATACAAACACTGATGAAAATGGTACAAATTAAGTTAAAGCCCTATAGAGGGTCAACAGAGTCAAAAGTACATTATAGAGCTGTCATCGAGCTAATACAACAAAAAGAAAGAAAACAGAGATAGCAATGATGATATTGATAACTGACAATAATAATAATAATAATAATAATAATAATAATAATAATAATAATAATAAATACATTACATATTAATTTTCAATTTTACAACAGCATAGTTACAATATTTACTATATGTCATGGGTTAAGGTGAAGTTGCGCAACCTGACATGTGTTCAACAAGCAATTCCATGAACTAGAATGTGATTTTTTAATTTAAATTTGAATTTTGATATTGTTCGACGTATCTGACATGATCAGGAAGAGAATTTCAGAGGCGTGAAATCGATATGCTGAAAGATGATGAGTAGAAGGATGTTCTGTGCAAAGGAATAGAGAAAAGGTACATGTTCCGGGTTCGAGGTAGTGAAAGGTAAACAAAACGAGATGCTAGGTAAGAGGGTGTGGAGGTGTGGATGATTTTAAATAGTAATAAGAGAGAGTTGAAGAATCTTCTTTCTTTAAGTGGACTCCAAGACAACAATTCTAGTGACGGTGTTACATGATCGAATTTTCTAATGTTACAAACGAAATGAACGCAGATATTGTGAACACGCTGTAGTGTATGGGCAAGATCAGTATTTAGATTCGTGAATAGAGAATCGCAATAATCGAATTTACCATCTAATAAAAAATATCTCTCTGTTCTCCCTGTCTGATTGTACCCACTTCTCCCCTACGCTTAACGTAGGCTTGAAATTTCCTTCTGCTTTGCTTTCAACTGACAATAAAGGTGAATATATTAGTATTCAGTCATTCTTCGGTATTATTTTTCGTGAAAATTCTGACGACGAACTATTTCATGTCATTAACAACCAAATTTCAAAGACAAACAAACAGATGCTACTTTTCCCAGAAGCAAGCTACTGAATAAGAAATGCAGCTGTAATACAAACTTTAAATTGGATCGTTAGCTAGTTTGTAATTATTTGTTGGGAAAAGTAGATGAACTATTTGCAATTAGTAAAAGAACTGACCGAAATAAGTCGCCACAGAAGTGTCACTTTTAATAATCACTGACAATCTGTGTGAGCTAAATTCGTATTAAGTCATTAAATTTTCTGTAATTTACGAAAACCACTAATGTATTACGTCTTGTCATTTAATTTGGGTCTAATTTCCTCAACGTTTGAAAACGGAGACTGGTGCAAACTCTATAAAACTTGCTGCTGTATTCCTACAGTTGTGAAGAGTAGCTGGTGCAAAATAAACATGACAAAGAAAGGAAGTACGGAAGTACAAAATATTTCGAATTACTGTGTGATAGGATAAACGTGCAAGAGAAAGTTTATGTGGAGAATATTATTTAGTCAATTGCAAAAGGACAACAAAGTGTGATCATTAAATAAAAGCAAATGGAAATTGATATGCAGCTGAAGTACACTGATCAATCAGGTGGAGCACAATTTCCAAAGGCACCAAAATCAAAACGTAATCGTTAGCTGCAAGATTTACACCTTACTCTGAAATCTTATACTTTATTAATTATGGCACCATTTCATTTTTTTAAGCAGTCAATAACTCTTTAATTCGCTCAATCAGAGACTCGTTCAATATTATACTCACACACTCACCCACTCACAGTTTCCTCTAGTGACTTTCTCACTCACAGATATGTTCTCTAAGCATTTCCTTAAATTACCCTTAGACACGTTCTCTAGATCTAGAAACTCGTCAAATTACAGACTTGCTTAATTACAAATAATTTCAAGGATCGCTCACACATAGACTCGCTCAATCACTGACAATTTCACTAGCAGACTCAATGACGTGTGTATGTATGTATATAAGTACGCACGTACGTATGTACATATGTATGTACGTATATATACAGGGTGGAAGTGAAATAGCTTTGGAGATTTTCAGAACGAATAACTCATGTTGTATGTAACAAAAACTGTATAATAGCTACTGGTGGAAAGTTATTAATTTTTTTTAGAAAAAATTTCCTTTTTTCTCGACTGTTTGACAACCTCTTATTCGGTAACTATTGAGAGTAGAAACGTGATTTTTGTCCGTATCGATAGAAAAACTAATAATAATATATCCGTCTGGCGTATTTTAATAGTGTGGACTGTTTTCGTATAAAATTAATTTAAAAAAACCTATAATTTCAAGCCACTGCACGATGAGAGTTGGTTGCAACACAGCGCCAGAGAACAGCTCATCTAGCGAGACACACCCAATTCGTTGACCTCTTACATCTGTATCATGAGAAGAGTGTGTTAGGGGCGATGTTGCCGGACTGTTGAAACTTCAAAGTTAATTGTATATATTTAACCGTGCATTTAATCACAAAACGTAATATAGGTTTTTCATTCATTTCAGCATATCCTATCTTCCCTTTTAGTTTCCAAGGTTATTTCACTTCCATTCTGTATATGCATGTATGCATGCTTATACAGAGTGTTTCAGAAATAATTTGACAAACTTTGGTGGCATGTTCTTCACAACAAAACAAGAAAAAAGGTTCATATAAACATATGTCCGAAAATCCATAGTTTTTAGTTAATGAAAGAACATAATGAAACATCTGTTAGATATTGTCAGCTTGGTAGCAAATGTTGCGTAATTTACTGGTACACTATGGTGATTTCGATAACGCAAATGCTTCCTTTAGGGACGAAGCGTATGGCAACAGGGCATTTTCCATTCTCATTGAGGTTCGTATCAGTGTACAATCTCAAAGGTACATTCTACGTTGAAAATTAAATGACGTTAGATTCAAACTACATATATCAGACAACTTTCTCCTTTTTCTATTTTCCGCCATTTGCACTAATAACGGAGTTTGTATATGTCGCCGGACTTTTGAAACACCCGGTAATATACTTGCAGAATATATTCCATTGTACAATAGTGGCAAAAAAAAACGGACCGAACCTTGTAGTTGATTTGAGAGCCTTGTTCACTCCAGAGCACGATAGACTGGTAACTAAGACTTTCGTGGTTCGAATCCTGCCTGGAAGGAAACTTTTTTTTTGTTTCTTATTCAAATTTATTCCCAATACTATTTTTTGTGTACATTTTTTTCAATTGTCGGTTTCTGGTTTAATTATGTAAATCCTACTTAATTATAATCTAATATTAATATGTATACTAATGTGTTTATTTTTGTTTTTACTGTGTACATTTTTTTATTGAATTATCGGCTTCTGTTTTTATGTGATTCGTATTTGATTCTAACAACACTAATATGTATTCCACTATATTTATTTTTATTTTATGACATAAATTTTTAAGTAACTACATCTTTTGATCTTATTATGTACCTAAATTGTATCAGTATGTAATTAGGCTACTTAATTCCGATCCAGTTTTATGTTCAACTTTGTAAGCAAGTTTTAATCCTGGTTGAGTGTAACAGAAGGCCTTACGGCCTTAAATCTGCCAGGTTAAATAAAGCCATTATTATTATTATTATTATTATTATTATTATTATTATTATTATTATTATTATTATTACTTGGACTCTCATTTTGAGAGAGGAACAGAGTTTGAGGGTTTTGAGAATAAGGTTCTTAGGAAAATATTTGGGGCTAAGAGGGATGAAGTTACAGGAGAATGGAGAAAGTTACACAACGCAGAACTGCACGCATTGTATCCTTCACCTGACATAATTAGGAACATTAAACCCAGACGTTTGAGATGGGCAGGGCATGTAGCACATATAGGCGAATCCAGAAATGCATATAGAGTGTTAGTTGGGAGGTCGGAGGAGAAAAGACCTTTGGGGAGGCCGAGACATAGATGGGAAGATAATATTAAAATGGATTTGAGGGAGGTGGGATATGATGGTAGAGCCTGGATTAATATTGCTCAGGATAGGGACCAATGGCGGGCTTATGTGAGGGCGGCAATGAACCTACGGGTTCCTTAAAAGCCAGTAAGTAAGTAAGTAAGTATTATTATTATTGTTATTATTATACTTTTAGATTGCTGGTAAAATTCATGTTCTGGGAATAATAAGTTAATTAAGTAGTGAAATATCGCTGCAATCGAAAAGTATTGGGAATAAATTTGAATAACGAACAAAAAAAAGTTTCCTTCCTAGGCAGGATTCGAACCACGAAAGTCTTATGGCCGTATTCATAGACATTTTTAGAGCGGGCTTTCGGTGGATGATCAGCGTTTTTCGTATTCATAAACCAGTGTTAGCGATAGGATATGATTTGAATTCTGTACTAGTAACCAGTGGATAGCCGGGGCTAGTTTAGTACGCTCGTAGCGCATGCTGCGAAATGTCTATGAATACCATCTTTAGTTACCAGTCTATCGTGCTCTGAGTGAACGAGGCTCTGAAATCAGCTACAAGGGTCGGTCCGGTTTTTTTTGCCACTACTGTACATTTCTCTTCGGCTTTAGAGAAAATATTAGAATCATTGATTACATCATTGTGTTAGAATAGATGTTTAGAAGTACATAACCATGAGGAATTCCTGACGTCATCGAATTCGTTGCCCCCACTCTGCATTTTACTGCTACGAAACGTCAAATTCGTTCTTCTGGTTGGGCAGCCAGTGTTCAATTTTATTAACACTGTATGATACGTAAACAAATGCTGTGTTTATTTAACAACTGAGAGGAAATGGGTAGGGACAAAACTTCCAGTTAATTAAATTAAATGAATTTTTCTCGCTGGGGTTGGTATACCTGTCAGCGACACAAATGGATGAACATTACGGAGTGAAGCTAATGTATACGCGGTAGAGTAATGTATACCAGTTATTAGTGTCCTCTGCAGTCAGGCGCTTTTATTTCTTCTTTTGCCACATAACCTGCCGCTGATCGCTGTTAATTATTTATTTCGTGTTAGTTATCGCTGATATTTTAAGCCACACCGCAGACACAGCTGCTGGACTCGCATTATCTCCGCACACATTAAACAAGTTATATATCATAACACAACATTTTAAAGTTCCAACTTCTCTCTTTGAATGGAACGGTAACATTTCCAAAATTAACTTCATGTGATGAGGACATTGTTAAAAAAAACATTTCTAAAATACTCTCAGATCTGAAATATAAATTACAGCTTCTGTTATCTATCTTACTTACTTACTGGCTTTTAAGGAACCCGGAGGTTCATTGCCGACCTCACATAAGCCCGCCATTGGTCCCTATCCTCAGCAAGATTAATCCATTCTCTATCATCATATCCCACCTCCCTTAAATCCATTTTAATATTATCTTCCCATCTACGTCTCGGCCTCCCTAAAGGTCTTTTTCCCTCCGTTCTCCCAACTAACACTCTATATGCATTTCTGGATTCGCCCATACGTGCTACATGCCCTGCCCATCTCAAACGTCTGGATTTAATGTTCCTAATTATATCAGGTGAAGGATACAATGCGTGCAGTTCTGCGTTGTGTAACTTTCTCCATTGTTCTGTAACTTTATCCCTCTTAGTCCCAAATATTTTCCTAAGCATCTTATTCTCAAACACCCTTAACCTATGTTCCTCTCTCAAATTGAGAGTTCAAGTTTCACAACCATAAAGAACAACCGGTAATATAACTGTTTTATAAATTCTAACTTTCAGATTTTTCGACAGTAGACTGGATGATAAAAGCTTCTCAACCGAATAATAACAGGCATTTCCCATATTTATTCTGCATTTAATTTCCTCCCGAGTGTCATTTATATTTGTTACTGTTGCTCCAAGATATTTGAACTTCTCCACCTCTTCAAAAGATAAATTTCCAATTTTTATATTTCCATTTCGTACAATATTCTAGTCACGAGACATAATCATATACTTTGTCTTTTCGGGATTTACTTGCAAACCTATCTCTTTACTTGCTTCCAGTAAAATTTCCGTGTTTTCCCTAATCGTTTGTGGATTTTCTCCTAATATATTCACAATCACCTGATGTAACCCGTTCAATTCCAAACACTCTGTTATCCTGGACTTTCCTAATGGCATACTCTAGAGCAAAGTTATCTGGTAATTATTTAATTTATCTTGAATTAGAAATATATCGCAGATGGAAGTTACCGCGAGAAATTAAGAAAGAAGCTTCATTTTAATGTCCATTTTTTTTATTTTAGTTGGTTATTTAACGACGCTGTATCAACTACTAGGTTTTAGCGTTGATGAGATTGGTGATAGCGAGATAGTATTTGGCGAGATGAGGCCGAGGATTCGCCACAGATTACCTGGCATTCACCTTACGGTTGGGAAAAACCTCGGAAAAAACCCATCCAGGTAATCAGTCCAAGCGGGAATCGAACCCGCGCCCAAGCGCAACTTCACACCGGCAGGCAAGCACCTTAACCGACTGAGCCACGCCGGTGGCCTAATGTCCATGTTTATGCCCCTTACATTGCCACAACCCATACGAAGCACTTCGCTAGTGTTTCCTTAGTTTTTTTTTTTTTCAAGTTCGCTGAATATGCTCCTTTTTCTATTAAAAGCTTCCTTTGCCATTGCTATCCTCCTTTTGACTTCTTGGCAGCAGCTCATGTTACTGCTTATAGTACACCCCAAGTATCTGAAGCTGTCCACTTGCTCTATTGCCTCATTTAGAATTCGCAAGTTTACCTTCCTTATTGTTTTTCGGATAACCATGGCCTTCAACTTTTTTGCATTTATCTTCATCCCATACTGCTCACATCTGTCATGTAGCTTCAGTAGCATATCCCTTAGTATCGTTTTTCTTCTGCTAAAACGCCATATTATCAGCAAATCTTATAATGGTATATATACGGATCAAAACCGTTAGTATGTACAGAAGATAAAGTCATTTCACACTGGGAACTTACTTTAGAATAAAGTTGTGAAAATGTTCCTCAAAAATGAATGTGATATCAGGATGGACTGTCGAAAATTTCCCTCATTCACACTTTACCATTTCCGTTGCCAAGCAACAAGGTTTAGAATAGGAACAGTAGACCTGCAAATTTACAGCTGCAGATTGAAAAGTGTCTTTGTTTGTAATGCATGTACTAAAACAAAAGCGCTCAGAATTTATTACGCTTCATTTATTTCAATAGATCACGGGAATTTAATAGATATATATAGTTTGTAGGAAATAATTTATGATACAGAAAATCTATAAATCAACTGCAGCAACGACAGAGGTGTATCTATGGAAACCAGGGGGTATATATTATAAAGTAATAGGAAAATATATCAAATGAATTAAATATTTTTTCTATCGTACACGAGCATGATGCTGAGCATGGTGGTGCAGTGTTTAACAAGCCTGCCATGTGTTCGGAAATCCGGGGTTCGAAACTGAAGGTCAACTTTCCTCATTTGTGTCTTTTCCTGGTTTTCTAAGTCTCTTGACGCAAATATCTGGATAGTGCCTGTTACAAAAGACCACGAACCACTCTTCATCCAAACTTTCAAAACTTAATATACATTAGGCTATGTCATCAGTAAAATTTCGTGACAAACGAACCACATTTCTGGCAAGTTCAATATAAAATTATTAAAATATATTAAATACATGAGGAAAATAATTAGCCGGTTTCGGTACTGTGGGATCAACTTCTGTATCCCTGTGTCGTAGAAGTCTGTCGCCTGGGATCGGAACCAGTGTTTGACAGCCGTCTGCACCTCTCTGTTGATTCCACGGTATGACAGATGTCTCAACTTCGGTGGGGATTATATTGAAAAACAGATCAACAATTAATGTATCTGTTTGAATAAATTTTTCCATGAAATTGTGTTTTCTTTCTGTAAACGGCTCCAGGAAAACTTACTTTCAGGGCGGCGCTCGTATTGCGCTGGTGTGGCCGAAATTTATATAAGCACTAGTTTTTACATTATTAACATTATAAGAAAAAAAAAACTTATTTTATCTGCCCCCATGTGAATGTTTGCTTGTAAGAGAAAGGCGGAAAAGAGGAAGGTTGAAAACTTCTGGTTTTGCAGTGAAAGACCTGCTCTTGGGCAGAAAATTATGAATGAATATATAATGTTTACTGACAAATATTTGCGCATCTTAAAACCCACGGCACTCGATAGGATTTATAGTTGTATCTACCAGCAAGCAGTGTAAGCATTAAAGTCACCAATAATAATAATTAAAGAATCTATATTAATAATAAATCTGTAGCCGAAATTTTACTGCTAATTTTCGATTTTCCAAAAATAATTGGTCCTAACATATATAATTAACCACTCTGAAACCGAAAATCGCTTTTTTGAAATTTTTGTTTGTATGTCTGTCTGTCTGTCTGTATGTTTGTTACCTTTTCACGCGATAATGGCTAAACGGATTTCGATGAAAATTGGAATATAAATTAAGTTCGTTGTAACTTAGATTTTAGGCTATATAGCATTCAAAATACTTTATTTAAAAGGGGGGTTATAAGGGGGCCTGAATTAAATAGATCGAAATATCTCGTTTATTATTGATTTTTTTGAAAAATGTTACATAACAAAAGTTTCTTTAAAAATAATTTGCGATAAGTTTTATTCCTTGCAAAATTTTGATGGGACTGATATTTAATGAGATAAATGAGATTTAAAATTAAAACAACTGCCATCTAAGGCCGTGTAATGAATTAAAAAACAAATGACTTCGTCTATAAGGGGCCTTGGACAGCAACAATCGAAAGCTATGAAAGATAGCCTACAGATAATGTTTCTGTGTTTGTATGAAGTAATATTGGAAGCTAAATTAACCGATTTATATAATTAATTATTATTTCACCATTGGAAAGTGTAGTTTCTCTAGATGGACATAATGCTATAATGTTATTACAGTAACTTCTGATATAATATAATATAATATAATATAATATAATATAATATAATATAATATAATATAATATAATATAATATAATATAATATAATATAATTAATATGTAATATTATATAATATAATTTAAGTTATTTGAAGGATTCACAGCCATAGTGGGCCAAGCGCCATTTCCTGAATACGTAGAAAACAAGGGTTAAAATTAAGTTATTACCATAATTCAATGGAAACCTATAACAAGTAAAATAAAATATACACATTATATCTAAATGATGTCAATCTTCATTAAACTTTGGTGGCATGTAATAAAAATAAGAAACATGTTAAAGGAATTGTCATTGGACCAAATGAGTGTCTCTGGACCAAAATGATCGGATTTTAATTATTTGGATGCAATTTAAATTAAGTAACATATTAAACGATTTATCCTTCTATCAAACACGAATGTTCCCTGGATCAAACATCCTATTTTAATTATGTAATTACTTTATATTTATTTCTAACGGGTGCAGCGGAGCGCACGGGTACGGCTAGTGTTTAATATAAGAAAGAATGAACTTTGACAATTTCACGTAATTCACAATTGAAAGTTTTAGATACGATGATATTAAGAAAAAAATGTTATTCAAACATTTATGAAAATATGTACGAATCGTGCGCTACCATGGAAACGGGAAGAAGTTAATAAAGCGGAGTGCGGGGCAACACAGATTTCCCTCTATTTTCGGGTAGGGGTGGTCCATTGCTTCTCAGCCAAGCTTCAGATCCCCACCCCTCCCCAGCAGCAGCTGTAACAGAACAATATCTCGTAAATTCATCACGAAGTGGCACGACGTCGCGACGCAGAGCATCCCGCCACAAAACGACTCCTGGCACACCCCCACCCCCTTGTCTTGCCACCCCCGCAGTGACTGAGTGAGTGAAGAATTGCTCGCCAGGGAAACCAATAACAGACTTTAGCCAATTTGTTCCTGTAGCTTTAATATGCAACGGCGTGGCATGTAATTATTCCTGTTCACTACTAGTCTTGACAGGTTGGCACCACTGGGCCCGCGACCCATTGCCGGTGCGCCTAGAAGTTTAGAGATGATAGTTTTTAATATTACGTCCTCAAGGACATAATGTACGCGCTTGAAGTTTGGCCCGAACCTGATTTTGATGTAAGTACAAGGTACAATACTTCTGTGAAATGTCGGACTAATAATGTTTAACAAAATTTAGAATAATTTAGATTTAAATATAACTAGCAGAGAATACAAATTACAAACAAAACTAAAAAAAAATAAAAATTTAGAAACATTTAGTAGTTATTAATTAAAGAACTAGTATAGCATAAAAATAACAAACAAAACGAGTAAAAACAAAATTTAGAACCATTTAGTAATTATTAATTAAAGAACTAGTAGAGCATAAAAATAACAAACAAAACGAGTAAAAACAAAATTTAGAACCATTTAGTAATTATTAATTAAAGAACTAGTAGAGCATAAAAATAACAAACAAAACGAGTAAAAACAAAATTTAGTACCATTTAGTAATTGTTAATTTAAACAGAACTAGCAAAGAATAAAAATTACAAACAAAACGTAGGAAAAACAAAATTTAGAAACATTTAGTAATTAAAGAACTAGTAGAGCATAGAAATAACAAACAAAACGAGTAAAAACAAAATTTAGTACCATTTAGTAATTGTTAATTTAAACAGAACTAGCAAAGAATAAAAATAACGTACTAAACGAAGGAAAAACAAAATTTAGAACCATTTAGTAATTATTAAATAAAGAACTAGTAAAAATAACGAGCAAAATAAAAATAAATTAAAGAACGTACTAAAAATAACGAAGGAAAAACAAAATTTAGTACCATTTAGTAATTATTAAATAAAGAACTAGTAGAGCATAAAAATAACGTACTAAACGAAGGAAAAACAAAATTTAGTACCATTTAGTAATTATTAATTTAAACAGAACTAGCAAAGAATAAAAATAACGTACTAAACGGAGGAAAAACAAAATTTAGAACCATGTAGTAATTATTAATTAAAGAACTAGTAGAGCATAAAAATAACGTACTAAACGAAGGAAAAACAAAATTTAGAACTTTAGTAATTATTAAATAAAGAACTAGAAGGAAAAAACAAAATTTAGAACCATTTAGTAATTATTAAATAAAGAACTAGTAGAGCATAAAAATAACGTACTAAACGAAGGAAAAACAAAATTTAGAACCATTTAGTTTAGTTAATTAAACAGAACTTAAAAATAAACTAAACGAAAAAACTAAATTTAGAACCATTTAGTAATTATAAAAAGAACTAGTACATAAAAATAACAAACGAAACGAGTAAAAACAAAATTTAGAACCATTTAGTAATTATTAATTTAAAGAACTAGAACTAGCAAAACGAATAAAAATAACAAACTTTAAACGAACTAGCAAAAATAAAATTTAGAACCATTTAGTAATTATTAATTAAAGAACTAGTAGAGCATAAAAATAACAAACAAAACGAGTAAAAACAAAATTTAGTAATTTAGTAATTGTTAATTTAAATAGAATTAGCAAAGAATAAAAATAACGTACAAATAAAACGGAAACCATTTAAAATTATTAATTAAATAGAACTTAGCAAAATAAAAGTAACAAACAAACGAACTAAGAACAAAATTTATAACTTTTTTAATTAAAGAACTAGTAGGCAAAAAATAAAAATTACAAACAAAACGAGTAAAAACAAAATTTAGAACCATTTAGTAATTAAATTAAATAGAACTAACAAAGAATAAAATAACAAACAAAACGAATAAAAACAAAATTTAGAACCATTTAGTAATTATTAAATTAAAGAAACTAGCACTGAATAAAAATAACAAACGAAATGAAGTAAGAACAAAATTTAGAACCATTTAGTAATTGTTAATTATAAAAAAGTAAAAACAAAGAACCATTTAGTAAATTAAATACAATAGAACTTAGCAGAGAATAAAAGTAACAAAAAATAAGAACAAAATTTAGTAAATTATTAATTACAAGAACTAAATAAATAAAAACAAACAAAACGAAGTAAAAACAAAATTTAGAACATTTAGTAATTATTAAATACAATAGAACTAGCAAATAAAAGTAACAAACGAAATGAAGTAAGAACAAAATTTAGAACTACTTAGTAAGTAAAAAACGAAGTAAAATTTAGTAAGAACCATTTAGTAATTATTAATTAAACAGAACTAGCAAATAAAAAAATACAAAAAAACGAAAAAACAAAATTTAGAACCATTTAGTAATTATTAAATAAATAGAACTAGCACTTAGTAACAAACGAAATTTAAAGAACAAAATTTAGAACTTAGTAATTATTAATTACAACAGAACTACAAATAAGGAAAAACAAAATTTAGAACAGTAATTATTAATTAAAGAACTAAAAAAAAATAACAAACAAAAAACAAAATTTAGAACCATTTAGTAATTATTAAATACAATAGAACTAGCAAATAAAAGTAACAAACAAAATGAAGTAAAAACAAAATTTAGAACTTTTAGTAATTATTAATTACAACAGAACTAACAAATAAAAAAAACAAACAAAACGAAGTAAAAACAAAATTTAGAACCATTTAGTAATTATTAAATTACAATAGAACTAGCACTGAATAAAAGTAACAAACGAAATGAAGTAAGAACAAAATTTAGAACTACTTAGTAATTATTAATTACAACAGAACTAGCAAATAAAAAAAATACAAACAAAACGAAGTAAAAACAAAATTTAGAACCATTTAGTAATTATTAAATACAATAGAACTAGCACTGAATAAAAGTAACAAACGAAATGAAGTAAGAACAAAATTTAGAACTTCTTAGTAATTATTAATTACAACAGAACTAACAAATAAAAAAAATACAAACAAAACGAAGTAAAAACAAAATTTAGAACCATTTAGTAATTATTAAATACAATAGAACTAGCACTGAACAAAAGTAACAAACGAAATGAAGTAAGAACAAAATTTAGAACTTCTTAGTAATTATTAATTACAACAGAACTAACAAATAAAAAAAAATACAAACAAAACGAAGTAAAAACAAAATTTAGAACCATTTAGTAATTATTAAATACAATAGAACTAGCACTGAATAAAAGTAACAAACGAAATGAAGTAAGAACAAAATTTAGAACTACTTAGTAATTATTAATTACAACAGAACTAGCAAATAAAAAAATACAAACAAAACGAAGTAAAAACAAAATTTAGAACCATTTAGTAATTATTAAATACAATAGAACTAGCACTGAATAAAAGTAACAAACGAAATGAAGTAAGAACAAAATTTAGAACTACTTAGTAATTATTAATTACAACAGAAGTAAAAAAATACAAACAAAACGAACAAAATTTAGAACTACTTAGTAATTATTAATTACAACAGAACTAGAAAAAAATAGCAAAGAAAATTAATAAATACAAAACAAAACTGAATAAAAGAACCATTTAGTAATTATTAAATACAATAGAACTAGCACTGAAACAAAAGTAACAAACGAAATGAAGTAAGAACAAAATTTACAAACAAAACTAGAAGTAAAAAATTTAGAACAACAAACGAAATTAGAACTACTTAGTAATTATTAATTACAACAGAACTAGCAAAGAAAAAAATACAAACAAAACGAAGTAAAAAAAACATTTAGAACTACTTAGTAATTATTAATTACAACAGAACCTGCAAAGAAAAAAATTACAAACAAAACGAAGTAAAAACAACATTTAGAACTACTTAGTAATTATTAATTACAACAGAACTAGCAAAGAAAAAAATTACAAACAAAACGAAGTAAAAACAACATTTAGAACTACTTAGTAATTATTAATTACAACAGAACTAGCAAAGAAAAAAATTACAAACAAAACGAAGTAAAAACAACATTTAGAACTATTTAGTAATTATTAAATACAACAGAACAACTAAAAAAGTAACAAAGAAAAAAAAAAACAAACAAAACAAACAAAACGAAGTAAAAAAAACGAAGTAAAATTTAGAACTGCTTTATTAAATACAATAGAACTAGCATTAAAAACAACATTGAGAACTATTTAGCATTATTAAATGCAATAAAAGTAACAAAGAATAAAAACAACAAACAAAACGAAGTAAAAATAAAATTTAGAACCTTTAGTAATTATTAATTACAATAGATTTAGCAGAGAATAAAAGTAACAAACGAAACGAAGTAAGAACAAAATGTAGAACTATTTAGTAATTATTAATTACAACAGAACTAGCAGAGAATAAAAATAACAAACAAAACAAAGTAAAAACAAACATTTCGAATGATTTTGTAATTATTATTTATATTTAGTGAAGAGTAGAAAGAAAGTGACATTATAAAAGCGAAGTAAAAAAGTGATTATTAATTATAATTACTAAAGAATAAAAGTAATATACAAAATGTCGCAAAAACAAAATTTAGATCTATAAAATTTAGTAATTATTAATTATATCTAGCAGATAATAAAAAAACAACATTTGGTAAAAGTCTAGGACCCTTTAGAATTAGTAAAGGATAAATATAACACATTTAGAACCACTTTGCAATTATTAATTAGGCTATAATCAGTATTAAAGGATAAAAATAAAAAAATAACGGAAATCCAAAACGTATAAAAATTTAGCAATTGTTAATATATAGGCATAATATTTAGTAAAGAATAAAAATGAAAACTGTAGTACAAATAAAGCAAAACCCTTTAGAAATGTTGAATTATAATTCTAACAAAATAAGAAACAAACATTGATTCGTTAAATAACTAATTAATTAATTCAAATATACAGGAAGAACCGTAAATAATGTCTTTAATTTCATGGAGTTAGTGTTCAAGATATATCAAACAAAAATGTTTAATGCAATGTTGCTCGTTTTTCCTTTCTTTTCGAGATAAAAGTTCTTTTATATTAAATATTTCATAGCATAATATTTTAGTAAAGCCATTGATTTAATTCCCAATATGCCCAGTCAATTTAAGAGAGCAGTGTATTATGATGACTATTACACTCTTACTACGTCATACTACTTTTGACCAATAAAACGGTACGAAAGGACGTATTTCAACCAATCATGGCTGCTTATCGCACAATTTTATCGCGTCCTTAGCATTTGTTTAATTTTATCGCGTCCCTAGCATTTGTTTCTTTGTTTGCCAACATTTGAAACTGCGCTGATCTGGACGTCAAAAATATATATAAAATTACAAACCACTCCAGTCGATGCACAGCAGTTTCAAATATGACTCCCATTGGCATTCAAGAACAAGAATTAATAAAAATCACTGATCATACCTATGCATCTTCTGAAATCCGATTTACAAATAAATGAAGAGCACCATTCGGAAATCCTGAATAAGTTGAATACACCATGTAGGCCTAAATCAACGAGTTCCACTTCTATTACGCACACGTCCAATATAACATCAATTGAACCACCAACCACATTCAAATTTGAAAATTGTAGCCTACACTCAATAATTATTCCTTTTAAAATTATTCATTCGGAAATTCTGAATAAGTTGAATACACCATGTAGACCTAAATCAACGAGTTCCACTTCTATTACGCACACGTCCAATATAACATCAATTGAACCACCAACAACATTCAAATTTGAAAATTGTACATTCAGTAATTATTCCTTTTAAAATTATTCATGTTTATTTTTTATGTCATCGTCGTTAATTAAAACTTTTCTAACACTTGTGTATATTAGGTTATGTTATAGTTTCTACTATATGATATTATGGATAGTCACTTATCAGAGATTGTTTAATATTAAGATTTATTGAAAATCATCTGTCAAGTGACGTTGATTACTGGGATTCGGATAATTGAAATGGAATGTTGCATTTTAATAAAAATTAAACTTAATCAACAAAGCCTTCTTGACTAGTAACATTGCCATCGTGTATAATAGATCGAGAACTTCTCCACGAGAAGACATTGCTCACTACTGCCATCTAACATGCATCTAGCGTAATATTTGTAATGTTGAGATGGTACAATAATACATTTGAAGACAGTTGTATTTTCGTAAGTCAATTAATATTTTATTGTATTGGAGTACTTCGTTACTTCTAATCTTTATATACTTTCTTCTAATCGTGTAATAGTAAATTAAATCCCACTCGAGTTTTGATTTTCTCTAGGTAAATCAAAACGTCTAGTGAGATTACTGTTGATAAATTATTGAAAGAATTTTAATTTTGTCCTTTATGTGTGCAGAAATTTTATCAGAACAAATGTAACTTTTCGTTCTGAAAAGAAATTTTGAAATATTACATTTGTTCGGATCAAATTTCTGCACATTTAAAGAAGGAAACTAAAGTTACTTCAAGCATTAATTATCATAATAAACTACCGTCTTAAACTGATCGAGCATATTGGGAATTAAGTCAATGGTTTTTCCCAAAACACACTATGAAATGTTTCATATAAAACAAATTTTATCTCGAAAAGGAAGCAAAAATGACTAAATTGTTCTTAAACTTTTTTGTTTGAAATATCTCAACGAATATCCCCTGAAATGAATGACATTGCTTAAGGTTCACCCTGTATACACTGGCATTAACATATTTATTATTATATGTTTCAGTAATTGTGATGATTAATTTCTTTAACAAAAGATTCTGTTGCTGGTGACATTATCCCTAGGTGGAAATTATTTAAATGCAGTCATCACTTGTCTCCACATAAACATGTAAGCTATGTCAAGGATATATTGGCCTCTTCTTAAGTCAGTGTCATGACGTCAATACTGCAACATTCTGAAATATTCACAATGTCTAACAAACATGAGACTCTGCCCTTGTATTGCTAAATACTTCAAACGCATTTCGAACTACTTCGTCACGCTATCCCTGTACTACAACCTCATAGCGTTGACATTCCTACGGTATCACTACATGACGCTAGAGTAAAATTATTTGAAGAAGTGTAGTAATAAGGGAATTAAGCAAAGTTACAGCACCTCCTCCACTGTATTTATTACATACAGGTTGTTCGATAAATTAGTCCCTAATTGTAATAATTACAACTTATTTATTTGTTAGACAATATTTTTAAAATAGTACTGTATTTATTACATACAGGGGTTCGATATGTTAGTTTCTACTTGTAATAATTATAACTTCTTTATTTGTTAAAAATATTTTTAAACTAGTACTGTATTTATTACATACAGAGTGTTCGATATGTTAGTCCCTAATTGTAATAATTACAACATATTTATTTGTTAAAAATATTTTTAAGCTAGTACTGTATTTATTACATACAGGGTGTTCGATATGTTAGTCCCTAATTGTAATAATTACAACTTATTTATTTATCAAACAATATTTAAAAAACTAGTACTGTATTTATTACATACAGAGTGTTGGATAAGTTAGTTCCAAATTGTAATAATCACAACTTATTTATTTGTTAAACAATTTTTTTAAACTAGTACTGTATTTGTTACATACAGGATGTTCGATAAGTTAGTTCCTAATTTTAATAAGTACAACTTATTTATTTGTTAAAGAATACTTTAAAACTAGTACTGGATTTATTAAATACAGGATGTACGATATGTTAGTCCCTAATTGTAATAATTACTACATATTTATTTGTTAAAAATATTTTTAAGCTAGTACTGTATTTATTACATACAGGGTGTTCGATATGTTAGTCTCTAATTGTAATAATTACAACTTATTTATTTATCAAACAATATTTAAAAAACTAGTACTGTATTTATTACATAAAGAGTGTTGGATAAGTTAGTTCCTAATTGTAATAATCACAACTTATTTATTTGTTAAACAATTATTTTAAACTAGTACTGTAATTGTTACATACAGGATGTTCGATAAGTTAGTTCCTAATTTTAATAAGTACAACTTATTTATTTGTTAAACAATACTTTAAAACTAGTACTGTATTTATTACATACAGAGTGTTCGATAAGTTAGTCCCTAATTGTAATAATTACAACTTATTTATTTGTTAAACAATACTTTAAAACTAGTACTGTATTTATTACAAACGGGGTGTACGATAAGTTAGTCCCTAATTGTAATAATTACAACTTATTTATTTGTTAAACAATACTTTAAAACTAGTACTGTATTTATTACAAACGGGGTGTACTATAAGTTAGTCCCTAATTGTAATAATCACAACTTATTTATTTGTTAAACAATTTTTTTAAACTAGTACTGTATTTATTACATACAGTGTGTTCGGCAAGTTAGTTCCTAATTGTAATAATTACAACTTATTTATTTGTTAAACAATACTTTAAAACTAGTACTGTATTTATTACATACAGGGTGTTCGATAAGTTAGTCCCTAATTGTAATAATTACAACTTATTTATTTGTTAAACACTACTTTAAAACTAGTACTGTATTTATTACATACAGGGTGTTCGATAAGTTAGTCCCTAATTGTAATAATTACAACTTCTTTATTTGTTGAACAATATTTTTAAACTAGTACTGTAGTTATTACATAAAGGATGTTCGATAAGTTCGTCCCTAATTGTAATAATCACAACTTATTTATTTGTTAAAAAATATTTTTAAACTAGACTGTATTTATTACATACAGTTTGTTCGATATGTTAGTCCCTAATTGTAATAATTACAACTTATTTATTTGTTAAACAATATTTTTAAACTAGTACTGTATTTATTACATACAGAATGTTCGATAAGTTAGTCCCTAATTGTAATAATTACAACTTATTTATTTGTTAAACAATATTTTAAAACTACCACTGGGACACAATTCCTTGAGTTTTTGCTCGACATCTTGTTAAATCTCCGCAGGAGCTCCTGTACTTTCGACATATTTCCTTAAGGTATTCATCGACTCTTAGGGTAAAAATTAACATTTTTTTCCTTAATGTCTTTCAAACTTTGGTGACATGATTCTTGGGAGCAAACTAAGCAATTTATGTAATTCAAACTTGAAAATTTAATTTTGGTACCCAAATATTTTTTTTTAATTAATAAAATTTTGGACTGACCTAACTCAATTAGAAATTGACATAGAGTGAAATTTCCTTAGCCAAAATGATCCCCTACATATGAGCCGTTCGGAGCAGAATTGGTGTAAGTCAAAATTGGGTAAAATACAGCGCAAAGTAGCAATTAATATGTCCTTCGTGCTATCCACTGACTACTAATAGTTTAAATAAATTGAATATTAATTGCTAATTTGGGCTGTATTTTACAGAATTTTTACTTTAAACCTCATTATCTAATTTTGACTTAGGGTAAAGTTGTCTATTTCCGTGATACCCCTAATCCCGTGATACTTTTCTAAAATTGAATGTCAGTCAAATATTTGCCGTTCAACCATAGCGCCAGACATCTTTCTCGAAAGAGTGCACCTTTCGCCTACTTTTGAGACATCGATGCACTTCCTAGCAAGATACCAAATCCCGTGACATTCAGTGAAAAAAAAAAAAAAAAAAAAAAAAAAAAACTTATCATGGATTTAGGAGTATCACGGAATTATGCAACTTTACTATATACCACTTCTGCTCTGAACGGCTTATATGGAGAATGTTTTTTTTTTTTCTTGTATGGAAAAGGGGCCCGAAGCCTTGATCTGCAGCATGAGGCTTATTGTGTTTACCACTCCTATTCTGTGAATGACTGGGTAGTCGAACGGCCGCGCTATTGTACAAGTACAGCACGCTGCACCGTGAACTGAACTCGGGCTATGGTATGGATGATGATGAAAATGTTATGTACTAAAATTATTTTTTTATCTTGAACCATTCAAAAGATGTGCCATATTATATAAGCACTTTAGAAAAATTATGTATGTATGTTTTTATATTTTTGGGAAAAAATAATTATAATCGATTGAACACAGTAATTCACTTTGCAACATAGCCACATGTTTCAGCATTAATTTGGGACTCAATGCAGTCTTTCGAACAATTTGGAAATCTACTTTTTGTTCGTCGGAACGATAATAAATGTCGAAAAATGTGAAATAGAAGAAAACAAACACTGAAGATGGTGTAAAGTATAGAAAGTATAGTGTGCTTATATTACAAATACCAAAACAATTATGAAATTATTAAGGTAATGGGTATAAGTATTCGACAGATATTGGAGAAAAAAAAGGGAGTATAAGGGTACAGTGCATCAGTTATTCATAGATTTCAAAAAGGCATATGACTCGGTTAAGAGAGAAGTTTTATATAACATTCTTATTGAATTTGGTATTCCCAAGAAACTAGTTCGATTAATTAAAATGTGTCTCAATCAAACTTACAGCAGAGTCTGTATAGGCCAGCTTCTGTCTGATGCTTTTCCAATTCACTGCGGGCTAAAGGAAGGAGATGCACTATCGCCTTTACTTTTTAACTTCGCTGTAGAATATGCCATTAGGAAAGTTCAGAATAACACAGAGAGTTTAAAATTGAACGGGTTACATTAGCTTCTTGTCTATGCGGATGACGTGAATATATTAGGAGAAAATCCAGAAACGATTAGGGCAAACACAGACATTTTACTTGAAGCAAGTAAAGCGATAAGTTTGGAAGTAAACCCTGAAAAGACGAAGTATAGCCTATGATTATGTCTCGCGACCAGAGTCTTGTACGAAATGGAAATAAAAAAATTGGAGATTTATCCTTTGAAAAGGTGAAAAAATTCAAATATCTTGCAGCAACAGTAACAAATATAAATGACACTCGGGAGGAAATTAAACACAGAATAAATGTAGGAAATGCGTGTTATTATTCCGTTGAGAAGCTTTTGTCATCTAGTCTGCTGTCAAAAAAGCTGAAATTTAGAATTTAATAAACAGTTATATCACCGGTTGTTCTGTATGGTTGTGAAACTTGAACTCTCACTTTGAGAGAGGAACAGTGATTAAGGGTGTTTGAGAATAAGGTTCTTAGAAAAATATTTGGGGCTAAAAGGGATGAAGTTACAGGAGAATGGAGAAAGTTACACACCGTAGAACTACATGCATTGTATTCTTCACCTGACATAATTAGGAACATTAAATCCAGACGTTTGAGATAGGCAGGGCATGTAGCACGTATGGCCGAATCCAGAAATGCATATAGAGTATTAGTTGGGAGGCAGGAGGGAAAAAGACCTTTGGGGAGGCCGAGACGTAGGTGGGAAGATAATATTAAAATGGATTTGAGGGAGGTGGGATATGATGGTAGGGACTGGATTAATCTGCACAGGATAGGGACCAATGGGGGGCTTATGTGAGGGCGGCAATGAACCTCCGGGTTTCTTAAAAGCCATTAATAAGTAAGTAAGTAATGGGTATAAGTTACCTATATATTATTGAAAACTAGAATAAATGAGCTTCGAGATGAGTTAAGCGGGCCCACAAAAAGTTTTGTGAAACGTTGTTAATCGCATCGGATATTGTTGTTTTGAGTTCACCCAAATCGCGTGGTTTCCTCCGGTATATCTCCTCTTTAGCCCACACCCAGAGGAAAAAAAGAACTCTAAAATTACTGAAATTTATATGTACACACCCAGAAATAAAAATGTATTCCACCTGAATGCTTACTGAGCATGCGCAGTATGTTATAACTGCAACATGAAAAATTCAGGAACAATAAAAAAAAAATGAGAACAACAAAGTTTCAAGCTGCGTATTTTTCCTAAGAAATCAAAGTCGCTGTATCAGCCTCTTAGAAACTCACACTTAACGCAATTAAGAAGAGATGGATCGATCCCAGCTGCTTGTAGAACAAAATTATGTGTGCAAATTGAGTTACAAGCCTTAATGTACTTCGCCGTCTCTTGTTATTGCACTTGATTTTGTATTTATAACGACAAAATCGTTCTGTACCAAAAACAAGTCCTATAGACAGACCGAAAATGTACAATCTTCATATTTAAGTGAAACAAAATTATTTTCCTATTTTATTTAGTAAATTGCCTCCTTACTTACTTACTTACTTACTTACTTACTTACTTACTTACTTACTTACTTACTGGCTTTTAAGGAACCAGCAAGTTCATTTCCGTCCTCACATAAGCCCGCCATTGGTCCCTATCCTGAGCAAGATTAATCCAGTCTCTACCATCATATCCCACCTTTCTCAAATCCATTTTAATATTATCTTCCCATCTACGTCTCGGCCTCCCCAAAGGTCTTTTTCCCTCCGGGCTCCCAACTAACACTCTATATGCATTTCTGGATTCACCCATACGTGCTACATGCCCTGCCCATTTCAAATGTCTAGATTTAATGTTCCTAATTATGTCAGGTGAAGAATACAATGCGTGCAGTTCTGTGTTGTGTAACTTTCTCCATTCTCCTGTAACTTCATCCCTTATAGCCCCAAATATTTTCCTAAGCATCTTATTCTCAAACACCCTTAACCTATGTTCCTCTCTCAAAGTGAGAGTCCAAGTTTCACAACCGTACAGAACAATCGGTAATATAACTGTTTCATGAATTCTATATTTGTGTTTTTTTTAAGAGCAAACTCGATAACAAAAGCTTCTCAACCGAATAATAACACGTATTTCCTGCATTTATTCTGTGTTTAATCTCACCCCGAGTGTCATCTATATTTGTTACTGTTGCTCCAAGATATTTGAATTTTTCCACCTGTTCGAAGGATAAATCTCCAATTTTTATAGTTCCATTTCGTACAATATTCTGGTCACAAGACATAATCATATACTTAGTCTTTTCGGGGTTTACTTCCAAACCTATCGCTTTACTTGCTTCAAGTAAAATTTCCGCGTTTTCCCTAATCGTTTGTGGATTTTCTCCTAACATATTCCCGTCATCCGCATAGACAAGAAGCTGATGTAACCCGTTCAATTCCAAACCCTGCCTGTTATCCTGAACTTTCCTAATGGCATATTCTACAGCGAAGTTAAAACGTAAAGGTGATAGTGCATCTCCCTGCTTTAGCCCACAGTGAATTGGAAACGCATCCCACAGAAACTGACCTATACGAACTCTACTGTACGTTTCACTGAGACACATTTTAATTAATCGAACCAGTTTCTTGGGAATACCAAATTCAATAAGAAAATTATATAAAACTTCTCTCTTAACCGAGTCATATACCTTTTTGAAGTCTATGAATAACTGATGCACTGTACCCTTATACTCCCATTTTTCTCTATTATCTGTCGGCAATGATAATAATAATAATAATAATAATAATAATAATAATAATAATAATAACAATAATAATAATCATAATAATCATAATAATAATAAAATAATCATAATAGTAGTAATAATAATAATGGTAAGATGATGATGATAATAATAATAAGAATAATAATAGTAATAATAATAATAATAATAATAATAATAATAATAAGAAGCAGAAGAATGTTTCTCTACTTGCTGCATTAATAACTAACCAAGTGGTCCCCAACTAACAAATCACATTATAAAGTAAAACGAGGACTGAATACCGATATCCTAAATCAGGGAAATAAAACCGCACATGCATTGTCAAAATCGAACCAAGGTTCGCGAAATTCGCAGGCACAGACGCTACCACTTCACGCAAAGTAGAACACGCACTCAACACTAATAAAATCTTCACTTTACAGTTGATAACACCCGCTGTTGACGATGGAAATTTCCAAAATGCTAACATATAAAAATATCTCCTCTCTCTCTCTCTCTCTGTCTAGCTGTGTCTCCTTTATTTTATGCTATTCGATTTCCTGCCTCTGAAACGAACTCAATTCTGCGAAACTAAATGCAAAACGATTTCTCATGCATAGCCTGGAGGCGTCGCTACGGGATACACACACGACATTATTTTAATGCTGCTGGAATCTAGAACGATGTTACTTACATGATGCGGTTATACCCTCAATGCTGGATGGCTGGGCTAGGCAGGTTTCGAACTTGAGAGAGCGTATTGTGGAAGGGATTTCTTCTGTACGTGAATGTAATGAAATTACTCGAACCTGCATGTGTTGTCCCACTAATAGGAGACTATGAAGTGGCAATACATCGGAAAAGTTGTCGCACTTCCAAACGACACCTCAAAACTGACACTACAACCTTATGCAACAACTTCTTTAGGGCGAAGTGAAACAAGCTTATCAACGTTACTGCATGTCAGTGTTCCTCTTGCACTCCTTGTATTCCCCCGATTTTCTTACATTCCTTCATGTTCTTTCTGCACTCCCCATATTCTTTATGGACTCTCTATGTTCGCCTTTTATTCTTCTTGTTCTCCTTGTATTTCCTTGTATTCCCTTGTTATCCTTATATTTTCCTTGTTCTCCTTATATTCTCTTTGTTATCTTTGTTTTCACCTTGTTCTCCTTGTATTCCCCTTATTCTTCTTGTAGTCCCCTTGTTCCCCTTGTATTCCCCTTGTTGTCCTCTTATTCCCCTTGGTCTACTTTTATTCCCCTTGGTATCCTTATATTTTCCTTGTTCTCCTTATATTCTCTTTGTTATTTTTGTTTTCACCTTGTTCTCCTTGTATTCCCCTTATTCTTCTTGTAGTCCCCTTGTTCCCCTTGTATTCCCCTTTTTGCCCTCTTATTCCCTTTGTTCTCCTTTTATTCCCCTTGTTATCCTTATATTTTCCTTGTTTCCATTGTATTCCCTTTGTTGCCCTTTTATTCCCCTTGCTCTCCTTGTATTCCCCTTGTTCTCCTTGTATTCCCCTTGTTCCCCTTGTATTCCCCTTATTGTCCTCTTATTCCCCTTGTTATCCTTATATTTTCCTTGTACTCCATATATTCTCTTTGTTATCTTTGTTTCCACCTTGTTTTCCTTGTATTCCCCTTGTTGTCCTCTTATTCCCCTTGTACCCCTTTTATTCCCATTGTTCTCCTTTCATTCCCCTTGTTATCCTTATATTTTCCTTGTTCTCCTCATATTCTCTTTCTTCCCTTTGTTTTCACCTTGTTCTCCTTCTATTCCCCTTGTTCTCCCTGTAGTCCCCTTCTTCCCCTTGTTCTCCTTTTATTCCCCTTGTTCTCCTTTTATTCCTCTTGTTATCCTTTTATTCCCCTTGTTCTCCTTGTAGTCCCCTTATTCCCCTTGTATTCCTCTTGTTGTCCTCTTATTCCCCTTGTTCTCCTTTTATTCCCCTTGTTCTCCTTTTATTCCTCTTGTTATCCTTTTATTCCCCTTGTTCTCCGTGTAGTCCCCTTATTCCCCTTGTATTCCTCTTGTTGTCCTCTTATTCCTCTTGTTCTCCTTTTATTCCCCTTGTTCTCCTTTTATTCCCCTTGTTCTCCTTTTATTCCTCGTTATCCTTTTATTCCCCTTGTTCTCCTTTTATTCCTCTTGTTATCCTTTTATTCCCCTTGTTCTCCTTGTAGTCCCCTTATTCCCCTTGTATTCCTCTTGTTGTCCTCTTATTCCCCTTGTTCTCCTTTTATTCCCCTTGTTCTCCTTTTATTCCTCTTGTTATCCTTTTATTCCCCTTGTTCTCCTTTTATTCCCCTTGTTCTACTTTTATTCCTCTTGTTATCCTTTTATTCCCCTTGTTCTCCTTTTATTCCTCTTGTTATCCTTTTATTCCCCTTGTTCTCCTTGTAGTCCCCTTATTCCCCTTGTATTCCTCTTGTTGTCCTCTTATTCCCCTTGTTCTCCTTTTATTCCCCTTGTTCTCCTTTTATTCCTCTTGTTATCCTTTTATTCCCCTTGTTCTCCTCTTATTCCCCTTGTTCTCATTGTATTTCCCTTTTTCTCCTTGTATTCCCCTTGTTCTCCTTGCATTCCCCTTGTTGTCCTCTTATTCCCCTTGTTCTCCTTTTATTCCCTTTGTTCTCCTTTCATTCCCCTTGTTATCCTTATATATTCTTTGTTCTCCTTATATTCTCTTTGTTATCTTTGTTTTCACCTTGTTCTCCTTGTATTCCCTTGTTCTCCTTTTAGTCCCCTTGTATTCCCCTCGTTGTCCTCTTATTTCCCTTGTTCTCTTTGTATTCTCCTTGTATTTCTCTTTGCTCTCCTCTACTCCTCTTCTAGTCAATTTCCTAGTTAGCCCCCATTCTCACCTTGTGAGGAGAAAGACTTATTTGCACGTCAAAATCCGAGAACCTCAGGAATAACCCTCACAGCTTTCTTATTTGTCCACCTTTGCCGGGATTTGAACACGGGTACGCGGTCACCTTAATACAGCGCTCTACCTACTGAATTAACAGGATTTCTTCATACTCTTCTTAAGAATTCTGTAAATCGTAATAATTTTCCTTATATTCGTTATGCCATCTGCCGAGATTTCATACTATAACGTATTAACATATCAACTGTAACAAAATCAATACTCAATTAAAAAAAGTGCTGTGGAAGGAAGTATTGTTTATTTTACGAATTTATTCCGGACGGTTCTCGGAACACAGCCGCTGTCTTTATACAATTAAAATGGCAGCAAAAGCTGTGACCTACTTTAACATCAAGCCCCAATATTTCTTCCGACTGCCCTCCTCGAGAATCACGCTCCTTGCTCAGTAGTAATATCATTTGCATACAGCACGCTGTAGTTGCTTTGAATATTATCAAATCATGTTTTACGCTCTGATATGAGTGCCTCGGCCGTAAACTTCAACAGAATAACACTAATTCCGTACTCAAATGTTGGCAGAACTGATAAGCTAGAAGAGAATTTTAAAATTACCTCAAATTACTGAGCAATTTCGTCGGTGTACCAAATTAATCTCGCGTTAATTTCAGACTTCTTAGTAAAAGTGTGTTTACCCTGATGTATTTCTTTCTTGTCAGTTTCCATGGAAACATAAATCAACATTTAACTTCTTTTCAATCTGGAAAACTGAATTGATTGTGAATTAATCTAGCAGCTGACAAAGCTGCAGAGAGCTTATTTCCTGTTTGTTTCTTATTTCTTCATATATATTTATTTTTTTTCATTTTCTCTCTTTAAAATCTTCCTTTTTTATTAGTTCATCTGTTTATTCATCAGTCATCTCTACTCTTCTCTTCTTTTCCCTCATTTTCACATCTCATTTCATTATTTCTACAATAATATTGGATCCGAAAGATGGTTCTGATTAATTTCAGCATTCTGTTCTAACGTGACTACTGTACCGGTTTCCGCCACCCGTTTCTCTTGGTCCCACTATAAAGACTACTGTACCGGTTCCCCCACGCGTTTCTCTTGGTCCCTCTATAAAGACTACTTACTGTACCGGTTCCCCCCACGCGTTTCTGTTGGTCCCTCTATAAAGACTACTTACTGTACCGGTTCCCCCAACGCGTTTCTGTTGGTCCCTCTATAAATACTACTGTACCGGTTTCCCCCACCCGTTTATTTTGATCCCTCTATAAACACTACTGTACCGGTTTCCCCCATCCGTTTCTGTTGTTCCCTCTATAAAGACCACTGTTCCGATTTCCCCCACCTGTTTCTGTTGGTTCCTCTATAAAGACTACTGTACCGGTTTCCCCACCCGTTTCTGTTGGTCCGTCTATAAAGACTGCTGTACCGGTTTCCCCCACCCGTTTCTGTTGGTCCCTCTATAAAGACTACTGTTCCGGTTTCCCCCACCCGTTTCTCTTTGTCCCTCTATAAAGACTACTGTTCCGGTTTCCCCCACCTGTTTCTGTTTGTCCGTATATAAAGACTACTGCACCGGTTTCCCCCACCCGTTTCTGTTGGTCCCTCCATAAAGACTAGTGTACCGGCTTCCCCCACCCGTTTCTGTTGGTCCCTCTATAAAGACTACTGTATCGGTTTTCCCTAACTGTTACTGTTTGTCCCTCTATAAAGACTACTGTACCGGTTTCCCCCACCCGTTTCTGTTGGTCCCTCTATAAAGACTACTGTACCGGTTTCCCCAACCGTTTCTGTTGGTCCCTCTATAAAGACTACTGTACCGGTTTCCCCCAGCTATTTCTCTTGGTCCCTCTATAAACACTACTGTACCGGTTTCCCCCACCCGTTTCTGTTGGTCCATCTATAAAGACTACTGTATCGGTTTTCCCCACCTGTTTCTGTTGGTCCCTCTATAAAGACTACTGTACCGGTTTCCCCCGCCCGTTTCTGTTGCTCCCTCTATAAAGACTACTGTTCCGGTTTCCCCCAGCTGTTTGTTGATCCCTCTATAAAGACTACTGTACCGGTTTCCCCCACCCGTTTCTGTTGGTCCCTCTATAAAGACTACTGTACCGGTTTCCCCCACCCGTTTCTCTTGGTCCCTCTATGAAGACTACCGTATCGGTTTCCCCCACCCGTTTCTGTTGGTCCCTCTATCCGGTTTTCCCCACCTGTTTCTGTTGGTCCCTCTATAAAAACTACTGTACCGGTTTCCCCCACTCGTTTCTATTGGTCCCTCTATGAAGACTAATGAACCGGCTTCCCCCACCCGTTCCTGTTGGTCCCTCTATAAAGACTACTGTACCGGTTTCCCCCACCCGTTTCTGTTGGTCCCTCTATAAAGACTACTGTACCGGTTTTCCCCAGCCATTTGTCTTGGTCCCTCTATGAAGACTACTGTACCGGATTCCCCCACCCGTTCCTGTTGGTGCCTCTATAAAGACTACTGTATCGGTTTCCCCCACCTGTTTCTGTTGGTCCCTCTATAAATACTACTGTACGAGATTCCCCCACCCGTTTCCGTTGGTCCCTCTATAAAGACTACTGTACCGGTTTCCCACACCCGTTTCTCTTGTCCCTCTATAAAGACTACTGTACCAGATTCCCCCACCCGTTTCTGTTGGTACCCTAATAAATACTACTGGCTGGGCTGTTGGGCTGTTTTCTGAAAATATCTGCTGTATTGGAAGTCTACCTAATATTTATATAACTATTTAAAATAATTTATAGAAAAGGACCCCATTAAGTAACTGTCACTTGATTTTCCCCGTTTTGACTACCCTGCGACATAACCACTCGAATGGACAGTATTCATTCCTTCATTTATAATCTTCTGTCCAAGGGCAGGTCTTTCACTGCAAACCCAGCAGTCTCCAGTCTTTCCTATTTTCTACGTTCCTCTTTGTCTCCTCATTTGATCCATACATTTTAATTTCGTCTATCATCTGATATCTTCTTCTGCTCCGAACTCTTTTCAGCCAGTGACCCAGCCAATTGCTTTTCCTCTTCCTCATCAGTTTCAGCATCATTCTTTCTTCACCCACTCTTTCCAACACAGCTTCATTTCTTACTCTGTCCATTTCACACGCTCCATCCTTCTCCATATCCACATTTCAAATGCTGCCATTCGTTTCTCTTCACTTCGTCGTAATGCCCATGTTTCTGCCCCATACACTGCCATACTCCACACAAAGCACTTCAAGTCTCTTCCTTAGTTTTCTTTCTAGAAGTCCGCAGAAGATGCTCCTTTTTCTATTGAAAGCTTCCTTTGCCATTGCTCTCCTCCTTTTGACTTCCAGACAACATATCATGTTACTGAGTATAGTAGGCCTACACTCCAAGTATTTGAAACTGATAACAATAATAGTTGATAAAGCGTCTTTAAATAAGCAATTAAAAGAAACCTTCCGAAAGGGACTTAGCCTGTGGTTTTTAGTCATTTTTATATAGGATGATACATTATCACCTTTCAGTTAAAAATTAGCAAGCAATAATGAAATTTATAAATATATTTCGGATGATTTTTAGTTAATTATTTAACGACGTTATTTAGCTTCGGTGAGATTGGTGATAGCGAAATGGTATTTGTCGAGATGAGACGAGGATTCGCCATAGAATACCTGGCATTCACCTTACGGTTGGGGAAAACCTCGGAAAAAAACTCAACCAGGTAATCAGCATATGTGGGGATCGAACCCGCGCCCGAGCGCAACTTCAAACCGCCAGACTAGCACCTTAACCGACTGAGCCACACCGGTGACTTTTCGGATGATTAAATAGTGGATGACTGAGTAAAAATCAATGTTGAGGTTGCTACATTTTGGGTTCTCTTCTGTCTTAATACGAAACAGTTGAATATCCCACTTCTATATAATTTATTTTTTCTCTCTTTAGCAGTATTATAAACACAAGCAAAGGGCGGTATTTTAAATTAATTGACGAGTGGTGCTTGATTATATACAACCCAGACTTCACTTTAAAGTTTGAAACTTCGGAGAAGGGTAGTTCTGTTGGCCCCCACACATTAATTAAACCTTGTCATACATAGGAGCTCTCGAATCAATACACTCTTCGTCGCGTCCAGATATGCAGACCATTGTGAAGCACATCACAATACGGCTGTATTCTCTAGAAATCAGACTTGAAGTCAACTAAAACCAACGGGCTCGCTAACGTGTACTCTACCTACCCAATTAAATTTCGCTGGTCAAAACGTGCTGTATTCTACCACGAACATCGCAGAGCTAGCTCGGTGGATATTGTGGTTGTAGTTAGACTTGCAGGTAAAAAAAAAAAAAAAAAAAAGGAAGTCTTCGTTGTGATACTAGATCGATTCTGGAGTGCAATAAAAATAGTACTGGGGATAGCGAATGTCGAGAACTGTAACTAATATTCATTTCCACGTAGAAAATGTATCACTAAAGTAGTAAGGCTGGGAAGTTGATCACGTAAAAAACTCAGGAAAATGACCTACGATATAAAATTACCTTAAATGTCTGATAAAAATGATTAAAATTAAAAGTGACATTGATAATAACAGCATTAATAATAATAATAATAATAATAATAATAATAATAATAATAATAGTAATAATAATACATACATACATACATACTTACAATTGGCTTTTAAGGAACCCGCAGGTTCATTGCCGCCCTCACATAAGCCCGCCATTGGTCCCTATCCTGAGCAAGATTAATCCTGTCTCTATCATCATATCCCACATCCCTCAAACCCATTTTAATATTATCCTCCCATCTACGTCTCGGCCTCCCCAAAGGTTTTTTTCCTCCGGCCTCCCAACTAACACTCTGTATGCATTTCTGAATTCACCCACACGTGCTACATGCCCTGCCCATCTCAAACCTCTGGATTTAACGTTCTTAATTATGTCAGGCGAAGAATACAATGCGTGCAGTTCTGCGGTGTGTAACTTTCTCCATTCTCCTGTAACTTCATCCCTCTTAGCCCCAAATATTTTCCTAAGAACCTTATTCTCAAATACCCTTAATCTCTGTTCCTCTCTCAAAGCGAGAGTCCAATTTTCACAACCATACAGAACAATCAGTATTATAACATTTTTTTTTTTTATAAATTCTAACTTTCAGATTTTTTTTGACAGCAGACTAGATGACAAAAGCTTTTGAACCGAATAATAATAGGCATTTCCCATATTTATTCTGCGTTTAATTTCCTCCCGAGTGTCATTTATATATTTGTTATTCCAAGATATTTGAACTTCTCCACCTCTTCGAAAGATAAATCTCCAATTTTTATGTTTCCATTTCGTACAATATTTTCGTCACGAGACATAATCATATACTGTATACTATGTCTTTTCGGGATTCACTTCCAAACTTATCTTTTACTTGCTTCAAGTAAAATTTCCGTGTTTTCCCTAATCGTTTGTGGATTTTCTCCTAACATATTCCCGTCATCAGCATAGACAAACAGCTGATGTAACCCTTTCAATTCCAAAGACTTTCTGTTATCCTGGACTTTCCTAATGGCATACACTAGAGCAAAGTTAAAAAGTAAAGGTGATAGTGCATCTCCTTGCTTTAGCCCAAAGTGAATTGGAAACGCATCTGACAGAAACTGACCTATACGGACTCTGCTGTACGTTTCACTGAGACATTTTAATTAATCGAACTAGTTTCTTGGGAATACCAAATTCAATAAGAATATCATATAAAACTTCTCTCTTAACCGAGTCATATGCATTTTTGAAATCTATGAATAACTGATGCACTGTACCCTTATACTGTACTCCCATTTTTTCTCCATTATCTGTCGAATACAAAATATCTGGTCAATAGTTGATCTAAAACCACACTGATGATCCCCAATAATTTCATCTACATATGGAGTTAATCTTCTCAAAAGGATATTCGACAAAATTTTGTACGACGTCAACAAAAGTGATATTCCTCGAAAGTTACTACAGTTAGTCTTGTCCCCCTTCTTAAAGACAGGTACGATTATGGACTCCTTCCATTGTTCTGGTACAATTTCCTTTTCCCAAATAGCAAGTACAAGTTTATAAATTTCGTTAGATAATGCGCTTCCACTCTCTTGTATTAATTCTGCTGGAATTTGATCGATACCTGGAGACATAATTTTTCAGATTTTCTGTCGCAATTTCGATTTATTATTATTATTATTATTATTATTATTATTATTATTATTATTATTATTATTATTATTCCTCTTAGAAGTATAAATCTCCAACTTTCATAGTTCCATTTCGTACAATATTCTGATAACGAGACATAATCATATACTTAGTCTTTTCGGAATTTACTTCCAACCCTATCTCTTTACTTTGAGAATAAGGTTCTTAGGAAAATATTTGGGGCTAAGAGGGATGAAGTTACATGAGAATGGAGAAAGGTATACAACCAGAACTGCACGCTTTGTATCCTTCACCTGACATAATTAGGAACATTAAATCCAGACGTTTGAGATGGGCAGGGCATGTAGCACGTATGGGCGAATCCAGAAATGCGTATAGAGTGTTAGTTGCGAGGCCAGAGGGGAAAAGACCTTTGGGGAGGCCGAGACGTAGATGGGAAGATAATATTAAAATGGATTTGAGGAAGATGGGATATGATGATAGAGAATGGATTAATCTTGCTCAGGATAGGGGCCGTTGGCGGGCTTATGTGAGGGCGGCAATGAACCTCCGGGTTCCTTAAAAGCCAGTAAGTATTATTATTATTATTATTATTATTATTATTATTATTATTATTATTATTATTTTTACTATTTCTTTGACTCTACTAGACCTACCGCGTAATTTCATTTTGGACTCGCCAGGCTTTGAACCTGGCAGTGGGAGTTAAAGTTGAAACCCTTCGGGCATCTCTAGTTACATTAAATATCTGGCCATAGTGTAACGTAACTCAACTCTGTAGCACTTTGTGGTATCACTTGTAGTGTGTGTTTTGTTCTACTGAAGTGCTTTCATTTGCTCTGCAGGAAGAACATGAGCCACCTGGAGAAGTTCCAGATGCGGATATCGCAGTACGAGCTGTACGGCAAGGACGACGAGCTGGTCAACCAGCTGCTGCAGGACATGGCGACCGAGCGCATCGTCCACATCAGTGAGTACTACTGTCCGGCCGTACTTTCATGACCGCGTCTATTTCATTTGCATATTAACATAATAACTTTCCAATTCACTGCGGGCTAAAGCAAGGAGATACACTATCACCTTTACTTTTTAATTTTGGTCTAGAGCAGCCGTGGCGAGAACGTGACTCGCGAGACATTGTGGCTCGCAGTGATAGCTGTGCATTTCGCTTCCTTCTAACCTCCGCAAACCCCCACCCTCTCACTCACTGGAGTCAAACTCCGTTTCATTTGTATTTGTCTCTGACCTGCGAGTGGCATATGTCTCTCTCAAAACCATGTACGAAAGTTCCAAGTAGGATGGGAGGACGCATTTTTTTCTGTCATTATGATGAGAATATTAAATGTATGATTTGTTCACAAGTATTACGAGGAAAACGGTTGTATATCATAAAACGGCATTATACTGCATGTTACTGACGAAACATTGAAAGGTTAAGTGTTATTGTTATCATCACCATCACCATCATCATCATCATCATCATCATCATTTCTGTACGTCCACCCTTTTTCAGCAGATGTACGAATAATGCGGTTAGCTCTTCAATTTGAACTCACTGATTTACTATGTGATGTCAAATGAAAGCTAGATGTAAGGACTTGACAAATGTTGAACTTTCAAATCTTTGCCAAAACATAAATATCCTAAGCTTCGTTCTTTCGCTTGCTCTGTTGAAGCCATGTTCGCTACAACGTACGTTTGTGAAAAATTATTTTCAACAATTAAAATAGTAAAAACCAAATTTAGATCACGATTGACAGACAAATACCTTCGTGATCAACTACGACTGGCAGTAAGTGACATAATTCCTGATTTTGAAACTCTGTCGCAAAGACATTCTGAAGACAGTTAATTTTAGGTTGTGATAATGTGTCCTATGTTTTCTTATTCACTTCTTTCTTCGTTACACGTACTAAACATTAGTTTGTATCCTTGTACTGTATAAAATTATATTTAAGTGCTTGACGTAAGGAAAATGAAAAATGAGTTAATAAGTCAGACAGTTGCTTCACTTCCCCTTCGGGTGTCCGCCTCCCTCCATAGGTGCTATGCACGTTGCAGGTTACACAGTGGCTCGGCGCACGATTACATTTTCGCCACCGCTGCTCTAGAGTATGCCATTAGGAAAGTCCTGGATAACAGAGAGGGTTTGGAGTTGAACGGGTTACATCAGCTGCTTGTTTATGCGGAATATATTGCGAGAAAATCCACAAACTATCATGGAAAAAACTGGAATTTTACTTGACGCAAGTAAAGAGACAGGTTTGGAAATATATCCCGAAAAAACAAAGTACGCCTACATGATTATTTATCATGACCAGAATATTGTACGAAATGGAAATATAAAAATTGGAAATTTATCCTTTGAAGAGGTTAAAAAATTCAAATACTTTGGAGCAACAGTAACAAATACAAATGACACTCTGAAGGAAGTTAAACGCAGAATAAATGTGGGAAATGCCTGTTATTATTCGGTTGAGAAGCTTTTGTCATCCAGTCTGCTCTCAAAAAAACTGAAAGTTAGAATTTATAAAACAGTTATATTACCGGTTGTTCTGTAAGGTTGTGAAACTTGAACTCTCACTTTGAGAGAGGAATAAGTTAAGGGTGTATGAGAATAAGATGCTTAGGAAAATATATTTTGAGGCTAAGAGGGATGAAGTTATAGGAGAATGGAGAAAATTACACAACGCAGAACTGCATGCATTGTATTATTTACTTGACATAATTAGGAACATTAAATTCAGACGTTAGAGATGGGCAGGGCATGTAGCACGTATGGGTGAATCTAGAAATGCATATAGAGTGTTAGCTGGAAGACCTGATGGAAAAAAATCGAGACATAGATGGGAGGATGATATTAAAATAGTTTTGAGGTAGGAGGGATATGATAGTGGGGACTGGATTAAATTTTCTCAGGATAGGGACCGATGACGGGCTTATGTGAGGGCGGTAAGGAACCTCCGGGTTGTATAAAAGCCCTTTTGTAAGTAAGTATTAACGTAATTCGCAGTCAGCGGCGTAGCTCAGGCGGTACCGCGTTTGCCTGATCCAGAGTTGCGCTGGTACTTGTATTGATTCGCGCTTGGGTTGATTACCAGGTTGGGTCTTTTCCGAGGTTTTCTCCAACCGTAAGGTGAATGTCAGGTGATTAATGACGAATCCTCGGCCTCATCTCGCCAAACACCATATAACTTTCACTAATTCCATCGACGCTAAATAACCCAGTAGTTGATACAGCGTCGTGAAATAATCGAGTAACAAAAATACACAATACAAACACTATGACACTATTTCGAAAACACGTAAAAGGCCTATGTGTTAATTTATTCGCAATTATGACATATTGAGAGCAAGTATGATATGATGTTAAAACTACGCCTACGTATGGAAAGCCTATATTGTGAATTTAGATGACCTTCACCATTAAACAATAAAAATTAAAAAATGTCAGCTATATTTGTGACTTAAAATAGACATAATACAAACCGCTTAAGAAATGGAGATAAATAATTATATTTTCACTCATCTCTACAAAGAAAAGTGAAGACTTTCGGCGGGCAAACGCGTGACCAAATCGAGTATATGGCACCGGAACGGATTCTTACTAGTAGAAATATACAGTCTTAGAAAAACGTTTTGTCGCATAGATACATTTTAAGTCCCAGAAAGGATGCAGTGCGCATGATCAGAGGACGAGCGAGACCTGGTTCACATGAGGACTAGTTGAGGTAATAAAATTAGTTTTGTTTCGTTGCATGTCTGATCATGCGCACTGTCTCCTTTCTGGGACTTGTAAAATATCTGTGCGACAAATCTTTTTAAGACTATACAATACAGCGAAAAATCGTAAAAATTAGTCAATTTCTCGAGTGATCAGTTACCTACTAAACACCCTGTATATTGGTTGCAATAGAGTGATATTCTATTCGTGTTATCAGTGGATCTAACTTTGAAACCCATCGCAAACTTTTGTGTATTAATAAAGACGTACTTCTGTAATAAATGTATACATATTTCATTGCTTAATTTCAGTAAAAATAACTTGTTCAATTATTTAAGTAGTTACGAACTCCATGATTATTCTCTTTGAGTGTCAAATGCCAGTTTCAATAGATCCAAACAATGGCTTAAAATTATTGCTGTTGCTTTGTTTAATAAATTACCTCCCGAGACCCAGTCTATTTGTTTTATTTAGATTTAAGAGAAGACGATACTGAAAATTTCAAATTCCTTCTTTTCTCCTTGCAACTTACAATGTTTTGTGTCCTGAACAACTGTACAATATATAAAATCTAAATTTGAGTGTTAGCTTTTTAAAAAAGGAAAAGGGAGCCCAAATTTGGCACTTGGTTCCCATTTTGTAACTATTTACAAACATTTATATAACTCAGTTGTTTTTAGATATTGTTTCAAAAGTTTTTTTTTACTATTAGATTCACAAGATTTACCACAAAATGGGTTCACTTGATTTTTAATATGCTTTATAGAAACATTGTAAATGATTTTAGAATATCGCGAATTTTAGTTTCCGAGTCCACTCTTTTGTACATTATTAATTATTTTCATATTGAATTTAAACATCAAAATTATAATGAAGCCATATCTTTTTAAATAGTCTGTTTAAGATCTGTACAAAATTTGAGCTTCCTATTATTTATAGTTTCAGAGTTATATCAATTTACGTTGAACACTGTAGTCAAGAAAGCAATTTACAGAAAAACACATCTACAGAGTCACTTGATATAAACTCTCACTTGAAGGACCAGGCAATGATTGTTGTGGACTTACTATATTTACTACCTTTCTTACATTTTTTGACTCATTTTTTGAGCAGTTTTTCGCAGTTTTCATATTACTTACAAGCCTAGCCTTCTATTTGTTAATCCTGCCCATGATTTGTGACTAACTATTATACAAATGCACTAAAAACATAAAACTACACTAACTGCAACCTATATAATGCACACTATTTGCATGCTAAGTGTTTCAGACACTACAATAACTATTTCCGTCAAGATGTAACAACCACATTTCTATATTTTAGATCAAAACAATTTTCAAGCATAAGAATGAAAACCTCGTAAGTCGACTTTTTTTCGAAAATGCTATTTTCACTCAAATTTATAAGAAAGCCCGTGCTCTTATGGTCTACAATTGCAAAATTTTCATTTTTAAATTTTTTCATGAAAAAAGAAACATTGAAAACCACGTATTACTTTATGCTTTAATTTTAAAATGAAAAGCGCGTATCTCTAGTCATTATAGAAAATCCGACTTACGAGCCATCTATTTGAATGTGAAAGCCTTGTATGTCGAAATCATATAGAATTTCCGACTTACGAGCCATCTATTTAAATGTGAAAACCTTGAATGTCGATTTTTTGCTCTCCTGTAATATTTAGAAAATTAGACATACGAGGTTTTCATTCTTAGGTGTCGATTATTATCTGACCAAAACAACTGAAGGAATGATACTATCTTCTGCTATCTAGTGAATAAAACGGAAAACTATTGGAGATAGGGCTGCCATACTATTGAAGAATGAAATTATATAAAACAAACAAACGAATTCAGATTGAGAATACTGTAAATTTGAAAGAAACGAGATTCAAAAATAAAGTAGGTTAACAGAGTTTTAAAAATGGCATCATTAAATGTCATAGCATTGACTTAGGGTTTAAATTTTATTTGTAATTTATTCTATTACTTACTTACGGCTTTTAAGGAACCCGGAGGTTCATTGCCGCCCTCACATAAGCCCGCCATCGCTCCCTGTCCTGTGCTAGATTAATCCAGTCTCTATCATCATATCCCACCTCCCTCAAATACATTTTAATATTATCCTCCCATCTATGTCTCGGGTTCCCAAAAAGTCTTTTCCCCTCCGGCCTCCCAACTAACACTCTATATGTATTTCTGGATTCACCTCTACGTGCTACATGCCCTGCCCATCTCAAACGTCTGGATTTAAATGTTCCTAATTACGTCAGGTGAAGAATACAATGCGTGCAGTTCTGTGTTGTGTAACTTTCTCCATTCTCCTGTAACTTCATCCCTCTTAGCCCCAAATATTTTCCTAAGCACCTTATTCTCAAACACCCTTAAACTCTGTTCTTCTCTCAAAGTGAAAGTCCAAGTTTCACAACCATACAGAACAAGCGGTAATATAACTGTTTTATAAATTCTAACTTTCAGCTGTTTTGAGAGCTGTTATCCTCTATAGTCAAAAAATTGTTTTAAGCGACAAAAATGTTTTTGAAAAAGAATGTGAATTTTAGTGAAATTGCAGTATCCTCTTCCATTAAACCATCTGTTCATAATAGGCTCCTAAATGAAAAAAAAAATGTTTCTCTCTTCTTAACTTTTACAATAAACTGTCTAGCTTTTATTAATCAGTTAATCTTTTAGTACTTTGATTTTATTGTATTTATTGTAAATTTAACATTAATTGCAATTATAATAGTAATTGTATTCTTAATATTGTAGTTGTAATCCCCTGGTAGAGGGGAAGAGAAGGCCTGATGGCCTTATCTCTACCAGGTTAAATAAATAAATAAATAAATAAATAAATAAATAAATAAATAAATAAATAAATAAATAAATAAATAAATAAATAAATAAATAAATAAATAAATAAATAAATAAATAAATAAATAAATAAATAAATAAATAAATGATTAATTTTGTAATGTCTAAGAATTTTTATGTGCATACTGTTAGCATTTTTAATTTGTCCGTTTTACGAGTACCATTTGTGTACCTATATTTTTGTCTCGCGATTCACTCCTTGATGTTTCTGACTACACTAAGATTGATTGAACTCGATTATTTGTCAGCTCGCATTTTGTGACCCTCAGCTCCTGAATTCGGGTAGTTGTAACATATTTCACTGCGATGCAGTAGGCTACTAAAAAACTGACTGCAGCCAATCAATGCCAGTACTGGCGAAATAATTATTAACACTAGTTATATTAAATTATGTGTAATAATGTTAACCTAGTTACCGTAATGAAGATGTGGTCATAATTGTCATTAAAAAGAGTTTTCCATGTAATTATCGGAGCGTGTTTAATAATATAAAACATGTCAACACACAGAGTGCCCAAAACAACATCGCCAACATGTTGAAATTAGCAGAAGACCGCATTCTCGAGAGATCTTCAAATTTCGAAGTGAAATATGTTGGAATAAGTAAGATTAGTGATTTTACTTGTATAACACGTTTCACGACACAGCACGAGGAAACTACGTTACGTGAAATTTCCAGGTACGTTTTTAAGAGAAATTAATGACTAATAATTTGCGAAGTTCAACAACGACAATAATATATTATATATTATTTCGATATACCGAAGTACATATGATATTTCCGTGCAGATATTCTGCGTCATCATATGATGAAAGATGATTGGAAAGGAGAAAAATTGGACAATAATATTTTTCAGTAATCACCCCGACAATAATTAATTGAAGTACAATGGTGGTTAAATTTTGATCGAGAGTATAATTTTTCCTAAAATTGAAATAAGTGTAATTAAGCTTCAGACTTACTCCCGGTTTTCTCCGAACTTTTTAAATTAGGGAATAGAAAATGGAAAAAACGTTAATTTTATATTTTTCTTATTAACATGTTATTTATTTTCGTATTTATTTACGTTTCCATTTATGTATTTATTTATTATTCCCTTATTTACTTATTTTCTTATGTATTTACTCATTTACTTCCATTCTTACTTATTTATTCATTGATTCACTTATTTACTTAGATATTTCCTTATGTATTTACTTATACATTGACTTATTTTCTTGTTTATTTCTTTCCTTATGCAGTTACTTATTTACTTACTCATTAACTTATTTATTCACCGACATATTTATTTACTTATTGCCTTCGGTATTCGCTTATTCATTTACTTATTTTCTTATACATTCACTTATTTTATTATTTACTTACATATTTACTTATTTATTAATTTATTTGTTTACTCATTTTCATAATTACTTATTTAGTTATTTATTTACTTATTTCATTACTTATTTACTTTCTTATATATTCTCTTATTACTTTATTTACTTATTTTTTGCATTTACTTATTTATTCATTTATATATTTATTTACTTATTTATTTGCTTATGTATTTACTTATATATTCGCATATTTTCTTATTTACTTACATATTTATTTATTTATTCAGTCATTTATTTACTTATTTTCTTATTTACTATTCCCTTATATACTTGCATATTTACATAGTTATTCATTTACTTATTTATATACTTACTTTCTTATGCATTTACTTATTTTTATTATTCTCGTACATACTGTATTTACCTATTTATTTATTTATTCACTTCTTAATTTATTTATTTACTTATTTCCCAATGTATTTATCTTCTAATGTATTTTCTTACGTATTTACTTACATATTTTCTTATTTATTTATTCACTCATTTATTCATTTACTTATTTACTTACATAATTACCTATTCATTTTTATCTATTAATTTATATACTTACATATTTGTTACGTATTTATATACTTACGTCTTTATTTATTTACATATTCATTTATTTATCTATTTATTTGCCTACGACAGGGACAAGCCCAAATTACAATACACAATGCAAATGGTTGCTTGTAACATAGAAAATAAAAAAAGACATGAAAAATGAGATGAAGACTGATAAAATAAAATATAAATATATAAATATAAATTGAAAATGAAAAAAAAATATATAAACAGAACTGGAAATACAAGATACAGAATAAGTTAAAGATGTAAAAATGAAGACTGTAGTGTAACAAATAGATAGCAATATTATTTTAAATCAACTACGGTACCTACTTCAAATATTTTAATAAGTGAAATTCTATACGTAAATGTAAGAAATGCTGAATTCTCAATATCATGGTTTACGTAATTTTAAAGCCATATTTAAAAGTTAGCCGAATTCTTAAGAAGGTTATCCTTTACTCTATTCTTAATAGTACATTATGCAACGAGCCTATAATGAAGGTAATTAAGAAGTGAGTATGGATATTTATGAAACGAGCGCAAGCCAGTTTCATAATTTTCATACGAGCTTCTTAATTACCATTATAGGCGAGTTTCATACGACTTTTTATGCTCGACCATATTTCTAACTTGATATTATTAATTTTCTTTGTATCTGACCTTGACCAATGTCCCGTATGTTGTGAGATGTGCGCAGACGCGAAAGTATTGATTATTTCCGAGGAACAGATGTTCACATTGACCTTGCTAGGCCATAAGAACCTACAGAGATAACATTGAAATTAAATTAAACATTGAAAAACGAGATGACAAATTGAATTTATTTGAATATTATTTACAATTAACGCTAATTATTATAGTAACAGAACATAACCTTCTGCAACAGAATTGGATTTCCAGCCTCCGTGACTTTTCTCTAATTCTCTTTCGATTGCATATCCGAGAATAATCGATACTTGCGTTTTTATAACGGTAGAAAGCTGACCTGTCATTGGCTGAACAGTTGTAACCTGAGTCGTCATTGGCTGAAAGACCTGACCTTTTATGAGTAGGTGTACTTTAATGACATGCATTAAAGGTCTGCTACCAGGTGTATAATTACTACATTTCGGCATGGTCGAACATAAAGATTATAACAGGATGATCTATGAAGGAGTATACCTAGCCTGCGACAGATAAGTGATCTGGTATTTATATCGTTGCTAGAGTATAGATAAGAGAAACGAGATGAAATGTAATTTGGTGAAGAGGTGTGCAGAGTTCGAAATACTAAAGACAGACAGTGTGAAGTTTAAAAAAATGTGTAATATAGTACTCTACTCTTCTGAAAGACAAATCGAAAGAAGCTATTAAGTTCAGATGACTTGAGAAATTGTCTAAAAGCATCATCTTCCTTCCACAATAATTCCAGTCATCACTGAGTAAAAAATACTCTACTGATAAATTTTGCAGAGAAGTACTTTCACATCCTCCATACAGCTCAGATTTATCAGCTTATGATTTTTTGCATTGTTGATACAATTTAGGAGGAAAATAATAAGGCTTGAATTTATGTGTTAGGCCTATATACTGTTCACAAATTAAATTGGATTGAATTTCGATCCCTATGTAGTTATATCCAGTCTATTTTTGATCTTACACAACTAAGGAAATCTAATACAAAACTGAAATATCTTACACCTGGTAGTGCACGTTCAGGTTCTAGATTTAATATTTACGAGGGAGACAGCTGACACTCCACTACTCGACTTTGACGCTACTTGTAGGTCCAAATCTTCAACTTTCAATACCGGCACAATGGTAATGGTGCTTCTGTGGTTATACGGAGATCCGATTGTGCCCCTGCGTCGCTCCTACCAACAAAGCACTGGTGTATTGCGAATAATATAAACGAATGGGGGAGACACGACTATTTCGCTCAGGTTACGAGTGGAACAGACGTCTTCCAGTATTACATTCTCTGTTCTCTCATTGTGACATCACTCGTGGATCCTGCATATCTACTATGAGATTCTATTTGATGCTCAACACCGGGTGCCTACAAATAATGTAAACGATAAATTTCATGGCAACTGAGTATAGGAGAACTGAAGCAATGTTTACGTGACATTACACAAAAAATTCATTTAGAACTAATAATAATAATAATAATAATAATAATAATAATAATAATAATAATAACAATAATAATACATTTATTTATTCCTGTGGCGTTAAGGTCATCAGTCCTTGAACAGGTTTGAAGCATACATCTACTTTTTAGTAGGTTATTTTACGACGCTTTATTCACTGCAAGCTAAAGCGAGAAGATGCACTATCACCTTTACCTTTTAACTTTCCTCTAGAATATGCTATTAGGAAAGTTCAGAATTACAGGACAGAATTGAACGGGTTACATCAGCTTCTTGTCTATGCGGATGACGTGAATATGTTAGGAGAAAATCCACAAACGATTAGGGAAAACACGGAAATTTTACTTGAAGCAAGTAAAGCGATAGATTTAGAAGTAAATCCCGAAAAGACAAAGTATATGATTATGTCTCGTGAGCAGAATATTGTTCGAAATGGAAACATAAAAATTGGAGATTTATCCTTCGAAGAGGTGGAAAAATTCAAATATCTTGGAGCAACAGTAACAAATATAAATGACACTCGGGAGGAAATTAAACGCAGAATAAATATGGGAAATGCCTGTTATTTTGTCATCTAGTCTGTTGTCAAAAAATCTGAATTTATGAAACAGTTATATTACCGGTTGTTCTGTATGGTTGTGAAACTTGGACTCTCACTTTGAGAGAGGAACAGAAATTAAGGGTATTTGAGAATAAGGTTCTTAGGAAAATATTTGGAGCTAAGAGGGATGAAGTTACAGGAGAATAGGGAAAGTTACACAACGTAGAACTGCACGCATTGTATTCTTCACCTGACATAATTAGGAACATTAAATCAAGACTTTGAGATGGCAGGAGATGTAGCACGTATGGGCGAATCCAGAAATACATATTGAGAGACCGGAGGGTAAAAGACCTTTGGGAAGGCCGATACGTAGGTGGGAGGATAATATTAAAATGGAATTGAGGGAGGTGGGATATGATAGAGAGTGGATTAATCTTGCACAGGATAGGGACCGATGGCGGGCTTATGTGAGGGCGGCAATGAACCTCCGGGTTTCTTAAAAGCCATTTGTAAGTAAGTAAATATGGATTTCACGTAATACAGTGAAATCTCTATTATCCGTGGTAATGAATTGAACTGTTAATCGAAAAAGTCGGATAATCAGTACCATATAAGGTTTTCATAAATTAAGTGCATAATACAGTTTCGTAATTTCCTCCCTGGTCTTGTGTTTTAACACGCTAGGTAGTAGATCAGAAATTCACCAATTTACCATTTAGTGTTACATACAAATATAAGTTTGACTCAGCATAAATCATTAATACTTTTTTGTAAATGTTATGGTTCTTTCAGATGCTTTGATAATGTAACACAAAATAAATGTCTGTATTCATATTGAGTCGGCCAAGAAACAAACAAAACAATAACAACTGTTTCAGACAATGTTTAAAATTATAACTAATATTTAAATTAGAGTCATTCACGGCCAAACAAAGCCCCAGTCTATCACGAAAGCCGTGCATTGGCTTTCTCAGTTTTAGGAGTGATCAGTTCCATCTCATTACTAATCCTTTTTTGAGGTCTTCAATACTGTTCGGTCTATCACGATACAACCTGGACTTTAAGTAACCCCACAGGAAGAAATCCAATGGGTTGTGGTCAGGTGATCTAGCTGGCTGACCATTCAACGTGTCCTCATTTGTGTTACATTATCAAAGCATTTGAAAGAATCATAACATTTACAAGAGAATATTCATCATTTATGCTGAGTCAAACTTTTATTTGTATGAAAAATTGAATGGAGATTTCAAATATGTAAAATTTAATATAGGATGCCATTTAAGAAAACTGTTATATTTTGCCACACACTGTACATGAATCAATACTATTATGTTCTACATATAAGTCTTTTATGTACAAAAACAAAGTAATATCGTCATATAGCCCTAAATTTGCCTGTTCAACACTTAGATTTTCTGTTATTCTCATACGAATATTTGCGACAACTACAGAAAAACGAAACAAATGTGAATTCATTTTCACATGCTGGTTCTTCCGATGTAAAGACATTGACAGAAACAAATTTTACAATGAGTTTTGTGTCATCCTTTAGCAATCTCACAAGCTGTTCCTTGTTTCGTTAGAGATCCCCGTATATGTACACAAAATACCTTCGCACACAGATCTTACAGTTCAGTTTCGTTATGCAATGGATTTACTAGGCCTATACATAATTCATCATGTGACGTTAGACATAAAAATCAAGTGAATTCAAGTTCAAACAATTAGTAGCAGAATTTAACAGTCAGATTTCATTTATTTTGTTGGTTGTTTCTATAGTTACCAGGATACGAAATGAAACAACAACTCCATAAATTTCCTAGACAACAACACACCTTAAAAATATACAGAAAACCAACCACCACCACCACACACATACACAACACATCTAACCACACCATTCAACACAAACATGCTGCATTCAGGACAATGGTACACAGATTACTCAACATACCCATGAGCCAACAACACTACAATGAAGAAGTGAACACAATCAAATACATAGCACAAGAAAACGGATACAATCCAAACATAATAGACATCATCATAAGGAAGACAAAACAAAAACTTAACAAACACAAAAATACACAAAACACAACACGAACACAAGAAATACATCACACTAACATATGAAAACAAAAGCACACATAAGATCGCATCTTCATTCAGAAAACAGAAATACAACATAGCATACAGAACAGAAAACACACTACAAAGACATCTCAACACCCAAAAAACACAAACAAATAAATACGACCACACAGGTGTATACAAACTCAAATGTAATAGTTGCGACAAGTTCTACATAGGACAGACAGGCAGATCATTCCAAACACGCTACAAAGAACACATTAAAGCTATAACCAGAGGACACAATACATCTACATACGCCGATCACATAACCAATACTAACCATACATACAATAACATAAATACGGACATGGAAATCCTACACACACAACCCAAGAACCAAAAACTCAACACACTAGAACAATACGAAATATACAAACACACTAAAACACACCCCGATCAAATCCTCAACACACAGATCAATTTCAGTACACACACACTATTCGACTCCACATTTCAACACCTTCCAACAATAAAACACACCCTCCTAACAGGCAGAGAAGTTCGAGATGACGCCGCGATCTAGTAGGCTCTGATAATAGTGTGTGAAGCACTGAAACAGCTGTAAGCCGGACAAATATTACATATTTAACACGAGTAAGTCCACTAGTTCATCAATTAATTATATTCAAGTGTTAAAAGTGGTGTACGCAAGATTCAAAATGAAACATAGGCCTAAAAACAAATGTTATGGTAATAATAAAGCTTTTTTTTTTCTTTTCTTTTAAAGAAGCATGTTTCTGTGTTTATATATCATAAAAAATTATGGGTTTTCAAACAATACGTTATTCAAAACTGTCCCTCATTTTCGCTTCTTGCAATGTCATAAATCTGTAACCGAAGATCAAGTGTGATATTTTTCATCTGTCTTTGTTAAAAGACAGGCTTTCATATGTTTTACTGAAATTTTATCAGTCGTATCAGTTTCTAAACAACTGTTCCCTGTTGTCATGGAAGCACCTACTACCAGTCAGAAAAAAATAGAAGATAGGATTTTAATCATCTTGCTGTTTATACAGATGATCAGGTGGCGTAGTCTTTTGTTTCACACAAAGCTAATAAATGTTGAAACGTTACTCCAAAGGCAGACGATACGGCGTTATCTTAACCCGGCGTGTTTCCACTCCAAGTAATTGCCGGATGGAGTTAATATTGAAAAGGGAACGAATTTAACAGTAATTCTATTCCGAAGGAAGTGCAATAAAGTCAAGCTGCGTTTCTCAAGGAGACGCTCTCTTTTGATCTACTTTATTTTCATAAAAATTCTTGTATTCTCACGTTCTTGTGCGCCATATTCTAACGCGTTGGAGAGTCTTTTTTTAGCATGTTCTCAGGTCTAGTCTTTCGAGTTTATACTGAGGGAAAAGAATTTGTCTGCTTTTACAAGTTCCCATATCTTACAGCGGAATTATCGGATCTGTCGTTGAAGTGCTCCTCTTTACAGTACATAGGGTTTAGAAGCGTCTGAGATTTTGAGCTTTTCATCATCCTGTTCAGATCTAACTTCTTCAGCCCCTCCGAGCTGTTCACAGAGTGACGTCATCTTCTGCTTGGGTACACCAAATACAGGGCAGACAGCTTAAAAGTCCTGAAACATTGCTCGATCTGTCGGCCCGAGCCATATGCAATCGCTGGCATTCCTCTCAATCAGGCCTGCACAAGGTTTGCGCTCTCCGAGCCGGCTCACAGCTCACGAGCTGAGGCAGATATGGACTGCGCCCTGTATAAGGGTGGACTGGAAGAAGGGGTGATCTCGTACAAAATGTACACAAAAGGAAGTACTATTACGAGTGTTTATGAAATGAATTCCCGTTCAGTGTTTGCAAAACTATCTTGGACTATTATTAATCAATAAAGAAATATTTATTTTACAGAAGTAATAGAAATTCTATAGCCACTTAAATGTACAATATCATTTTATTATATTTTTATTTATCAGTACATCAAAGCGAGGTTTTATGCTGTTGACAGCTGAAAGGAACAGTAGCCTACTGATCATAATTAAACATCAGTTACAGATGTTCGATGTCTGCCTTTATTAAAGTTGATTATAGAAAACAGTTGCTCACAAATATAAATGTTGAGCCAAACATAGCAATCATTTTCAATGCCAGCCTGTGTAGTCGTGGATATTATTGCTAATGTTTAGTCTCAACCAGGCTAGTAGTATTATTCAAACGATCTTTAGCTCTTAGGTCACATTGAAGATCAATAAGTTCGAGCTGTAAATCGTTAAATGTTAAATGTTATGTTCCGTCTTTTAGATTCCTCCATACTGTACTAGGCCTATAGCAGTAGGTAAAAAACGTGAAACGGTTACTGAGAATACACACTGCACTACAATAGATAATCGAGTGGTAATTTCCCTCTCCTCTACCTATAGCAAGTATATGTCATTGTGACTTATTTTCTTTTCCGTTTCGGCGAGCGTTTCGGAAGGAGCGCGGGCGCTCGTTGAGCGCTATTTGTGCAGGCCTGCTCTAAATGAAAGCGCGGTGCTCTTCCCGTCTGCGGTCAGTTGTGAGATTTTATCGGAGTAAGCCAGCTGTGTTGTGCAGTCTTCAGTGAGATTTCATTAGAGTTTAGCAGTGTTGTCCAAGGTGATCTATTCACAGTGTCGTCGTATATTCATCCTGAAGCCTTACATCAAGTGCAGAGAATTTATGGTTACATAAAAATTCATCCTCTCTCTCTCCCCCTCTCTCTCTCTCGCTTGCTTTATCGCCTCTTTGTAATTCATGTATACATCATGTAATATTTTATTCCCTTGGTTTTACCTGTATTCCCTTTGTACTCCATATCCTCACCTTGTTCTTCTTGTATTCGCCCTTATTCATTATATTTCCCTTGTACTACCTTTTTTCCTCCTTCTCTTCGACCTCTTTCTCTTGTCCTCAATTTAATTCCCCTTGTTCTCCTTGTATTCTCCTTGCGCTCCTTGTCTTCACCCTCTTCACCTTGTTCCCCTTGTTTTCGCCTTGTATTTCCCACATATTCCTTGCATTCCCCTTGTTCTTACTGTATTCCCCTTGTTCTTGCTGTATTCTCCTTGTTGTTATTTGAATTCCCCATATTTTCCGTGTATTCTCCTTGTTCTCTTTCTCTTCCCCTTGTTCTCCTTGTCCTCGCCCTGTTCTCCATGTATTGCCCCTTGTTCTCATTTGAATTCTCCTTGTTCTTCGTGTATTCTCCTTGTGCCTTTCCATTCTTCTTTTCCCCCTTGTATTCTTTTTGTTCTCCTCGTGTTTCCCCTGTTTTCGCTTTGTTCGCTTTCCATTGCCCACATAATCGTTGCATGTTCTTACTGTATTATCCTTTTTGTTATTTGAATTCCCCATGTTCTCCTTGTATTCTCCTTCTTCTCTTTGTATTCCACTTGTTCTCCTTGTCTTCATCCTGTTCTCCATGTATTTTCTCTTCTTCTCATTTGAATTCTCCTTGTTCTTCTTATATTCTCCTTGTTTCCTTCCAATCTCTTTGTTCTCCTTGTATTCTTTTTGTTCTCCTTGCATTTCCCCTGTACTCCTTGTATTCTTCTTGTTCTTACTGCATTCTCCTTCTTCTCTTTGATTTCCCCTCCCTTCTCCTTGAATTTCCCTCCTTCTCCTTCAATTCCCCTCAATCTCCTTGAATTCTCCTTTGAATTTTCCTTTGAATTCCCCTTCTTGTTCTCTTTGAATTCCCCTCCCTTTCCCATTGAATTTGCCTTCTTCTCCTTCAGTTCCCCTCAATCTCCTCGAATTCTCCTTTGAATTTTCCTTCTTCCTCTCTTTGAATTCCCCTCCCTTCTCCTTGAATTTCCCTTCTTCTCCTGCAATTTCCCTTTTTCTCTTTAAATTCCCCTCAATCTCCTTGAATTCTCCTTTGAATTTTCCTTTGAATTCCCCTTCTTCTTCTCTTTGAATTCCCCTTCTTCTTCTCTTTGAATTCTCCTCCCTTCTCTTTGAATTCCCCTCCCTTCTCCTTGAATTTCCCTTCTTCTCCTTCAATTCCCCTCAATCTCCTTGAATTCTCCTTTGAATTTTCCTTTGAATTCCCCTTCTTTTTCTCTTTGAATTCCCCTCCCTTCCCCTTGAATTTGCCTTCTTCTCCTTCAGTTCCACTCAATCTCCTTGAATTCTCCTTTGAATTTTTCTTCTTCTTCTCTTTGAATTCCCCTCCCTTCTCCTTGAATTTCCTTCTTCTCCTTCAATTCCCCTTTTTCCCCTTCAATTCCCCCTCAATCTCCTTGAATTCTCCTTTGAATTCCACTTCTTCTCTTTGAATTCCCCTCCTCCGCCTTTGAATTTTTCTTTTAAATTCTCCTTCTTCTCCTTGAATTTCCCTTCTTCTCCTTGTATTCCCCTTCTTCTCCTCGAATTTCCCTTCTTCTTCTTCTTTTTCTTCTTGAATTACCCTTCTGCTCCTTGTATTCCCCTTCTTCTCATTGTATCACCATTTTTCTCCTTATATCTCTCTTCAGACCTATTCTTGTATAACAGAAAATTCTAAAAAGTGTCGCAGAGAGATTTATCAGTATAATTTAAGATTTTCACTTTATTAATCGCGGTGCGAAATTTTTGTGTTCCCGCGTAGATTTACGCATACATAATCATCCAACGTTTCGGGTTCATCATCAGGGATGGAAAGTAAAAGAAATCCACCTGTTGAATTAGCTACGAAGAAGCATTATTCTTTAAGACTGAATCAAAATTTTAGAATATTGTGATTTTAGTTGGACATATATTATTAACCGTGTTATTTGAGAGAAGTAATTAATTATTCTATTCAACTTCCGAAGATTGTTAGATCAGAGACAGTGATGAGCAGGGAAAGGATTTATATGTAAATACATATTTACTTATAAAGCTAATATAATTTATATTTTGCATTATCTTTATGTTTCACAATGTGTAGGGTTGAAAAATCCTACTTTTATTTTCCATATTTTTCCATATTTTAGAGTTTAGTACATATTTTCGTTAATTTCCATATATTTTCCATATTTCATATAAAACAGTCCATATTATATTAGGTTTAACAATAAAACAAAACAAAATTCCATTAACTTTTAAAAATACATTTCAACAATAGAGATTTAAACACATGTTCAGTAATCCCTTTAACATCAGAGTTATTTGAAAATTAGCAGTCCTATCAACAATGGGAAAGTAAGTTACAAAACTGTATTAATTTAATTTAAAATTTTTAACAGACTTCAGTTGTGCAGCTCAACAGTTAAATGCCAGTCAGAGTACACATAGGTTCAGTTTTGTAAATCATACTATAAAGACGGTAAATATGCCAAAAGTACGTCATTCAGTCAATTTAAAATCAAAACTAACAAGTTACATTTCAGAATTTAAAGAAGATGGTTTATCAACTGACAATAAAATATTATTTTGTAATTTGTGTCAGTGTGCAGTATCATCTACACAAAAGTTCCTGGTGCAACAACACATTACAACTAGTAAACATCAGGCCAACAAACAACTAAATTCCAAGCAGAGACAATTGTTTTTAACACAACCAACAACATCGAATGTAAGATCTGAGTTTAACATCGACCTGTGCCGTTCTCTCATCTCTGCTGATATTCCTCTCTACAAACTAAAGAATAAGGTCTTCAGGGAATTCCTTGAAAATATACTCAACATACAATCCCGGATGAGTCAACACTTAGGAAGACGTATGCTCCATCCATCTACGATGAGACAATACAGAAGATAAGAGATGACATTAAAGATAGTTCAATTTGGGTTTCCATTGATGAGACTCCCGACAAAGAAGGTAGACTTGTTGGTAATGTAGTTATCGGTTTGTTAAGTGAACAATATTCTGAACGAATTCTTTTACATTGTGATGTTCTAGAAAAGTGCAATAACAAAACTATAGTTAAACTGTTCAACGAAGCTATGGGTATCCTGTGGCCAAAGGGTATTATGTACGATAATGTGTTATTCTTTATTAGCGATGCTGCCCCTTATATGGTCAAAGCTGGACAAGCATTATCTGTTGTATATCCTAAATTGACTCATTTTACTTGTGTGGCGCATGCATTTCATCGTGTGGCAGAAGTGGTCAGAGACAATTTCCTAAAGTAGATTTGTTGATTTCATCAGTGAAAAAGTATTTCTCAAAGCTCCCAGTAGAGTTAACGTGTTGAAAGAAATGTACCCTGAAATTCCATTGCCACCAAAGCCAATTTTAACTAGATGGGGTACATGGCTAGAAGCAGTTGAATATTATGCCGAACATATAGACTCTATTAACAATGTTCTCCTTGCATTGGACTCTGAAGATGCAGTCTCAATTGATACTGCGAAAACAGTTACCTGTGACATAAGTGTGAAGAATGACTTAGCTCACATTCAGCATACATTTTCATGCATCATAAAAACGCTCAAAAGTCTCCAAAATAGGCACCTTTCACTATCTGAAAGTTTTGAAATTATAAATAGTACTGTGGAACAACTGAATCGTGGTAGAGGTAAAGTTGCAGATGCAGTAAGAGCTAAGGTGGACACTGTACTTTCAAAAACCCTGGATATGAAGAACTACAAAAGGTTGTTGCTGTGATGAGTGGTGAATCAACAGTGAAGATTAACTTGGACTTATCCCCAGCAGACATTGTGAAATTGAATTATGTACCAGTTACTTCTTGTGACGTCGAACGCTCTTTTAGTCAGTATAAATCTATCCTCAGAGACAATAGAAGAAGATTCACTTTTCAGCACTTGAAAGAAATGTTTGTAACCTATTGTTATGGTAACAGACAATAAAAATTGTGTTTTGTTGAAACTACATTGGAAGATAAGGTACGTCCATTATATTTTTTGTTTAGTTTGATTAAAATGTACCAATATTTAACGTACATAGTCATTTTTTTATAATTTTAAGTCCATATTTAATTCCATATTTTGGTAAAAATCCATATTTAATTCCATATTTTGGTAAAAATAACTACATATATATTTACATATTTCATATATTTTTAGTCCATATAAATCCGTTCCCTGGTGATGAGTTTTCATATAGGGTAAAGGTTGGCAATATTGTGATACGGGTAATATTGTGATAGTCCTTTTTGAGAATTTATTATAAATTTACTGAGCGAGAGAAGGACCGGTTTTGTGCAGAAACTTGTCCACGAACATTCCCTTAATACGTCGATGCAAAAAACCGATCATCCTCTCGCTCAGTAAAATTGTAATAAATTCTCAAAATGAACTATCACAATATTACTCGTATCACAGTTTTACCAGCATTTACCCTACTGCAGATTCCTCTTAAGTTACTCAGAATTCGCAGCAAGGGAAACAGTAATTCTGACAGCCACAAGAGTCAAAGTTTGAAATATTCTGTATTTTATAACTTAAGTCACAATATTTCGAGGAGAACGCCTTAGATGTGCTTAAAGGTGTGTAACACAGTATCGTTATGAAGGGTCTCTTTCCACAATTTCGAACACTGGGTCGAGAATCTTGTGCCCGAAGCACCTAACAAGGGAACTTCTCAATGAGTTCTATTCTCTTTCACGAATATAGGTCCTTGAGAACGCTGTTAAGAGGTTATAGCTGGTTTCAAGAATGAATTAATTGTAACCTGGTATTTTTTTTGCAACCTGCTGCTTTCAATCCAGCGCTCTCGAGGCACTCAAGAGGATGATAAGAGGATCAGAGGTTTCATAAGAACGAAATTCTTACATCCGGTGCTACAAGGAGTTTCGTTTCCCTCCAGACACAAAATTCAGACTTTTAACACAACTTTCAAATGTAGGCCTAATATAAACTGTAAACGATTACTTTCCAATATCTAACAGAGTATAATTTGATTATTAGGCCTATAGTAGGCGCAAAGAGAATTGCAATGCTGTAAAAAACAAAACAAAAAATAAATAAAACAAAATAGGATTTCCATCATCAGTTTTACTAAAGAAATTTCTTCGACATGACATTTCTTCTTCTATCCGATTGTGTACAGATGGATTTTTTTCATCTGCAATTCATTCATAGTTTTCTACCCAATGATAGGTCTTTCACTGCAAACCCAGCATTTTCCAGTCCTTTCTATTTTCTGCCTTCCTCTTTGTCTCCTCATATGATCCATATATCTTAATGTCGTCTATCATCTGATATCTTCTTCTGCCCCGAACTCTTCTCCCTTTCACCATTCCTTCCAATGCATCCTTCAGTAGGCAGTTTCTTCGCAACCAGTGACCCAGCCAATTCCTTTTTCTCTTTCTGATCAGTTTCAGCATCATTCTTTCTTCACCCACTCTTTCCAACACAGCTTCTTTTCTTATTCTCTCTGTCCACTTCACAGTTTCCATTCTTCTCCATATCCACATTTCAAATGCTTCTAGTCGCTTCTCTTCACTTCGTCGTAATGTTCATGTTTCTGCCCCATATAATACCGCACTCTATACAAAGCACTTCACTAGTATCTTTCTTAGTTCTTTTTCCAGAGATCCGCAGAAGATGCTCCTTTTGCTATTAAAGGCTTCCTTTGCCATTGCTATCCTCCTTTTGACTTCCTGGCATCAGTTCATGTTACTGCTTTCAGTACACCCCAAGTATTTGAAGCTGTCCACTTGCTCTACTGCCTCATTTAGAATTCATAAGGTTGCCTCCTTTGAAATGTAACGTATTTTTATAGTTTTTAAAAATCTCTTTAAGGGGTTAGGTACAGCTTAAAGCAGTAAAATGTTTGGAAATAATCAACAATTTTTTCCTCCATTTCTCTATCTTGTACAATAATGAAAACTGGTCTGTGTAAAACACTGTTCTTCTGCTATATGAAAAAATACTTCTACGATTAAAAAAAAAAAATATATATATATATATATATATTTTTTTTTTCAAAAATTCAACAAGTTTGCAGTTCACTGTGCAGTGATGATTCGTTTCCCTCATAACTCATGAACTTGTTAATTTTATGACATTCTCTCTCTTTTATTATATTGCTGAAACTGATGTTTACGATATCATGCTCTTTCAACTACATTCCTCAATAAATAATATATTTTTTTAATTTCTTGTTAGATGAAAGTACTGATATTTGACCATTTTTATAATGAATTTCTTTTTTTATCAGACAATCTATCAAAGGTAGAGAAGTGATCTTACATCATATTGTAGATATGACATGTATAAACACACACAAAAAATTTCATCACACAATGTTGGATAGTTTCTTAGTTATGAGGGAAACGCTTCATCACTGCACAGTGACCTGAATTTTGAAAAAAAAATGTAAATAATTTATTTTTTAAATCGTAAAAATATTTTCTTCATATAGCAGAAGGACAGTGTTTTACACATACTAATTTTCATTATTGTACACGATACAGTAATAGAGGAACAAATTTTGATTTAAAAAATGAGAATTTACGTACATCCGTTTTCTGTTTCCTACATTTGATTTTAAAATCATGATCGTTCGTATCATAGCACGTTGGCTTCTCAAACCGAGGTGTTAAGTCTACCCATGTTGTCATTCATTTGTAGCAATGAATAATCCAGTTATTTTTTTATATTTATTGACTTGCTTCATGATATTCAATGGCACCTCAGAAATGATGGGTAGCCTATAAGCTGAAGCCTAAAGTGCCACAATAATACCCTGCGACGTAATTCCAAGAAGATTAATTTAATACCATTAGAGGAACTCAGCTGTTGTACATAAGTACTGCATATAAAATGGATTATTACAGACGAAGTGGAAATTTTCCCCAACTTTGAAAACCGCTTCTGTGTGAACGCAGCTGGTTTCCTAATTAGTTTCTGACCGCAAGACAAATTAAACATTTGGTTCGTAATTGGTACAAACTGTGTCTGGCGCTTGGTCCCCTCTTGCTCGCAGTACGTCTTGCACTCTTTATACCGCGCATAAAGGTGTAATTTATGTTGAAGTCAACGCACTGAATTCCGCTTCATCCTAAGACTGGCTTATTCGTGGTTCAGGCTTGCTTAGAGGGGGGTGTAGGACAAGGGGGTTGTGGAGGGGGTGCAGTGAACTTTGTGAATAATTGCCTGTAGTCAGCGTACCAGAAAATAACATGTAAGAACTTCAGCCCTAGATATAGGGACACACCGGGGTGGTATTTCACACTGTATGGGTATTTTGTAATATATATGAGCTGAATTTAGTATTGTACAAGAAAGTCCATGATAGATACCCATGCGTACAACCGCTCTGTAACAGTAGCGTATAAAGAAGGCGGTAGAATGTATAGACCATGGCGGTTTTAAGAAGAGGTATACGTGATATTGCATTCAGCTAGAGGGTTTAAGCAGGGGTGTACAGTTCCTACAAACTTTCTTTCGTAATCCCCAAGTTCATCTGCACTAAAGAACCTGTTAACACGACAATTACAAAGTCAGCCATGTCATACTATAGTTGAATCTGTGAAGGTGAAATATATACAAATCATGCTTCCAAGTACACTTACTTACTTACTTACAAATGGCTTTTAAGGAACCCGAAGGTTCATTGCCGCCCTCACATAAGCCCGCCAGCGGTCCCTATCCTGTGCAAGATTAATCCAGTCTCTATCATCATACCCCACCTCCCTCAGATCCATTTTAATATTATCCTCCCATCTACGTCTCGGCCTCCCTAAAGGTCTTTTTCCCTCCGGTCTCCCAACTAACACTCTATATGCATTTCTGAATTCGCCCATACGTGCTACATGCCCTGCCCATCTCAAACGTCTGGATTTAATGTTCCTAATTATGTCAGGTGAAGAATACAATGCGTGCAGTTCTGTGTTGTGTAACTTTCTCCATTCTCCTGTAACTTCATCCCGCTTAGCCCCAAATATTTTCCTTAGCACCTTATTCTCAAACACCCTGAACCTATGTTCCTCTCTCAGAGTGAGAGTCCAAGTTTCACAACCATACAGAAGAACCGGTAATATAACTGTTTTATAAATTCTAACTTTCAGATTTTTCGACAGCAGACTGGATGATAAGAGCTTCTCAACCGAATAATAACACGCATTTCCCATATTTATTCTGCGTTTAATTTCCTCCCGAGTGTCATTTATATTTGTTACTGTTGCTCCAAGATATTTGAATTTTTCCACCTCTTCGAAGGATAAATCTCCAATTTTTATATTTCCATTTCGTACAATATTCTGGTCACGAGACATAATCATATACTTTGTCTTTTCGGGATTTACTTCCAAACCGATCGCTCTACTTGCTTCAAGTAAAATTTCCGTGTTTTCCCTAATCGTTTGTGTATTTTCTCCTAACATATTCACGTCATCCGCATAGCCGAACCCGGGACCTTTGGTTAAACGTACCAACGCTCTACTAACTGAGGTACCCGAGAACTCTACCAGACATCGATCCAATTTTTCCCTCTATATCCACAGACCTCAAAGTGGGCTGACAACCATCAAACAACCAACAATGAGTGCACACTAACTCTGTGTGACTTAAATTGTGGTTTTCTGTTAATGAAAAGTGACGTATATTATGCAAATCAAGCTTTCAGGTATAACTCCCTGTAAAGTTGATTTCAATAATTTCGAGGGAAAAATTGTTCCGGGGCCAGTTATCGAACCCGGGACCTTTGGTTAAACGTACCAACGCTCTACTAACTGAGGTACCCGAGAACTCTACCAGACATCGATCCAATTTTTCCCTCTATATCCACAGACCTCAAAGTGGGCTGACAACCATCAAACAACCAATAATGAGTGCACACTAACTCTGTGTGACTTAAATTGTGGTTTTCTGTTAACGAAAAGTGACGTATATTATGCAAATAATCAAGCTTTCAGGTATAACTCCCTGTAAAGTTGATTTGAATAATTTCGAGGGAAAAATTGTCCCGGGGCCAGGTATCGAACCCGGGACCTTTGGTTAAACGTACCAACGCTCTACCAACTGAGCTACCCGGGAGCTCTACCAGACACCGATCCAATTTTTCCTTGTATATCCACAGACCTCAAAGTGGGCAGACAACCATCAAACAACCAATAATGATTGCACACTAACTCTGTGTGACTTAAATTGTGGTTTTCTGTTAATGAAAAGTGACGTATATTATGCAAATCAAGCTTTCAGGTATAACTCCCTGTAAAGTTGATTTGAATAATTTCGAGGGAAAATTGTTCCGGGGCCAGGTATTGAACCCGGGACCTTTGGTTAAACGTACCAACGCTCTACCAACTGAGCTACCCGGGAACTCTACCATACATCGATCCAATTTTTCCCTCTATATCCACAGACCTCAAAGTGGGCTGACAACCATCAAACAACCAACAATGAGTGCACACTAACTCTGTGTGACTTAAATTGTGGTTTTCTGTTAACGAAAAGTGACGTATATTATGCAAATAATCAAGCTTTCAGGTATAACTCCCTGAAAATTTGATTTGAATAATTTCGAGGGAAAAATTGTCCCGGGGCCAGGTATTGAACCCGGGACCTTTGGTTAAACGTACCAACGCTCTACCAACTGAGCTACCCGGGATCTCTACCAGACACCGATCCAATTTTTCCCTCTATATCCACAGACCTCAAAGTGGGCTGACAACCATCAAACAACCAACAATGAGTGCACACTAACTCTGTGTGACTTAAATTGTGGTTTTCTGTTAACGAAAAGTGACGTATATTATGCAAATCAAGCTTTCAGGTATAACTCCCTGTAAAGTTGATTTGAATAATTTCGAGGGAAAAATTGTCCCGGGGCCAGGTATTGAACCCGGGACCTTTGGTTGAAAGTACCAACGCTCTACCAACTGAGCTACCCGGGAACTCTACCATACATCGATCCAATTTTTCCCTCTATATCCACAGACCTCAAAGTGGGCTGACAACTATCAAACAACCAATAATGAGTGCACACTAACTGTGTGACTTAAATTGTGGTTTTCTGTTAACGAAAAGTGACGTATATTATGCAAATCAAGCTTTCAGGTATAACTCCCTGTAAAGTTGATTTGAATAATATCGAGGGAAAAATTGTCCCGGGGCCAGGTATTGAACCCGGGACCTTTGGTTGAAAGTACCAACGCTCTACCAACTGAGCTACCCAGGAACTCTACCAGACACCGATCCAATTTTTCCCTCTATATCCACAGACCTCAAAGTGGGCTGACAACAGTCAAGCAGCCAACTTCGAGTGCACACTAACTCCGTGTGACTTAAATTGTGGTTTTCTGTTAACGAAAAGTGACGTATATTATGCAAATCAAGCTTTCAGGTATAACTCCCTGTAAAGTTGATTTGAATAATTTCAAGGGAAAAATTGTCCCGGGGCCAGGTATCGAACCCGGGACCTTTGGTTAAACGTACCAACGCTCTACCAACTGAGCTACCCGGGAGCTCTACCAGACACCGGTCCAATTTTTCCTCTATATCCACAGGCCTCAAAGTGGGCTGACAACCGTCAAGCAACCAACAATGAGTGCACACTAACGTGAAATATATATTTTTAGTCTCTTATTTAATGATATTGTATCAACTACTACGTTATTTAGCGTCTTGTTTCTGATTCATATTAACGATATAATCTCAACCATAAAAATATCAATCCCAGGTAATCTTATTTGCATGTGATACAAGTGTGATTATCTATAGTAATCTCACTAGAGGTTTTGATTTATCTAGAGAAAAGTCGAGAAGGATTTAGTTGACTATTACACGATTAGAAGAAAGTATATAAAGATTCGAAAAAAATAAAGTAACTTACTCTAATACAATAAAATATTGACTTACAAACATATCATACTAAACTGTCTTGAAAACGAATTATTGTACCATCTCAACATTACAAATATTCCGCTAGATGGCAGTAGCGTGTTATGATCAGCTGTTCTCTTGCTACCAGTTCTGCCAACTATACAATCTTCATTGAACTCTATGGACGATTACTAGTCAAGAAGGCTTTGTTCATTGAGTTTCATTTTTATTAAAACAGTTGCATTCCACTTTAATTATCAATATATATTAAACAATCTCCTATACGTGACTATCTATAATCTCATTCAGCAGAAGCTATAACATAACCTAATTAATCCTAAATAAGATAAATGATATAAAAGTTTTAATTAAAGATTATGAAATAAACATGAATCATTTTAAAAGGTACAATTATTGAAAGTATAATGTTGGCAAACAAAGAAAAAATGCTAGAGAGGTAATAAAAGCAAATGCTAGGGAGGGGATAAAACCAAATGATAGGGAGGTGATAAAAATTGTACACTAAACAGCCATGATTGATTGAAACACGTCGTTAAGTACTATTTTATTGGTCAAAAGTAGTATGATGTAGTAAAAGTGTAATAGTCTCAAGTAAACAGTACTATCACCATATAAACACTTCTAATATATTGTTAGATACAATGCATGGATTGTTTAGTGCACATAAACTAGGACTTAATATTGATAAAACTAGTTTAATCAGATTTAGTACACACAATAATCTCCAGTTTTCCTACAATATTAGATTAAGTGGAGCTGATCTCAAAGAATCCATATGCAGTTTGTTGATTTAGGGTTCATCTGACAGAAATAATGCAACAAAACATCATTGTTGTTATTATTATTATTATTATTATTATTATTTATTATTATTATTATTATTATTATTATTATTATTAAATATGCAAACCAACGGGACATACAATGAAAACAACAGACGGCTCTAGTGCTTCTTGAAGACTGTTGGTCACAACTTCATCATCCCATACGCTACGGTCATTCATTGTCTGAGGAAATTGTAAATTAAAGTTTGCAAGATTTCAATAAAAGGGTTAATGTAAATATTCTAAACAGATTTGCAAAATTCCAATAAAAGTTATAATGTAAAATATTGTAAACAGATTTGCAAAATTCCAATAAAAGTTATAATGTAAAATATTGTAAAAAGATTTGAAAAATTCCAATAAAAGGTGTAATGTAAAAATATCGTAAACAGATTTTCAAAATTGCATGAAAAAGTATAATGTAAATATTATAAATATATTTGCAAAATTCCAATAAAAGGTATAGTGTAAATATTGTAAACAGATTTGCAAAACTCCAGAAAAATATCAAATTTCAATATTGTAAACAGAATAACAATGAAAGACTAACTGGAAGCAGAATATTGGATCAGTAAGTTATAACTCGGAAAAACATCCCGGAAAATGTTTTGGAAAATACTACATAGAGAAAAATTGGCAATCAGAGAATGTCCCTTTGGAAATTTGGTTTTCGAAATTTCCATTTCGGAATAATGACGTTTGGAAAATGTATTCTCCATTCGGGAAATTGCGTCTAAAATATCTGATAACCTAAAAATATCCTTTAACATTGTTTATATCTTCACAATATGTCGTAACTGTCACCCGAATCATTTTTGGCGCGGTGGACCTCGTCTACCAAGTCTCCACATCCCTGCTGATGCAGCAGCATTCAGTCTCGATCCTAGTACCTCCTGAATGCGTGGTTGCTGTTAACCGGGGGATCGTCGGGGCCCAATGGGAACTTAAGTGAATCGTATGGATGAAGGGGCAGCTCCCTCCCCTGGGGGTGCTACGACACTCCATCACGTTGATTACGAAACATCGGCACGCACGCTGCCAGCAGCGCCTCGCGCGGTGCAGCCCCGAACTGCGGATCCTCCCGCTCCTATTAGTACACAATTTATGGCTCAAATCTCCATGGCAACGGGCGTAGTCACGTAGCAGACAATAATGTTTTCGTCTCGGTGAAGAAGGTGAGAGTGGTTGAAGACATGAATGATTCAAGTAATTATACAGTACGTTTAAGATGAGACTGGGGTCAACAGGCTGAGAAGCCAAGGTTCGATTCAGAGCAGATTTTGTGAATTTGGAAAAGTAAATACCATGTATGTATTTATTCACACTGCAATGGGTATATACCCGGTGGCAGTGATAACTAATTACAATCAACAATGACAATAATAAACTTATTAATTAAAAATACAATTAATAATAATACTAATAATTAATACTACTACTACTACTACTACTACTACTACTACTACTACTACTACTACTACTACTACTACTACTACTAATAATAATAATAATAATAATAATAATAATAATAACAACAACAGGGAATATACTAAATTAAATGAAACGATCACTTAAAATAACATTTGAAATATACTAATTTGTTTCTTAAAACTAAGATCGAACTAAAACCCACGAGTATATGTTCATATCTTCACAAGTACCTTTCAACATTACACTCATTTCGCAGTCAACTCACTCACTGCACTGGAACTACGACACATTTCACTGATTCTATCCTGATTTCACTAACACTTCAAAAACATTTCACTGTTCAAATTCTTTGCACTGCCACTATAAACTATAAAGCTTCACTGACAGGAACACGTTTCACTTACACAGCACACTTCACTGACACGACATACTTCTTCACTGATACAACACCCTTCACTGACACAACATAATTCTTCACTGATACAACACTTCAATAACAACATATCATTTACACCCTTTAAATACTGTGTATAATTACCGTCTATTAGTAAGGTCCTTAAGCCTATTTTTAAATGCATTTTTGGTTGTCGGTAAAGCCTTTAGTAAGTCTGCAGGTAAAGCATTCCAGTCCCTGATAGTACGATTGAGAAAAGAAAACTTTCCAGTGTCCGTCCTCTGCCTTCTTTCCATAAAACTATGTCAATTATTTCTCTTCTTTATTGCATTTAAAATCTGAAACTAAGTTTAAAATTTGACAGACAGTTTTCTGTCCAATAGCAGGCCCTTCACTGCAAACCCAACATTCTCCAATATTTCCCATTTTCTGCCTTCATCTTACTCTTGTTGTGATAGAGGCGACAACGAAATTTAAATATGTAATGGAAAAATACGATTTTTTTTCACAAATGACAAAAATAATATATTTTCATAAAATTGGTGTACTATAGCAAAATTAAAGTACCGGTAACATTTTTTATTACATCAGATGAGTGATAGATAGATAGCTTTATTGATATTGTTCACAAAAGTACAAAACTTAATAATTTAACAAAAGATCTATATACAAATGTAGTTCTACATAATAAATATACAGTTTCCTAAACTAATTAATCTATCGCAAATCTCAATAATTTATTGGTTCAAACTTGCACTTACGTCTTGTTTTAGTGCATGTTTAAACCAATCGTGATAACCCTTAAGACTTTAAACCTTAATTATTTGCTCCTTTTCAAAAATCTAATTGTAATATTTAGGTCTTATTTTACATAATAATTTATTATTCCATTTAGATGATCAGATGTCGACATACTGTAAGTCATGAACCTGAAATAGCTGAATCGGTACATTCCATATGTAGGTTAATCTTTCTTTCTTACAATATTTTCATGTCAGCAGAAACGTTTGCGTAACTTCTACGAAGACTACCGCATGCCTGCTTAAAAACAAGCTTGACAAATTGCTTACATAATCAACCTCAATTTAGTTTCATCATTATGTCGCATGTACTCATTATCGATTCATTTCTATTATGATTTCTATTATGATCTAATAAATTTATTATAATTGCATTCTTATTGAAATTAAAATATATTAGTTAACCAATTTATAAAGTCAAATTTTCTTCTGAACCTTTACTAATTAATATAAGTATCGGAATACCTTAATAACTACCTTAGTTCTCTATTTTCAATTTTTTTATTATTATTTAAAAAAACCTTGACGTAATTCTATCTTATTTTCAAAACCTGTCTTCTTACCTTATTTAATTAATAATAAGTTTTTCTGATTTTAGGAAAATTTAATCTTTGCTGATGCCTATCTCTTAGTAGGTAGTTTCGTTCAATATCTATAGTTTTGATTGAATCTACTTTATTTCTGTTAGAGTTTCTATTTGTCATTTTACCTCTTATTAACTGTTCGTCACCTGCTTCTACTTCATCGGTCGGTATCGCACAGCTCCTCCAAATTGTAGCACTTCCTCTCGCGCACCCCGGACTACCAACGGCATGTGGCATTATTATTAATTGGTCTTCACTTGCGCTGACTTTGCCGGTTGATCCACAATCGCTTCTCCTTGATGTATTTTCACTTGCGCGCCTCGGACTACCCTCACTGGTCGTTCTCTCAGTCTGTGCCCCAGCACATCAGATGAGTGAAACACACGCTTACCGATAAAGGTACATTTCTGCAGTTTCCCAGAATTATTGTTTGGTTTCTGTGCCCAAAACACGTGAAGTTTGTCGATTTGCTTTCCTACAGAAGTGAAACGTTGCTACATCTCAGAAACTATAGGAGAATGTTAAGGGGTTAGGTGCAGCTTACAATACAGCAGTAAAATTTTGGAAATATTCAACATTTTTTTTCCTCCATTACTGTATTTTGTATAGTAATGAAAATTAGTATGTGTAAAACACTGTCCTTCTGATATATGAAAAAAAAAATACTTTTACGATTTAAAAAAATCATTTCCTTTTTTTTTTTTTTTTTTTTTTTTTTTTCAAAATTCAGTTCACTGTACAGTAATGAAGCTTTTCCCACATAACTCAAAAACTATCCAATTTTCTGTGATGAAATTTTTTGTGTGTAATTTATGCACGTCATATCTGCAATATGATGCAAGATTACTTCTACACTTTTGATAGATTGTCTGATAAAAATAAATTCATTTTTAAAAATGGTCAAATATCAGTATTTTCTTATAATACAAAATAAAAAAAAAAATTTTTTTTAAAGAATGTAGTTGGAAGGGCATGATATTGTAAACATGAGTTTCAGCAATAAAATAAAAGAGAGAGAACACGAAAAAGTTAACTAGTTTATGAGTTATGTGGGAAAATGCTTCATAACTGCACAGTAAAGTGTCACCATTTTGAATTCTGAAAAAAAAATGTATAAATAATTTTTTTCAAATCGTAAAAATATTTTTTTCATATAGCAGAAGGACAGTGTTTTACACATACCAATTTTCATTATTGTACAAGATACAGTAATGGAAGAAAAAATGTTGAATATTTCCCAAAATTTTACTGCTGTAAGCTGTACCTAACCCGTTATTCATTATTAGCCGTCAACATATTTGTGAAAAACTTGAAAATGACCGCTTTCGGTAAACTGGTATTATGTGTTTGAAGACTCTTAACTCAGTACTATATTTCTTTGGTAAATCTTGCGAACTTCACTATAAACACAGTCTACTCCTTTTCTTTTGTATCCGTCAAGGAATTTTCCTTTAGTAACTGCAAGATTTATCTTGAAAGGGCTTGTACTATCAAAAAATGTTTTCATTTCAATTTGTAATAATATTTGAAATTATTTTATAAATGGAATCTGTGATTTTCAAACTCTAATCTAAAACGCTCTTTTTGCTAAAGTATCGCTAGTTTGTTCACTGCGTTTTCAAAATAAAAATATACAGACACAGTCCTACACACGTGATATGAGAATATGACTGTAGATATAAAAGCGTGTAAAATAAATCAAATTTCCCTGAAAAGGAATTATGTTTGCGTTTACATTTCTCATCTCACTCATCTCTCGCATTATATGAGCTGCATCTCTCCAGCAGGCAATAACTTTTACAGGGTTGTCAGAGAGCATCAACTTTGAAAATACCTTTGCAGAACGAAAAGTTACATTTGTTGGGATCAAATTTCTACACATTTAAAGGACAAAACTAAAATTCTTTCAATCATTTATCAACAGTAATCACACTAGAGGTTTTGATTTTATCGATAAATCTGCGAGTGGAATATGAGCAGATTTATCTAGAGAAAATCAAAACTCGAGTGGGATTTATTTGACTATTACACGATCAGAAGAAAGTATATAAAGATTAGAAGTAACACAGTACTCCAATACAATAAAATATTAATTGACTTACGAAAATACAACTGTCTTCAAATGTATTATTGTACCATCTCAACATTACGCTAGATGGCAGTAGTGTTTTATGATTATGCTTTCTTGTTATCAGTTGTGCCAACTATGGAATCTTCAACTCTATGGACGGTTACTAGTCAAGAAGCATTTGTTGATTCAGTTTCATTTTTATTAAAACAGTTGCATTCCACTTCAATTATCCGGATCCCAGTAATCAACGTCACTTGACAGATGATTTTCAATAAATCGTAGTATTAAACAATCTCTGATACGTGACTATCCATAATATCATATAGCAGAAGCTATAACATAATCTAAATAATATAAACGAGTGTTAGAAAAGTTTTAATTAGGGATGATGAAATAAACAAGAAAAGTTTTAATTAACGATGATGAAATAAAAAATAAACATGAATAAAATTTTAAAAGAAACAATTATTGAAAGTAGGTACAATTTTCAAATTTGAATGTTTTAGTAGTTGGTGGTTCAGTTGATGTCATATTGGACGTGTGCATAAAAGAAGCGAACTCGTTGATGTACATGGTGTATCCCTCAACTTATTCAGGATTTCCGAATGTTGCTCTTCATATATGACCCATGATCTTTATTAATTCTTGTTCTTGAATGCCAATGCGAGTCATATTTGAAACTGCTGTGCATCGACTGGAGCGGTTTGTAATTTTCTGTTTTTTGACGTCCAGACCAATGCAGTTTGAAATGTTGGCAAAAAAAAAAAAAAACAAATGCTAGGGACGCGATGAAATTAAACAAATGCTAGGGACGCGATAAAATTGTGCGATAAGCAGTCATGATTGGTTGAAATACGTCCTTTCGTACCGTTTTTTGGTCAAAAGTAGTATGACGTAGTAAAAGTGTAATATTCAACATAATACACTGTTCTCTTAAATTCGTTGATTATATCGGGAAATAATTCAATAGTTTTCCTAAAATACGCTATGAAATGTTTCATATACCGGTAATTTATTTTTAACGAAAAGAAAGTAAAAACGAGCAAAACTGTATTAAACTTTTTTGTTTTAAATATTTCAGAGAATAACCCCTTGAAATTAATGACATTACTTATGGTACACCCTGTATATAGAAATGTTTTTTCCCCACTACAACGAACATATTTACGCAAACACTACATAAACAGCATTTACTACCTTTCTATTCACTCCACCCATCACCACTGCCATTTATTTTGGAACCGGTGGTTAGTTCCAGATACTGCGTCAAGAACGTGTAAGCATAATGCACTTGAAAGAGAATTCTTGACTTTACATGAATGTAACTTTTTCTTCACTGGTATTGGAAATTCCTCTTTTTTTGTCGCATTTAATACAGACGTTTTCGATCGAAAATCATTTTAGTCCGGTGGCCGTTGCCCTCCTGAACCGTATGGCGCTCGGGCGTAAGGAGGGGATCCCATTTATGAAAGTGCGCCACCTTTTTCAATATCTGATAAGTTAGGTCCCCTTCACACGATCATTGAATAACGAAATTGCTCGAAAAGTTTCCCCAATATGAGCTTGAGAATATTGAAGCACTCATCATACACGAATGTGCAGGCTGTTAAAAACTGCCTGGAAGTGATTCTAATGTACAGTGCCTTACAAAAATTGAGCAATCATTACACACAAAATGTCAGCTGTTAAAAACTGCCTGCCAAGTGATTCAAATGTACAGTGCCTTGCAAAAGTTGAGCAATAATCACACACAAAATTTCAGCTCTTAAAAACTGCCTGCCAAGTGATTCTAATGTACAGTGCCTTGCAAAAGTTGAGCAACAATCAGAAACAAAATATGTCAGCTGTTAAAAACTGCTTGTCAAGTGATTCTAATGTACAATGTCTTGTAAAAATTAAGCAATCATTACACACAAATGTCAGCTGTTAAAAACTGCCTACAAGTGATTCTAATATACAATGCCTTGCAAAAATTAAGCAATCATTACAAACAAATGTCAGCTGTTAAAAACTGCCTGCAAGTGATTCTAATGTACAATGCCTTGCAAAAATTAAGCAATCATTACAAACAAATTTCAGCTTTTAAAAACTGCCTGCAGCTGATTTAATGTACAGTGTCTTGCAAAAGTTGAGCAATCATCAGAAACAAATTCAGCTGTTAAAACTTCCTGCAAGTGATTCTAATGTACAGTGCCTTGCAAAAGTTGAGCAATCATCAGAAACAAATGTCAGCTGGTAAAACTTCCTGCATGTGATTCTAATGTATACTGCCTTGCAAAATTTAAGCAATCATTACAAACAAATTTCAGCTTTCAAAGACTGCCTGCAAGTGATTCTAATGTACAGGGTCTTCCAAAAATTGAGCAATTATCAGAAACAAATATCAGCTGTTAAAACTCCCTGCAAGTGATTCTAATGTACAGTGCCTTGCAAAAATTAAGCGATCATTACAAACAAATGTCAGCTGTTAAAAACTGTCTGGAAGTGATAATGTACGGCGCCTTACAAAAATTAAGTAATCATCACAAACGAATGTCAGCTGTTAAAACTTCCTGGAAAGTGGCCCTAGAAATATTGTAATTTGGGACCTTAAGGAAAATTAATATTTACATCTGTTTAAAATGAAAAATTTATAAATGAAATGTATAGAGATAGCCACACAGGAAGCCATCTGCTGCGCATGCGTATTTGCATTCAATCTTCAGTCTTTTCCCAACTCTACCGAAAAGTATACACCAATACAAAATATTATCAGTTGTGTGTCTATTACTTGCACATTGTAGTTCCCTGTTTAAATATATCTTCTTTTATCTTTTATAAAAGTATGGAACGGTACCTATGACATAAGTAACTCTGCCAAATGAGGAAGAAAATATTATTTTGAAATTCAAATGCAGGGCCACGACAGGGTCACAGACAAGGACCACGATAAGGACCACGATAAAGACAAGGATCACCATAAGAAACACGATAAAAACAGCAAATATCACGATAAGGATCACGACAACGTCAACAAGGACCACGATAAAGACCATGACAAAGTCAACGGCAAGAATCACGATAAGGACCACGACACAAAGTCAACGACAAGGATCAGGATAACAACCATAATAAGGACCACGAAAGGGATAAAAAAGGGCCAAGATAAAGATCACTGCAAGGGCCACGATAAGAACCACGACAAGGATCACGATAAGGACCACGACAAAGTCAGCGACAAGGTTCACGATAAGAACGATAATAAGGAGCATGAACGGGACCAAAATAAAGACTACGACAAGGATCACGATAAGAAGTATAATAAGGACCTCGAAAGGGACCACGATAAGGAGATAAGTATCAAGAAAAGGACCACGATAAGGATCACTGCAAGAACCATGACAAAGTCAATGGCAAGGATCACGATAAGAACCATGATAATGACGACAAATGGAATCACGATAAGGAGACAAGGATCAAAAAAGGACCACGATAAGAATCATTGCAAGGATCACAATAAAGACTAGGACAAGATTCACGATAAAACCAACGACAAGGTTCACGATAAGGGCCACAACAAAATCAACGACAAGGACACGATAACAATCATGATATGGACCACGAAAGGCATCACGATAAGGAGACGAGAATCACTCCAAAGACCACGATAAGGATTACAAGAAACACGTTAAGAATCACGACAAGGATCACGATAAGAATTAAGACAAGGATCACGATAAGGACGACCACAGAGATCACGATAGGGATCACGATATCTACCATGGTAAGTCTTTTGTGGACAGTCCAAAACATAAAAAATGTACCTTGATATTATAATATATATTATAAAATATGATATTTTATTTTTCTGGTGCGCGAGGAACAATTCCCAAATTTAGTTTGGAGATCGTCAGAAAATTAAAGGTTCCTGAAAAGACTCTTCAGGCAATTGCAGCAACCATTTTAAAATCTTCATTGAATATCATCAATCACCATCTCTATTCATCTTTATAATATTCAGTGTATAATATTTATTTTCAATAAATTTTTATTGTTTTGATAGCTACCACATCTTGTCGCAGAATATATATATTTTTTAATTTCATTATGTATTTTTCTAACATTAATTTACATTTAATTTTTTGTTCATTAGAATTGATTAGGATGCTGATATTTTAAATCGAAGATTTGGACGGCTATCATTTCGATATACTACTTTATGTTTTTCGAATAAATACTATATCGCTAAAATAAACAGCAAACAATAATATACGCAATTTGACCATGGAAGAACTGAATTATTGCGAATCACGTAAAATGTGTTACATTTTCTACGTACTTTTTGTGGTTTCTTTTTTTTTCCTCTAATTTTCTGCAACTGGACAAGTAAATTACGATATTAATAACGACATATGAAATTAAACTATAATTGCATGTGTTGCTGCATTTGTAGAGTTCGCTTTATTCTGCCACAATGCCATTGGGGTTAATTGTGTCCACATTTCCATGTTGTACCCAGTTAATTTTAAAAACTTGTATTTGAAATAATAATTTTACCTATTTACTTACGCACTTACAAATGGCTTTTAGAGAACCAGGAGGTTCATTGTCGCCCTCACATAAGCCCGCCATCGGTTCCTATCCTGAGTAAGATTAATCCAGTTCCTACGATCATATCACAGTCTAGTATATACAGTTGCGAAGCTCAATACTTATTAAATATGCAAATATAGACAGTTGAAATATGCATCCATAGATAGTTGCTAGCCACCAGGATCGCTACTATCGCCTCATCACAGACTCTTTCCCTAGCAGACGATAAAAGACTTAAATTCGATTTCACTGTGGTCACACAAATTTGGATTAAGGTTAAATCCAAAGAAATCGCAAGCAATCGTAATGGGACATAATCGTCTACGAAGTACTCTTGATAGTGGTACTATACCACATATAACATTGAATGGGATTATTGTTAAATACAGTGAAACAGTTACAAATCTTGGCATTTTTATGGATAGCGATCTAAATTGGAACACCCAAGTAACACACACTTGCAAAAAAATATTTTCTCAACTTCACTCCTTGTTTCATATGAAAGAATTTCTACCACTTAGTCTAAAAAAGAATCTTATTCAAACGCTTGTAATACCCCATTTTGATTATTGCGATTCCTTGCTAACTAATGTAAGTTCACTCTTAGCTGAGAGACTACAACGTGTTCATAATGTGTGCATACGATTCATCTGCAATACTCGTAAATTTGACCATATAACACCTTCCCTCCAGTTACTTTCATGGGTGCGTCTGAATGAACGAAGAACAATACATTCACTGTCTCTTCTATTTAGAATCATACATACTTCTACTCCGAATTATCTGTTATCGCGCTTTCAATTTCTTACAACTCTCCGAAACCGACATCAAGCACTTCTTTCTATCCCTCATCATAGAACGTCTCTATACTCATCCTCCTACACTGTAGAAATACCTCGTCTCTGGAATTCGCTACCTAATGATGTCAGGGACTGCCGGACTTTATCACAATTCAAAATTAAATTGGAAAATTTTGTCTTGTTTAATGGTTTTTAGATATTGCTAGAAGGGTTGATTTGTGTTTTTTTTTTTTTACTCCAGATTAAAATCGCAAGTTTCTTGTTTATGTTAGTTAATTAGGATACAATTAATTATACTTAATGACTCATTTAAAGTTTGTGTGACTGCAACCTGTGTATATTTTTGTGTGACTTTACTTCGTTTATAGTGTTTTTTTTTCCTTTTTATTTCTGTTATTGTATTTGTATTCCTGGTGTTGTGGAAGAGAAGGCCTGATGGCCTTAACTACACCAGAATAAATAAATAAATAAATAATAAATAAATAAAATGTATTGTACTTTTAGTATCGTGTTCTTTTGAAAAATTAACACCTTCCTTCCACTATTGAAATACGAAATACATAAGGTTTATATATTATTTTCATAAAATATATATTACATTTTATAAACTCACCTTCCTGGATCTTTCGGAAGAAGGATAATTCTGACCTCTTTTTCTTAGAATTTATAGT
>JAJSOF020000011.1:9464281-9711781 GCA_025594305.2 Periplaneta americana | reverse complement strand
GATAACAGTTGGCAACACTGACAAGACAGCAATATTTGCTGTTTAGGAACTGTTCTTACGTGACCCTAACTATATTTCAGAATTTAAAATGGCCACATCACATTACTTATCTTTGTAAGAGGCTTCGTAAAACAATTTATAAATTCGTTAATCTTCGATGCTACTTACCCATTAGAATTCTACGAAATGTTTATTTGGCCATTATTCAGTCTATCATTCAATATGGTATAATTGTTTGGGGTGGAAGTACAAAAATTAATCTTAGTCCGTTAAATTTACTACAAAAACGAATAATTAAAATTTGTTTGAAGAAACGTTTCGATTATCCAACTAAATTAATTTATTCTGAATTTAATGTATTTAAGGGAACCAGGTAGTGATTTTTAATTTTGTATTTCAAAATAAAGTACAAAACTGTCCTTTAAAACAATATAAATATTATGGGGGTATTTCTGCATATAACTTAAGCCTTTTAAATGATCTCTTTAAATTAGGTGGTGCATGTAATTCATACATTCTTCTTTTTTAAAATGCAGTTTTCCATAAGTTGACATTTTTCAAACTTAAGTGCATTTTTCTCTGAAACTACTAAATCAATTTACATGAAACTTTTACAGTGTTATCTGCAGCCTGTGTTCTACATAGTACACCTACGGGTTTAAGAATATCACACACATAACACGAGAAAAAATGTATATAAATTGAACAAAATTGTAAAAAAATGTTGAGCAAAGTTCAGTATTTTTTCCGCTTCACTAGGGGTGAAATATTTAAATAAATTTTTCTTTAGAATTTACAATGCACATTACTAGATAATTATAAAAAGTATAAGGCATGTGAGAGAAGATTGTAGCAAGTAATGTGCACCTGAAGAATCAGGTACACTTAGCAACATGGGAAAACAGGTTATCAGTTAGGACCTTTCTTTCGCACTTGGATACAAAACAAATTAGTTGTCTTCTATACCACTGAATTCAAAATGATTGATTGTATAAGCCTAGAAATTTTTATTCCATTCTGACCACTAGAAGCCTAGAAATACTGAACTAAACTTTTGTATTGAAATTTTTTAATCGCACAAGCACCACTACCCAGTTCCCTTAATATTGAACAAATTTATAAGTATACGCTGTTAAAATTTTATCATAAAAATCGTAATAAGTTTGTATTACAGACACACAATTATGACACAAGACGAAATATTAATTCAATATTAGTAGAACCTAAATGTCTCACATCTGCTGGTCTAAAACATAGCATTAATTTTGGCCCTCGGTTGTACAATGCTTTAACTAAATTACACCCCGAACTTCTAACATGTAACCCACTAACATATAACAAGAAAATTAGAAACGTGTTGATATCTTCAATTTGATTTAAAAAATTTATAGCCTATGTGTATGAATTAATCAACCTATATTATATTTGTATTCTATAATTTTGAAATATATATTAGTCTTACTTTTCACGTGCGATATTATTCTTCTCTAGTGTTAAAATTATATTATATAATTCCATCGCCGCCGTAATTATATTTTAGTTCCTATTTTATTTTACTTATTTATTTATATTATTATTTTTTATTTTAATATTATATCTGAACTGCGACCGAGCACGAGCGCTGCTCATTCGGTCTCAAATTTTGTTAATACTACTGTATCTTCTTTTTATATTGCTTGTATTATTTTATTTGTATTTCTCTTTGTGTGTTTTGTAATTATATTTCTTTATTCTGTATATTTGAATTTAAATAAATAAATTTAAATTTGAATGAGATTTAGAAGATCGTAGTGAGAATTCTAAAGGTCGCTGTTCAAATTCTACACTATCATTTATATGCGAACATATAATTTTTTCTTGAAATGTATAAACGAAGGATTATTTTACTCCTATATTTTATATATATTTTCTTGTTTGTAATTCCTGATTCCATTGGTCAACCTCAATTTAGCACGGATGATTCTGAATAAGTTAAATCTTGTAGTTTACTTTTTTCTGCATATTAAGTACATATTTATAATATTTTAGTGCATATTTCCATGCATATTTTTGCAATTAAATTTTCGGTCTACTTATTACTAAAGACCGTTTTCTAGCCCACCAACATTGGAATGGGTATAAGTGTGCACAGCATATAAATTACGTCAAGTGACCTTCACTAGACACAATGTTCAAAAACACAATTAACGCGCAATACAAGGACACTCTAAAACAGGTTCTTTACTCCTAAACAAGACACTAGTTCGATTAATTAAAATGTGTCTCCGTGAAACGTAAAGCAGACTCAGTATAGGTCAGTTTCTGTCAGATGAGTTTCCAATTCACTGTGGGCTAAAGCAAGGAGATGCACTATCAACTTTACTTTTTAACTTTGCTCTAGAATATGCCATTAGGAAAGTCCAGGATAACAGACAGGGTTTGGAATTGAATGGGTTACATCAGCTGCTTGTCTATGCGGATGACGTGGATATGTTAGGAGAAAATCCACAAAAGATTAGGGAAAACTGGGGAATTTTACTTGAAGCAAGTAAAGAAATAGGTTTGGAAGTAAATCCCGAAAAGACAAAGTATATGATTATGTCTCGTGACCAGAATATTGTACGAAATGGAAATATAAAAATTGGAAACTTATCCTTTGAAGAGGTGGAAAAATTCAAACACCTGGGAGCAACAGTAGGCTAAGAAATATAAATGATACTCGGGAGGAAATTAAACACAGAATAAATATGGGAAATGCCTTTTATTATTCGGTTGAGAAGCTTTTATCATCCAGTCTGCTGTCAAAAAATCTGAAAGTTAGAATTTAGAAAACAGTTATATTACCGGTTGTTCTTTATGGTTGTGAAACTTGACTCTCACTTTGAGAGGAACATAGGTTAAGGGTGTTTGAGAATAAGGTGCCTAGGAAAATATTTGGGGCTAAGAGGGATGAAGTTACAGGAGAATGGAGAAAGTTACACAACACAGAAATGCACGCATTGTATTATTCACCTAACACAATTAGGAACATTAAATCCAGACGTTTGAAATGGGCAGGGCATGTGGCACGTATGGGCGAATCTAGAGCTGCATATAGAGTGTTAGTTGGTAGGCCTGAGGGAAAAAGACCTTTGGGAAGACCGAGACGTAGATGCGAGGATAATATTAAACTAGATTTCAGGGAGGTGGGATGTGATGGTGGAGACTGGATTAATCTTGCTCAGAATAGGGATCAATGGCGGGCTTATGTGAGGGCGGCAATGAACCTCCGGGTTCCTTAAAAGTCAGTAAATAGTAAGTATTTATTTATGTATTTTAAAATAAATGAATAAATAGATAAATAAATAAATAATAAATACTAGAAGAATATTTTAATGAAATTAATAATTTATTTTAGAGTGAAAGTATACAATTTCTGCTGTAAAGGCTGGCGTTGGGATTTTTACCGCAGTATATTAAATACCAGGCGAAATGTAGCTTTGATTCGTAACTAATCAGGGTTCTAATAAATCTTGCAGTACGTTGGATTCTTTGCAATAAATTCAATCATCCCCGCAGAGCAACGTTTAAGTTTAATCGCGTAACATGTCCCATCATGCCTCCCGGCCACATCATTGTCAAAGTATCAAAAAAACCACCTCTAAACTCTCTCATACAGAGAGAACATGTTCTGACTTTTTTTGTCCCCCTTTTTTCCCTCTTTTTTACCAGTTTTCTACTCTCTATTTCAAATAGGCTTCCCAACAGAAGAGAAATGATTGATGGTTGGTGAAGAGTACATTGTACGAAGAACGGTCACAGAGGGAAGGGGGGGGCAGTCCAGGTCCACTCTCGTATCCCACTCTCTCTCTCTCTCTCTCTCTCTCTCTCTCTCTCTCTCTCTCTATACCCGCATCACACACACATACACACACACTCACAAAGAGGTTCTGCTTCAATATTAACATTGCCACAGGCTGGCTCCCCATCTCCATTATAAATAAATCAAAGTACAGAATGGCTCAAAAATAATTGATCACTCACCATTATCTTTCCGCTTCCTTTGCCGTTTTCCATTTCGAAGTATTACGTCCATGAAGAAACGACCTGCAATAAGAAGAACATAATTCAAAGAAATGTTTTCTACAAGTATAAGGTGATGCATCTAGTGAATTAGTTTCCTGTTTCTTATATTCTAAGAGTGTTTATTATTCACTAATGTTATTAGAAGGTCAAACGTGCGACAGTATTTTCGAATGTACATAAATTATTTCTGATTGCCCTAGAGCAGCGTTTCTCAAACTATGGTCCGCGGACCACCTGTGGTCCTCGAGTTCTGTCCTTGTGGTCCTTCAAAATACAGAAAAAATAAAGTTCAAACGAGTTGCGTATCACAGTATGGCTGAAAATCTCAGACTTTGAAAATTACACATAGCGAATGCCTTTCACTTTTTCTACTAATATGTTATGAAATGTCTTACCGGAACCCACGATTTCAGAAGTCGAAATTGCGATAGAAAATCTGAAAAAGTACAAGTCTCCAGGTATCGATCAAATTCCAGCAGAATTAATACAAGAGGGTGGAAGTGCATTATATAGCGAAATTTATAAACTTGTACTTGCTATCTGGGAAAATTGTACCAGAACAATGGAAGGAGTCCAAAATTGTACCTATTTTTAAATATGGGGACAAAACCAACTGTGGTAACTTTCGAGGAATATCACTTTTGTTGACGTCGTACAAAATTTTGTCCAATATTCCTTTGAGAAGATTAACTCCGTACGTAGATGAAATTATTGGGGATCATCAGTGCGGTTTTCGGCGTAATAGATCGACTATTGATCAGATTTTTTGTATTCGACAGATAATGGAGGAAAAATGGGAGTATAAGGGTACAGTACATCAGTTATTCATAGATTTCAAAAAGGCATATGATTCGGTTAAGAGGGAAGTATTATATGATCTTCTTATTGAATTTGGTATTTCCAAGAAACTAGTTCCATTAATTAAAATGTATCTCAGTGAAACATACAGCAGAGTCCGTATAGGTCAGTTTCTATCTGATGCTTTTCCATTTCACTGCGGGCTAAAGCAGGGAGATGCACTATCACCTTTACTTTTTAACTTCGCTCTAGAACATGCCATTAGGAAAGTTCAGGATAACAGGAAGTGTTTGGAATTGAACGGGTTACATCAGCTTCTTGTCTATGCAGATGACGTGAATATGTTAGGAGAAAATACACAAACGATTAGGGAAAACACGGAAATTTTACTTGAAGGAAGTAAAGCGATAGGTTTGGAAGTAAATCCCGAAAAAGCAAAGTATATGATTATGTCTCGTGACCAGAATATTGTACAAAATGGAAATATAAAAATTGGAGATTTATCCTTCGAAGAGGTGGAAAAATTGAAATGTGTTGGAGCAACAGTAACAAATATAAATGACACTCGGGAGGAAATTAAACGCAGAATAAATATGGGAAATGCCTGTTATTATTCGGTTGAGAAGCTCTTATCATCCAGTCTGCTGTCAAAAAAATCTGAAATTTAGAATTTATAAAACAGTTATATTACCGGTTGTTCTGTATGGGTGTGAAACTTGGACTGTCACTCAGAGAGAGGAACATAGGTTAAGGGTGTTTTAGAATAAGATGCTTAGGAAAATATTTGGGGCTAAGAGGGATGAAGTTACAGGAGAATGGAGAAAGTTACACAACACAGAACTGCACGCATTGTATTCTTCACCTAACATAATTAGGAACTTAAAATCCAGACGTTTGAGATGGGCAGGGCATGTAGCACGTATGGGCGAATCCAGAAATGCATATAGAGTGTTAGTTGGGAGACCGGAGGGAAAAAGACCTTTAGGGAGGCCGAGACGTAGATGGGAAGATAATATTAAAATGGATTTGAGCCATTTGTATCTAATTAAGTATTTCTTACGCTATCCGTCTACCCACTTCCCACTCAACTCTCAACAAGAAAGGAGGGATTTAAAGGACTATGAACGTGGCCATCTTTTCCCTGCATATCTGGTGCCGAGCCTTTAACCCAGACAGGGACCTTCCAAATTCATAGCAGAGGACCAAAGTACCGAACCTTTTCATGTATTGATGATTTTCTTAATAGTTTTGTCAACACTCATGAAATGGGCACATAGGCCTACTGTACGTCGTACACCAATATCAGAGTGCCAAATTGCATCTTTACGTGTTGAAAATCGGGCATGTTTCTGTGTTAATTTTTTATTTGTTTTTCCATATGACAATATAAAACATTTTAGACTCCGCCTATTTTAAAATCCGACAGGTTTACTTTTTACACTTGCGTGTTTTGTCTCTAAGTGCCGTTTCAATTTCGCGGGTTGCATACACTCGTTTAAAGCAGTTCGTAACAAACAACGCACCAAGGTTTTGGTTCACTCTCATTGCCACACCAAGTAAATCCAAGTTCCAAATAACTCTTGTCATATTTACGAAAGTATTTTTTCTTTGAATAGCTACTAGTAGGACTAGATATTTCTTTATGCTCGACCATGCCGAAATGTAGTAATTATACACCTGGTAGCAGTCCTTTAATGCATGTCATTAAAGTACACTTACTCATTAAAGTACAGATGTTTTCAGCCAATGACAACTCAGCTTACAGGTGTTCAGCCAATAACGAGTCAGCTTTGTACCGTTATAAAACCGCAAGTATCGATTATTCTCGGATATGCAATCGAAAGAGAATTAGCGAAAAGTCACGGAGGCTGGAAATCCAATACTGTCGCAGAAGGTTATGTTCTGTTACTATAATAATTAGCGTTAATTGTAAATAATAAACAAATAAATTCAATTTGTCATCTCGTTTTTCAATGTCGAATTCAATAGTAAGGTTATACCAATTTTGACGGGATTACACAAGGTCAATGACATTATTGTTCCTCGGAAAAAAACAATACTTTCGCGTCTGCGCACGTCTCACAATTCACGACCTAGAACAAGGTCACTTCCGATCTTGTCAGATACAAATAAAATGTATACATCTGAATAATTTCAAGTTAGAAATATGGTCGAGCATAAAAAGTCGTATGAAACTCGCCTATAATGGTAATTAAGAAGGTCGTATGGAAATTATGAAACTTGCTTGCGCTCGTTTCATAAACATCCATACTCGCTTCTTAATTACTATCATTATAGGCTCGTTGCATAATGTACTATTATGGCACTAAAATTAATATATTTCTTCACACACACAGCTTCTGAACTATTAGTACTGCCTAAGTGAAGCGTATCATCATGTTCCTTTCTTTTCAAAGATCCGGTTCGAAGCCAGTTTTCCATTATTTATAATGGGCACTATTTAACAGAGACATGGACAACTACTAGCGTGTACCACATAAGAAGGATTTCAAACAACTAACTGCTAACAGGCAAGCGATGAATAACAATGCACAGAATTTGTTATAAGTTACTTGTGATTGGCTACAAAAAATATAATTACAAAAGTATTATAATTAATTAATTCTATTTTAAAATATAAGTATATAGATACTAAAATATGCTACAAAAATGATAAATTTGTTTTCGAAGGGAACAAGAGTAAGGTGGTCCGCGGAACTGATCTGACTTAAAAAAGTGTCCTCACTTCAAAAAAGTTTGAGAAACGCTGCTCTAGAGAAAACACAAGCCAATTTAGCGCAAATTAATTTTTCATATCAAGGGTCGTCGTACCAATTCTCGGATTACAGAATGAGAACAAATAAAGAAATCTAATGACTCAGTATTCTCAACCATAGTTTTTATTTTATTGGGTTATTTTACGACGCTGTACCAACATCTGAGGTTATTTAGCGTCTGAATGGTATGAAGGTGGTAATGGCAGTGAAATGAGTCCGGGGTCCAGCACCGAAAGTTACCCAGCATTTGCTCGTATTTGGGTTGAGGGAAAACCCCGGAAAAAAACTTCAACCAGGTAACTTGCCCCGACCAGGATTCGAACCCGGGCCACCTGGTTTCGCGGCCAGACGCGCTGACCGTTACTTCTCAGGTGTGGACTGAACCATAGTGAATGACTGTGAATTTTATTTGCAAACGGAAAAGACTCACTTATTTAATTGATTTACTCTCATTGGCAGAGTTGAAATTGCGATATAAAATCTGAAAAAGTACAAGTCTCCAGGTATCGAAGAAATTTCGCAGAACTAATATAAGAAGTTGGAAGTGCATTATCTAGCTAAATTTATAACCTTGTACTTGCTATTTGGAAAAAAGAAATTGTACCAGAACAATGGAATTGTACCAATCTTTGAGGGGGAAAAGACTAAATGTAGTAACTTTCGAGGAATATTATTTTTGTTTACGTGATACAAAATTTTGTCCAATATTGTTTTGAAAATATTAACTCCATACGTAGATGAAATTATTGAGGATCACCATTGTTGTTTTAGTGAATGATGATGAGTATCGAGAAGTGAGTAATGAGAAAGTATGTGTCATCCAGTTGAAATTCTTATTTCTATTGCTATTACTCTTGGATTTCTTTTTAAGGGGTTAGGTACAGTTTACAGCAGTAAATGTTTTGGAAATATTGAACGCTTTTCCCTCCATTATTGTATCTCGTACAATAATGAAAATTGCTATGTATAAAACACTGTCCTTCTGCTATATAAAAAATATTTTACGATTTAAAAGAAAATATTTAATTTTTTTTTCAAAATTCAAAATGGTGGCAGTTTACTGTGCATTGATGAAGCGTTTCCCTCATAACTCATAAACTTGTCAACTTTTTCATGTTCTCTCCCTTTTATTTTATTGCTGAAACTCATGTTTACAATATCATGCTCTTTAAACTACATTCCTTAATAAATAATATATTTTTTTATTTTGTGTTAGAAAAAATACTGATATTTGAACATTTTTAAATGAATTTATTTTTTATCAGACAATCCATCAAAGATAGAAAAGTGATCTTGCACCATATTGTAGATATGACATGCATAAACACACATAAAAAATTTCATCACGGAATGTTGGATAGTTTTTGAGTTATGTGGGAAAAGCTTCATCACTGCACAATGAACTAAATTTTGAAAAAAAAAAAAAAATGTAAATAGTTTTTTTAAATCGTGAAAATGTTTCTTTCACACAACAGAAGGACAGTGTTTTACACATACTAATTTTCATTATTGTACAAGATACAGTAATGGAGGGAAGAAATGTTGAATATTTTCAAAATTTTATTGCTGTAAGCTGTACCTAACCCCTTAAGGAAAGTGTTGAGGCCATATGAGTCCTGTAGTTCCGAAACATGTCTTGTCCACATTTTATGTTTTTTTTTTTTTTTTTCACAAATAAAGAAAAACATTTTCCACATTTTTTATGTTAAAATAAGAATTTTTTCATCCTTTAAAATAAATATTTAATGTAGCTTAGAGAACTCATTACATTACTTTGATCAGTAAGGTTTTTATTTAAATTTTAAAAGTGGAAACGGACAGTTTTGAAACTATATCTAGGAGAAGACAAGGTTTGGAAACAACATAGTTGGATAAAGCATGATTTGAAAAAAAAAAACATAAAATCTTCAATGTAAATTAAGTGTTGTATTACAAGATTTCAAATCAAATGTTATACATTGTTAATGAAGTAGTTTAATGATTAGTAAAAAACTGATAGCTTACTAAAAATAATTCAAAATGCTTTCATAATAAAAATTTTTCAAAAGTTGTTAATCAAAATGAATTGATTCAGAGTCTGATTCACCACAACAGTTAAAGTCCGCGTCACCGTTTTTGGCGTGTGAAATAAGTAATGGGAACGTTAAGTGCGAGTGTTTCACATTTGCCGCAGTCATTCTGACAACTATGTTTGGCAAATGGCTGATGTGACGTGTATAGGAAGTGGTAGCATTCTCAGCTGCACTAGCAACATGCTCACAAACTGGGCACTATATATCTAGGACACACGCCAAAAACGTTGGCGCCAGCTGTAACATGTGATTCAACAATCTGGGCTTTATCAGCATGATTTGCATTCAGGAGGTTCATGTAGAAAGATAATCCCTCCTGATTTTTCCATCCATTGCCGAAATGTTTTGTAAGAAGGCTGTTAACAGCATTTAATTTTGCTTCTCTAATGATGTTCCCTTTGCGAATAACTTGAGGCTAAATAAAAAAAAAATGTTGTGCCCTTTTGACAACACTTCTATGCAGCATGGAGCAGACAAGTTATGGAACACACTTTCGGAGGATATTGCACGTTTTGGAACATCAACCATATTTCTCCTATTAAATTGTGTAGGAGAAGAAATTTTTAACATCATTTTGTGACAGTATATTGTGTATTGATCATAGAGTGGAGTAGTGTACTTATCTGAATTGTCGATTTTTCGGGATAAAACACTTTTTGGAACTATTGGACTGAGAAGCTTTTGTCAACTAGTCTGCTGTCAAAAAATCTGAAAGTTAGAATTTATAAAACAGTTATATTACCGGTTGTTCTGTATGGTTGTGAAACTTGGACTCTCACTCTGAGAGAGGAACAGAGATTAAGGGTGTTTGAGAATAAGGTTCTTAGGAAAATATTTGGGGCTAAGAGGGATGAAGTTACAGAAGAATGAAGAAAGTTACACAAAGCAGAACTGAGCACATTGTATTTTTCACCTGACATAATTAGGAACATTAAATCCAGACGTTTGAGATGGGCAGGGCATGTAGCACGTATGGGCGAATCCAGAAATGCATATAGAGTGTTAGTTGGGAGGCCGAGATGTAGATGGGAAGATAATATTAAAATGGATTTGAGGGAGGTGAGATATGATGATAGAGACTGGATTAATCTTGCTCAGGATAGGGACCGATGTCGGGCTTATGTGAGGGCGGCAATGAACCTCCGGGTTCCTTAAAAGCCAGTAAGTAATTGAGTAAGTATAAGACTCATATTTATTAACTGCCAATATTTAATACAGATAGGTCAACCATTGTGAAATAATAATATATGTCATTATAAATATTTTTCAGATAATTATATGACAGATAATACACATCCTTTATCGCTTTATCTCCTTGAACCCCTTTCATGTATGATGATAAAGCTGGCCATGCAATACGTATTAAATGCATCATTATGCATCCACTGCTCTCTGTATTCAAACGCTACAAATTCCGTTGATTATAACTTAATAGTTCTGAGGAGACAACAGTCAAATGCCCGGGGCATAATGCTCTGCATTCTGCTGCGGATATATTCTGATTTAATAATCTTCATTCGCTTTGGCGAACCCAAAACTATTTATCGTAATGGTCTGCACCCCACAATACTGAATTACTTGCGTTCACTGCAATATGTCGGTTCTGTATTCGGGTAGAAACGCTGAAATTCATTTAACATATTCTTCTCTATTTAACGCAATTTTGAAAGTAAAGAATTCCATGGCTGATTGAGAACCTAAAAGTAATAAAATATTTCATAAGGAGGCTCAGAATTTTTAAGATACACTTTTCTATTACAAACTCTTTCTTTCTTTGATTTTTGTTTCCCTCTTTATTCTGTCTTTCTTTATTTCTTTTTGTCTATTTCTTTCTTTCTGTCTTTCTCTCTATCTTTCTTTTTGTGTTTGTTTGTTTCTTTTTTCTTTGTGCATGTCTTTCTTTCTTTTTTCTTTCTGTTTGCCTTTCTTTCTTTTCGTCTATTTCATTCTTTCTGTCTTTCTTTCTTCTTGTCTATTTCTTTCTTTCTTTCTTTCTTTTTGTCTATTTCATTCTTTCTGTCTCTCTTTCTTTTTGTCTATTTCATTCTTTCTGTCTCTCTTTCTTTATGCCCATTTCTTCCTGTCTTCCTTTCTTTTCGTCTATTTAATTCTTTCTGTCTTTCTTTCTTCTTGTCTATTTGTTTGTTTCTTTCTTTCTTTCTTTTTGTCTATTTCATTCATTCTTTCTTTCTTTCTTTATGCTCACATCTTCCTGTCTTCCTTTCTTTTTGTCTATTTCATTCTTTCTGTCTCTCTTTATGCCCATTTCTTCCTGTCTTCCTTTCTTTTTGTCTATTTCATTCTTTCTGTCTCTCTTTCTTTATGCCCATTTCTTCCTGTCTTCCTTTCTTTTTGTCTATTTCATTCTTTCTGTCTCTCTTTCTTTATGCCCATTTCTTCCTGTCTTCCTTTCTTTTCGTCTATTTCATTCTTTCTGTCTTTCTTTCTTCTTGTCTATTTGTTTGTTTGTTTGTTTCTTTCTTTCTTTCTTTTTGTCTATTTCATTCATTCTTTCTTTCTTTCTTTCTTTTTGTCTATTTCATTCATTCTTTCTTTCTTTCTTTATGCTCACATCTTCCTGTCTTCCTTTCTTTTCGTCTATTTCATTCTTTCTGTCTCTCTTTCTTCTTGTCTATTTCTTTCTTTCTTTCGTTCTTTTTGTTTATTTCATTCTTTCTTTCTTTCTTTCTTTATGCCCATTTCTTCCTGTCTTCCTTTCTTTTTGTCTATTTCATTCTTTCTGTCTTTCTTTCTTTATGCCCATTTCTTCTTGTCTTTCTTTCTTTTTGTCTATTTCTTTCTTTCTTTCCTTTTGTCTAGTTCTTTCTTTCTTTCTTCCTTTCTTTTTGTCTATTTCTTTCTTTCTTTTTGTCTATTTCATTCTTTCTGTCTTTCTTTCTTTCTTTTTGTCTATTTCTTTCTTTCTTTCCTTCTTTCTTTCATTTTTCTTTCTGTCTTTTTTTCTTTCTTTGTGTCTATTTCATTCTTTCTTTTTTACTTTTTGTCTATTTCTTTCTTCCTGCCCTTTCTTTTTTTTTTTTTGTCTTTCTTTCTTTCTGTCTGTCTTTTTTCTTTCTTTCTTTTTTTCTATTTCTTTGTTTCTGTCTTTCTTTCATTTCGTATTTATTTCTTTGTGTCGCTTTCTTTTTTCTTTCTGTCTTTCTTTCTTTCTTTTTGTCTATTTCTTTCTTTTTGTCTATTTCTTTCTTTCTTTCATTCTGTATTTATTTCTTTGTGTCTCTTTCTTTATTTTTTCTTTCTGTCTGTCTTTCTCTCTTTCTTTCACTATTTTGCAGAACGAAGAATATAATGTAAAGAATATCCGGTAGTACATAGACAGCGTGCGACCTATTAACCGAAATCATATAGTGCTGTCTGAATTATTTCTGATAAAAAGACTGATTCAAATCAGGCCATAATAGACACTATCTCGTTCATAGATTTTCTGAATGTACAACGATCAAAGAAAGACATATGTATGCAGAAAAAAATTCCCCTGATTTCCAGCAAACTGCAAAATCAAAGGATTTTTACAACTACGAGAACGTTGGGTTTGTTGCAGACACAGTAAGTAAACTTCGCCTGTTAATCTGGTCCATTATAACCTCACTCTTCATATTACAACTCTGTGAAATAAATAACACGACATTCGTTGTTCAAAGCCGAAGCGCGTCGTCACAGCGGGGTTATAAACAGGCACTGAAGGCAAATATTCAGGCTACGAAGTGATCATTGTGCTGTGGCATAATGCAGACACGTGATAATTGCTCAGTTATGTACTGGTGCAGAGCAGAGATAGGGCAGGGCACGCCATATTTCACTGCCGCACAATTCCTGCCGTGAAAGCTCTGAGGGGCCTCATTCAGCGTCCTGGCATCTCAGGATGTAATCCTAACAATAGGACGCCATGTTCACTGCTTGAGAAATTCAGTAGAAAATCTTTCATCTTTGTTCATATTTGTGACGTATTCACCCTAAGAACTAGGCCCATAACCAATCAGAAGAGGTTAGTACGAGAAACGAAATATTTCAACGAAACTCCAATTTATTTTATTTTCAGAGTAGATTCGAAAAAATCACAGTTTAAAGCAGAAGACTACTTAACCATTCAAAAAGGCAATTCTAAAAATGTTGACAGATACTTTGTTATTTGTTATTACCTAGACTCTACGTTTCATTTTACTAGAAAAATGTACTATTATTAATTACTAGAAAAATGTATTGAAGTTCGATTAATGAATTAACTAGATAGACATTAGTACATTATGCAACGAGCCTATAGTGATAGTAATTAAGACGCGAGTATGTTTGTTTATGAAACGAGCGCAAGCGAGTTTCATAATTTTCATACGAGCGTCTTAATTACTATCATAGGCAAGTTTCATACGACTTTTTATGCTCGACCATATTTCTAACTTTAAATTATTCAGAAGCATTCATTTTATTCGTATCTGACTGAAAATCGGAAGTGACCTTGTGCATAGCTCGTAAATTATGAGATGTGCGCAGACGCGAAAGTATTGATTTTTTTCCGAGGAACAATAATGTCATTGACCTTGATGTAATCTAGAGAATAACATGAACTAATTTTGATATAACCTGGAAATTGATTTAGAATTGAAAAACGAGATGACAAATTGAATTTATATGAATATTATTTACAATTAACTCTAATTAGTATAGTAACAAAACATAACCTTCTGCGACAGTATTGGATTTCCAGCCTCCCTGACGTTTCCCTCGTCTTTCGATTGCATATCCGAGATTAATCGAAAACCTGAACTTTGATGAATAGGTGTAGCTTAATGACATGCATTAAAGGACTGCTACCAGGTGTATAATTACTACATTTCGGCATGGTCGAGCATAAAATATATTAAGTGATAATCAATTTAGTTTTCGAAAAAAATTTCAGTACAGATAATGCAATATATCAAATTACTAAAAAAATTGTTAGAGAATTTCATCAAGATAACAAATATATTGGTATTTTCCTGGACATAAGAAAAGCATGTCTTACAGTGGAACATGATATCTTAATTTAGAAATTAGACTTATTAGGAATCAAAGTAATGCTTTAAACTTGCTTATTTTTTAGACGTACAATAAAAAATGGACCAATATTGTTAACTAAAATGGAAATTTACCATAAAGTTTTATTAATGAGATTGAAAGTTTGTATTTGCTGTTCGTTTTATGTAAACAACGGTCCGCCCCTGCATTAGAACAGAGCATCTGTTTTGTATCGGTATGTCTGTACCCGCTTGAGCTGTACTGTGTACTTGTAAACTGCCTCCTGCCCATCCAGCAACGTTGCAAACGCCTAATAGTGTAAACTTTAATAATTAGTTAAATATTGCAATTAGAAAAAAATTGTGAGGACATTTTTTCTTCCTTATGACATGAACAAACATCAGTTAAAATATTTTTATTATTTATTTATTTTTTATTTATTTATTTAATCTGGTTCACACTTGTGGAGTAACGGTCAGCGCGTCTGGCCGCGAAACCAGGTGGCCCGAGTTCGAATCCCGGTCGGGGCAAGTTACCTGGTTGAGGTTTTTTCCGGGGTTTTCCCTCAACCCAATACGAGCAAATGCTGAGTAACTTTCGGTGCTGGACCCCGGACTCATTTCACCGGCATTATCATCTTCATTTTATTCAGACGCTAAATAACCTAGATGTTGATACAGCGTCGTAAAATAACCCAATAAAAAATATTTAATCTGGCAGAGCTAAGGCCAGTAGGCCTTCTCTTCCGCCCAGCCAGACTCTAATTCTAATTGAATACAATTGCTTACATAGTTATTACATTAATATCTAGACCATAAAACAACATGAAAGTAAATAATGAAAGCTGGATAAGTAATGTTAGTGTGACAATAATAAACATTGGTAAGAAATAGCTATACTTACTTACGGCTTTTAAGGAACCCGAAGGTTCATTGCCGCCCTCACATAAGCCCGCCATCGGTTTCTATCCTGTGCAAGATTAATCCAGTCTCTATCATCATATCCCACCTCCCTCAAATCCATTTTAATATTATCCTCCCATCTACGTCTCGGCCTCCCCAAAGGTCTTTTTCCCTCCGGTCTCTCAACTAACACTCTATATGCATTTCTTGATTCGCCCATACGTGCTACATGCCCTGCCCATCTCAAACGTCTGGATTTAATGTTCCTAATTATGTCAGGTGAAGAATACAAAATAATAATAATAATAATAATAATAATAATAATAATAATAATAATAATAATAGTAATAATAATAATAGTAATAGTAATAATAGTAGTAGTAATAATAATAATAATAATAATAATAATAATAATAATAATAATGAGATAATTTAGATATTTATCTGTGATATATATAACCATTAAACATTGAGAAACCTGGAACAGCTATTATTGTTAACAACAATTGTTAGAAAAATATTTCATTAGTCTATTCTTAAATTGGTTTGATGTCTGACAGTCCCTGACATTACTCGGTAGGGAATTCCAAAGCCGAGGAACAGCCACAGTGAAAGAAGATGAATATGAGGATGTTCGGTGGGAGGGAATGGATAATATTGAGGAGTGTTGTGATCGTGTGTCTAGGTTATGATGGGTGGATAAATTTTGAAAACGAGACGCAAGATAGACAGGAGTGGAGAAATGCAATATGTGAAAGAGGAGGGAAAGGCAGTGGATTTCCCTACGATCTTCTAGACGGAGCCAGGACAACATTTCGAGGGATGGTGTTACGTGATCAGCCCGGCGAATATTGCAGACGAAACGGACGCACATATTATGAACACGTTGTAGTCTCTGCGCCGAAGTAACGCTTAGGTCAGTAAGCAGAATATCACAGTAATCGAAGTGGGGCATCACGAGTGTTTGCACTAACAATTTTTTCATGGAAAAGGGTGGAAAATTCTTCAATCCCCTAAACGAGTGGATTAATGAGAATACTTTTTTGGCTCTTATACCCCTTACATCCTGTATAATTCAATGATAAGGCTACAAATGAAATGCAATAATAAGCCATAAATGTTTCACAATAAGACAGTACCTATTCTGCACTACATTAACTAATTGAAGAACAACGAAACAGATTGACGCAATGAAAATGAAAGTTTAAATCCTGCAATTAACTTAATGTAATAACCTACCAATAGGAAAAAAAAAACGACTGAATTGCGAATCGTTCGAAAGCGCGAGCTTTATTTTACGATTGGAAGAACAAACATCCCTGTCCATTTTCACAAAACGTCAATTTAACAGACGAAATTAGATTCCTGAATAACTAAATTCCATCGCTGAAGTGTAGTATTCATTAGAGACAATTCCACGTGTTTACAGATGACTGGGTTGGAGTTCAGGTGACGCTCAACGTCGATATAGGGTAAACTAGGTAGTTATTGACCAGTATACGGTGATTGACCGGTTCCTTTTTTCAAGTATATTGTGAATAAACCACGATCGTGATTTCACTTTTTGCTGCATACACCTCTAGTAGCAACCCTTATTTGTGGTTAGTTGCCGCTGTTCATCCCACTGAGTTAGTGTCTGTTGTCTGAGAGGACTGAAATCGATTGGAAATGCAACTGAACCTAAACAAGTGTAAGTAACTAGAGAAATTGCTAAGAATAATGCACGCAATAATTTATTTATTCTGCAAAGGATACATAAATTCTGGTGCTCGTTTTTACACTCACAGTGTGAGAAAAGGTATAAGGTTTCCGTCCACAGAATATTATTTTGTTAAAGTTTTTATATGACATAAAAATGCCCCGTGGTCAATCACTATAAAGTGTATGTCCGCAAACTACAGTGATTGGTCGTTCATAAATTATTTGTTAGAATAATGACCAATGTGCTTCAATTCTATATATGTTATCGGTTAAATGATGGGGATTTTTACAGGACTGATACTATATTATAATGCCTAAGCCAGGTAAAGTGCATTATACAGGGGAAGCTTTACGAAACGCTACAGAACCTGTCCGCAGTGGATTTGATTTAAATGAAGCTGCCAAGAAGTTTGGTGTCCTAAAAGCAACCTTAGCGTCCAGAAACAAATATCCCGTTGAAGGAAAAGTGTTCTTTGGTCCTCGTCCAGTGCTGGGTGAAGCCATTTGTAATAACATCAGAGAAATGACGCACACTTGCTTCTGATAAGGCACAAAAGAGAAAAATGGAAGAAGAGGCGAGAGAAAAAAGGAAGCGAATAAGAAATGAAAGAAAAGGCAGCGAGAAGAGTTATTTTCTTATTTTTTTTAACTTGATTATTTAACGACACTGTATCAACTACGAGGTTATTTAGCGTCGATGGGATTGATGGTAGCGAGATGGTATTTGGCGAGATGAGGCCGAGGATTCGTCATAGATTACCTGAAATTTGCCTTACGGTTGGGCAAAACCTCGGAAAAACCCAACCAGGTAATCAGCCTAAGCGGGAATTGAACCCGCGCCCGAACGAAACTTCGGATCGGCAGGCAAACACCTTTGCCGACAGAGCTACGCCGTTGGCGAATAGTTCTTAATGAAAAAGATCAGAAGAAGGGAAACGAAACAGACAAGAAAAAAGTGAAAATTGTGAAAATGTGTTGTTCAATCACTAATAAATGAGTATTCAATAACTGTGCAGTAGACGGTCAATCACTAATAAGCGTGTGGCCAATAACTGTGCAGTAGACGGTCAATCACTAATAAGCGTGTGGTCAATAACTGTGCAGTAGACGGTCAATCACTAATAAGCGTGTGGTCAATAACTGTGCAGTAGACGGTCAATCACTAATAAGCGTGTGGTCAATAACTGTGCAGTAGACGGTCAATCACTAATAAGCGTGTGGTCAATAACTGTGCAGTAGACGGTCAATCACTAATAAGCGTGTGGTCAATAACTGTGCAGTAGACGGTCAATCACTAATAAGCGTGTGGTCAATAACTGTGCAGTAGACGGTCAATAACTGTAAAAGTGGACTTGTTGTTTTTATTTAATTTATCTTTGCATTAAAATTTTATTTTTTCTTTTGTTTATTGATTTTGATTTGTTTCTGAATCTTCACTTGCCCCAATGCCTTTAAAATTCTCTCAATAAGTTACCACTGTTTTCCGCTATTTCATTGTTTTATTATTCATTAGCTTAAGTGGTCAATCACTATACAGTTTACCCTACGTTCTTTATGGGGGTACATTAAAATGTATTGCGAGTAAGTTCATTTTCATGAAGTATCATACATTTTCTTACTTCCAATCTAGCACAACTAATTATAACTGGTGATATTTAACAATTTAATTACATTCAAATTAAATGACGACGCGCCATACTAGCATCACAATAAGTAACCGTAAGTAATTTCATTAATTTCAGGGGGTTATTCCTTTAGATATTTCAAACAATATATTGTAACAAAATTTTGCTCGTTTTTGCTCCCTTTTCGAATAAAAATTGTTGTATATGAAACATTTCATGGCGTGTTTTGGAAATTCCATTGATTTAATTCTCAATATGATCAGTCAATTTAAGTGGAGGCAGAGGTGAATATTTCAAAATCCACAACATTTATCCGATTTGTTTGAAATTGATCATGGGTACTAAGTATGTTATTAGTAATGGACATACCAAGTTTCAACTTTCTAAGTACAATAGTTCTGTAAATACTAATAATTTTATAAAACTTTATATCGTTTGATATAAAATGCTCCATGCACCATATTGTAAGAAATATTCAATATTTCTTTTTATTTATATGTTCATAGAAGGTATATAAATAATGATAAGGATTAGTTTATTATGGGAATAATATAGCAATACAGTTATCTTGGTTTTAATTTCATACTTTTAAGGGCACAAAATCAAAAACTAACATCGGAATATCAAAATAAAGATAATAAAAATTGAAAAAAAAAAACAAATTTTCATTTTTTCTTCAGTTTTGTTCGAAAATTTCACCTCTGCCTCCCCTTAAGAGAGTAGTGTATATAGTTCAATGTAGTTACTTGCTCGATAATACAGGAACATCATTTTATTTTTACTAACATTTTTAATATTAACCTGGCTATACCTTTGGATTAACGGTTGAGAACGTTTGTTACCCCCTTCCACGATGGAGTTCGATGATACTGGGATAAAATACAAATAAATCACTTTACTAGATATAGGAGGAAGAAAAGTAGTTCATCCAATTAAGTAAACTAGGAAATGTCGCAATTTTGAGTTTGATAATTTTTCATTAGGTTTTTGTTTAATCAAAATACAGTACGTATTAACAATAAATGTTTTTACTCGTGAACTGAGTTACCCATGCGAACGTATTCATTATGCCAGTGGTTGTCAGTAATCGCTGAAATATGCAAAGAGTATTCTGCTCATTGGTACAATCTCTACATTCTAACAGTGTTAATTATTAAATTACACAATAATAAAGCACTAATACACGCACTAATACCAGCTGTGTGTACATTTCACTGGACTTAATAATACGAGGCGCATCCAGAAAGTAAGTTTCCCGATGTTTTCCCCTTGAAAGCAAACGTAATTAGCAGTGTCAATTGCGCATGCGTAACAGATCTATGACGTATCAATCATATGCGAGACAGGTCCCGCCTGCTGCCAGTAGCGTGGCAGCAGTGGTCCCCCTCTCAGTCATCTTCCTAGAAATGGAAGCTCTTATTCCTTCTCCGCCGCCTGCGAGGTTCGGTCGGTGATAAAGTTGTTTAATGCACAAAGCATTGCGCCAATTGAAATTCATCGGCAGCTCTGTCAGGTCTATGGGCCAAACTCTCTCTCTCTCTCTCTCTCTCTCTCTCTCTCTCTCTCTCTCTCTCTCAAGAAATTCCTGTCCTCCGGTGAGCGTTTTGGCAACGACGAAGAGCTGCAGACGTCTGTCACACGCTGGTTCCATTCACAGGCGGCAGGGTTCTACAACAGAGGGATACAAAAGTTGATCCCACGATACGACAATTGTCTCAATTCTGATGGTGGCTATGTTGAAAAATAGCTGAAACATTGCTGTACCTGTTGCCTATAAATGTTTTCCTGAAAGTGTGTTCTTTTTTTTAATAGGGAAACTTACTTTCTGGATGCGCCTCGTAATTATAAACAATTAACTATGTACACTTTGAATGTCCTTCAATTTTTTCGGATTTCTGGTTACTGTACATTTCAGTTGTCCTTAGACATTTTGCTCAATGATACACACGCTTCACGTGCCAAAAATCAACATGTACACAGTTCCTAGATATAGGACGATCACAGAGAAGGCTCATACTGGAGAAAATTGCCTCCGGAAATCAGCGGCGAGATCACGCTTGCGGTAAAAGTCATTTGTGGATGAACGATAATTAAAAATCACAAATTTATTGTAATTACATTCTACTGTTTCCATTCGGCCTAAATTGCCTACAGTAATAAAATTATCAAACCATGAAGATGATGGAAACTGTTGTTTCGTGTTTCACAGCGTTTCATTTTTTGTTTAATAAGCAGTGATGGATTCAATGAGTGGTAGGGAGAACTTCTCCATGGGCAAATTAATTTCCTCTGTGAATAATTACCTCAAGCTACTGTAAAACAACATTTTATCGTACGTAAAAATGTGTTAGTATTTTCCCGCATAAATATCAATAATTTATTTCTGACTGTGCTTAAACATCTCCTCCCCTCCGACTTACACACCACTGCGGGTAGAGGGGGAGTTTAATTTCATCGTACACTAAATATCCTACCAAATGCGGGCCTCCTTGATCATGGGTTGTGACATCACAGGACAACGGAGCAACAACCAGTCCTGTGAACGGAAGATAAATTTCTTTCATTTCTCACTACGGGAATGGAACCTTTGACCGCTTACTGGAAGGCACACACGTTATCCACATAACTACAACTTACTTACTTATAGCTTGTAAGGAACCCGCAGGTTCATTGCCGCCCTCACATAAGCCCGCCATCGGTCCCTATCCTCAGCAAGATTAATCTAGTCTCTACAATCATATCCCACCTCCCTCAAATTCATTTTAATATTATCCTCCCATCTACGTCTCGGCCTCCCCAAAAGGTCTTTTTCCCTCTGGTCTCCCAACTAACACTCTATATGCATTTCTGGATTCGCCCATACGTGCTACATGCCCTGCCCATCTCAAACGTCTGGATTTAATGTTCCTAATTATGTCACGTGGAGAATACAATGCATGGAGTTCTGTGTTGTGTAACTTTCTCCATTCTCCTGTAACTTCATCCCTCTTAGCCCCAAATATTTTCCTAAGACACTCTTAATCTCTGTTCCTCTCTCAAAGTGAGAGTCCAAGTTTCACAACCATACAGAACAACCGGTAATATAACTGATTTATAAATTCAAACTTTCCGATTTTTTGACAGCAGACTGGATGATAAAAGCTTCTCAACCGAATAATAACAGGCATTTCCCTTATTTATTCTGTGTTTAATTTCCTCCCGAGTATCATTTATATTTGTTATTGTTGCTCCCAGTTATTTGAATTTTTCCACCCCTTCAAAGGATAAATTTCCAATTTTTATATTTCCATTTCGTACAATATTCTGGTCACGAGACATAATCATATACTTTGTATTTTCGGGATTTACTTCCAAACCAATCTCTTTACTTACTTCAAGTAAAATTCCCGTATTTTCCCCTAATCGTTTGTGGATTTTCTCCTAACATATTCACGTCATCCGCATAAACAAGAAGCTGATGTAACCCGTTCAATTCCAAACCCTCTCTGTTATCCTGAACTTTCCTAATGGCATACTCTAGAGCAAAGTTAAAAAGTAAAGGTGATAGTGCATCTCCTTGCTTTAGCAATAATAATAATAATAATAATAATAATAATAATAATAATAATAATAATAATAATAATAATAATAATAAAATAATAAAATTTAACTATTTATATCGATGCCCTACATTCTTTTGTTTATATCGGAAATATTTACCGTCCCTTACGGAGCTTATTTCCGAAGACATTCTGAATAAAAAATGTCATGTAAACATTTGTCCTAATCTCAATATTTTCAGAGTTACACTAATTTGAAGTTGTTTGTAAAATACCATTTTTCTTTAGTTTTAAGAGTAAAAGAATATTACAGATAAATAATGAACTATTCAGGAATATCATTTCTTTAGGCCGAAACTCCAATCACAATTACAGCAACATAGACATTGTCATGAACAAAACTCGGAACTTGGGGACTTGTGTCTTTGCACGTGGCTAAGCGACCGGACTTCAATGTCAACACACTCCCGCTTCCAGCACGGAGGTACTGTCAGATCTGCTATAAAAGTGGTTTCTGGCTGGAACAATATATTGGTAGTATTATGGTAGGTTGAAATACGTAATTTTGTAGCATATATATAATAAAAATAAACATGAGCAATAAATCAAATTTACTGTTCTGCTCTGTACATTTTATTACAGTGTATGACTACGTACATTTGAAGATTTTCGAACCCATAACTTCTTCGCCTGTTAGTTAAATATGATTTGAAACGAAAAAAAACTTACTTCCACGTCACATGAAGTGACGGAAGCAAACTTAAAATACTGAATGTTTTCACTGTCACTGTTCTCTGTTCGATTTTCAGCAGTTGCTAGCTGATTTCGTATCTGAGGAAGATAAGTATATCCTACATTTTTCTCTAAAATAGTTTTCAATTTGTATGTCACTACTGGGGCAGGTTTTCTACGACTTGAGCCATGGCTACGGACAAATTTCCCACCAATTTAAGGGACTGCAATGTCTTTCAATGAATGCCCGTTTCCAGCGTCTAGTTTTTGTGTCTCACAATTTACAAAATATAAACTCTCCATTCGAAGAAAATAATGTATCTCCTCCGAATTCCCCCAAGAAATTTTATAACTAAAATTTAAAGAAATGTATTTTCTAACTTCCATAATATACCCATTCGAATAACACGTATTTTCCAACTCCTCGAACAGGCCGTTTACCTGTAATTCTCTGAATATCATTGGCTTTGGCATGACACAGTTTCTTCCCCCGTCTTCCTGTCATTCGATGTGACCACTTTCTTAGTACATACGACTGTCCCTGAGCACTTGCAGCGTGAGCTTTGTGTACGTTGTACCTGTAACCTTACTCATGTACACGACACACAAGTCCCCAAGTTCCGAGCTTTGGTCATGAAAATACTACACATCCAGCCAAAAAAAAAAAAAACAAAAAAAAAAAAACAGAAAAGTGACACACAAGAACAATATAAAGTTTACAAATATACAAAAACACATCCACAGTACATCCTGAACACTCATCTCAATTTCAAAACACACAACTTTTTCGACATAATCATTAAATCGTAAAAGTATTTTTTTATATAGACAGAAGGACAGTGTTTTACACATACTAATTTTAATTACTATAAAATACAGTAATGGAGGAAAAAAAATATTAATATTTCCAAAGTTTTACCCCTTAAAATTGTGTATCCAACAATGAAGTCTAAATCAAAGTTCAAAATCACTAAGTTTGCGAGACTGTTAAAATCAAACTAGAAATCTAGCAGCTAAATCTAAAGTTTGTTATGGAATGCAGAACTATTACATATTTGTTTTCAGAAACGGGTACAGACTTAAGTATTGCATGAAGTTACGGAAGACGGTATGAAATAGATATCTCGAGTTTTATGCAACCCGGCGCACAAGAACACAGTCGTATGTATTCAAATCAATTCAGCTAACGGTAGAATGTCCCAGTTAATACAGACCTCTATTGTTTCAGAATCATTGCGTTGCTGCACAAATTTACAACCTTCACTTGTTTTCCCAGTCTCCGAACAGTGTGCAAGTTTCTTTGAGACATGGTCCCGGCCCCTATGCTGCGGTATTGGATGTTTGTACTCAAAGCTTTGCAGTCCGAGCCACATATCTGCTGTTTGTCCAACACCAATATCCCGTGAACGAATACTGAACCCCTGGATACAAGGGATAATTCTGTTAAATATTTTCCGCAGCTACGGATCACATTTCGTTTGCCCATCCATCTTCATTAAACATGCATCAAGGAATTCCATTTTAAAATTTATGAAACATAGGTGGCCATGTATATCTGTAATTCCTTTCTGAATACTAACCACAGTCAAACATTAAGATACACGGATCATATGCTGAGACTAAGAGGAAGGCAGAAAATAGTAACGATTAGAGAATGCTGGGTTTGCAGTGAAAGTCCTGTCCTTGGGTAGAAAACTTTGAATGACAATTCGTAACCAAGCACAGTACTAGCTTAGACGTATATACAGTCATGAAGCTTAAGTTGTGAGGGTGCTAGGAACAATAGACTGTGCCGGTACTATTTCGCATTGTCTGTAATGAGGCGATATTAGCGATCCTAGTGGTTAGCAACTATCTATGGATGCATATTTATTACGTATTGAGCTTCGTGACTGTATATACTAGACTGTGGTACTAGTTATTTTTTTTCGTTTATATCTCCACTCCATGTGGTTAAACGCGTCATTCAATCTTCCTAAACATACGTGCATGTACGTATCGTATCCATGGTGAAGTTTGGTTATCTGAACTGATTGTTGTATTGTTGAAACATAATGTAGTGAAGATCAGGGGCGGCTTTAGGGGTAGTGTCTTATGCCATGGCGCTTATTTACTTATAAATGGCTTTTAAGGAACCCGGAGGTTCATTGCCGCCCTCACATAAGCCCGCCATCGGTCCCTATCCTGTGCAAGATTAATCCAGTCTCTACCATCATATCCTACCTCCCTCAAATCCATTTTAATATTATCCTCCCATCTACGTCTCGGCCTCCACAAAGGTCTTTTTCCCTCTTGTCTCCCAACTAACACTCTATATGCATTTTTGGATTCGCCCATACGTGCTACATGCCCTGCCCATCTCAAACGTCTGGATTTAATGTTCATAATTATGTCAGGTGAAGAATACAATGTGTGCAGTTCTGCGTTGTGTAACTTTCTCCATTCTCCTGTAACTTCATCCCTCTTAGCCCCAAATGTTTTCCTAAGCACTTTATTCTCAAACACTCTTAATCTCTGTTCCTCTCTCAAAGTGAGAGTCCAAGTTTCACAACCATACAGAACAACCGGTAATATAACTGTTTTATAAATTCTAACTTTCAGATTTTTTGACAGGAGACTAGTTGACAAATGCTTCTCAACCGAATAATAACAGGCATTTCCCATATTTATTCTGCGTTTAATTTCCTCCCGAGTGTCATTTATATTTGTTACTGTTGCTCCAAGATATTTGAATTTTTCCACCTCTTTGAAGGATAAATCTCCAATTTTGTACAATATTCTGATCACGAGATATAATCATATACTTAGTCTTTTCGGGATTTACTTCCAACCCAATCGTTTTACTTGCTTCAAGTAGAATTTCCGTGTTTTCCCTGATCATTTGTCGATTTTCTCCTAGCATATTCACGTCATCCGCATAGACAAGAAGCTGATGTAACCCGTTCAATTCCAAACCCTCTCTGTTGTCCTGAACATTCCTAATGGCATACTCTAGAGCGAAGTTAAAAAGTAGGGGTGATAGTGCATCTCCCTGCTTTAGCCCGCAGTGAATTGGAAAAGCATAAGATAGAAACTGGCCTATACGGACTCTGCTGTAAGTTTAACTAAGACACATTTTAATTAATCGAGCTAGTTTCTTGGGAATACCAAATTCAATAAGAATATTATATAAAACTTCTCTCTTAACCGAGTCATACGACTTTTTGAAATCTATGAATAACTGATGTACTGTACCCTTATACTCCCATTTTACCTCCAATATCTGTCGAATATAAAAAAATGTGATCAATAGTCGATCTATTTCTTTCTTATATCGAATTATGCACACTTCATCCCCCTATTATTTATTCGCTCGTTTTCATACTCTCTCTCTCGCTATCATAATATTAATACTCGATCACAACGCGATAACACGCTAGAAATTCCACTTCACACATCATCTCTGTATTCCTCATCTTTCACTGTTGCTACTTCTCGTCACTGGAACTCTCTGCCGCCTGAAGTCAAGGGCTGCCGAACATTGAAATCTTTCAAATCCAAGTTTGAAAATTATCTTATGACGAGTTGCCAAACTAACTTACTGTTATGACAAGTGTTGTATTGCGTGTTTCCACGTATTCACATTTTTCTTTTTAATGTTCTAGTGATATTTAACTTATTTTATATTTTTGTTTTCATATTTTCCGATAATGGCATATCTATAATGTGATAAGTTGAGCTATATATAATCATAATTTTCCTTACTGTGTGTACTTAAAAATATTGTATTCATTGTATGCTTTGTGCTGCACTATTTTATTACTACTATTAGTATTATTATTATTATTATTATTAATATTATTATTATTTTATCATTATTATTATTATTATTATTATTATTATTATTATCATCATCAATAATTGTCTTATTTTTTTATACTTTGTACGTCTCATTTATTTTGACCTGCTGTTCACATTTTATTATGCTATTTTCTTTCTTTCTGTATGTTATATATTATGTCTGATTTCTATTTACTTTAGTTTACATTTTATTATTATCATCTTATTCAGTTTTGTGTGTAAAATTGTAGTGTACTTTGTAAATTTGTAGTGTTTTTGTAACGTTTTTACTCCTGGTTGAGTGTTAGAGAAGGCCGTATGGCCTTAACTCTGCCAGGTTAAATAAATCATTATTATTATTATTATTATTATTATTATTATTATTATTACGCCTAAAACGTTATTTTTAACACCCTGTATAAATTGTAGAAATATTTAGTTTAATAAACATTTTGAGTACAGTACTGTTTCTTTTGCTGCTTACTGTATTTCATCAAGATTTTATGCTGAGTGTATTTGTTCGTTATTACCACCAGCTGGGCATTTATTTGCGATGCTCCTGTATTCTGATGACCGGTATAGTTTTAAAGATTGTCGATTAGTGGTCCAATTCTGCGGTAAGGTTACGGAATGGGTGTGTGGTAACAGCGACCCGTGTCTGTTGTAGCAACAACAGTGACCAGCTCAAATTAATCACAGCTGCCCGTGAACATGCATCCTGTGTGTTATGCGGTTGCCATGGTTTTATTGCAGCTAATAGCTGCCTTTCAGCGTGGTGGCAGTGACAGCGGAGTGCAAATCCAATCACAGCTTAATGCAGCCTAAATTGAATAAAGAGCCCCTTTTATTGGTGCATTCTTTCGTGGTTTCCGATTTCAAAGCTTTATTGAACTAGTGGAATCATTCCAACGTGCTACAACAGCGTTCTACTGTAGATCAACGCCTTTAAGCCTCTTTCAAATTGATCGTGTCTTTTTAAGGAACTAATCTACAAAAATGCTGTCGTCAGTGATGTTATAAAAAAAGTCTCACTATCTTACTAACTTCTCTGTTATTTTTCTTCTTCTTCTTACAAAACAAGAGAGTCCATTATTACAATATACCAAAAAAAACGAAATCAGATACTCGTAAAATTGTATTAAGACGGTGCGCTACTGAAAACAGTCGAGTGAATTTTGACAGAAAATACGGTTTCATGAAAATGACCAAGATGTTAATATAAAAACATCCAAGGATAAAATTAGCAGAATTATAAAGAAACTTGACTTCCGGTCGACATCACTTGACAATAGTACATTATGAAACGAGCCTATAATGGTAGTAATTAAGAAGCGAGTATGTTTATGAAACGGGCGCTCGTTTCATAAACATACTCGCGTCTTAATTACTACCATTATGGGCAAGTTTCATACGGCTTTTTATGCTCGACCATATTTCTAACTTGAAATTATTCGTAAGTATTCATGTTATGGTTATGTAAGAGAAGAGCGGAACTGACCTTCTAAATTGTGAGATGTGCGCAGACGCGAAAGTATTGATTTTTTCCGAGGAACGAATGTCATTGACCTTGATGTAATCTAGAGAATAACATGAACATTAGTCTTGATATAACCTGGAAATTGATTTAGAATTGAAAAAAGAGATGACAAATTGAATTTATTTGAATATTATTTACAATTAACGCTAATTATTATAGTAACGGAACATAACCTTCTGCGACAGTATTGGATTTCCAGCCTCCGTGACTTTTCGCTAGTTGTCTTTCGATTGCATATCCGAGAATAATCGATACTTGCGCTTTTATAATGTTACAATGGTGATTTCTCATTGGCTGAACAACTGAACTATAATGAATAGGTGTACTTAAATGAGGTGCATTAAAGGGCTACTACCAGGTGTATAATTACTACATTTCGGCATGGTCGAGCATAAAAAAATTAATTCATTCCAGTCTATTAAAAAACTAACGAAAATTTTAGCTACGTATGATAGATAAAAACTGAGTTTGTTTTTGCGGACAAATAATCAATTTCCACAATTTTAAACAACAACTTTTTGAGTATTTTCCAAAGAAAAGCTCAAAACAATGAAGACAATAACAGATGGATAGTGAATACGTTTTTAGACATTTTCGTTCAAGTGGCCGAAATTCCAGAAATCATAAAGATAAAACTAATTGAAATATGTGTTTACTGTTGGAAAGTTTAAACTAGACTTTTATTTCGAAGAGTGTAGACCAGATATGAGTCAAAATAAAGCAAGAATACCTGAAGTTTCTTTTTTTTTTCTTTTTTTTTTTTTAATAAATGTGTTTATGGACCACCCCTCTGGTGTAGGGGTAAGCATGCTGCTCTCATACGCAGAGAGCAAGGGTTCGATTCTCGTTTGGTTGAATTCCTGATAGAGATTTTTCAGGGTTTTCCCTCAATCGTAAGACAAATGTCAGAAAACATCGGTGATTATCACCGGCTTCATTCATCACCAAAATCATACTCGTAAGAAATCAGTAATATAGGCTATCTACAGACGCCATCTAGTTGACAACAATAGGACCAGTCTCAACAATAGTACACAGGCCTTGTCCACAACTGTGGAGTAACGGTTAGCGCGTCTGGCCGCGAAACAGGGTGGCCCGGGTTCGAATCCCGGTTGGGGCAAGTTACCTGGTTGAGGTTTTTTCGGGGTTTTCCCTCAACCCAATATGAGCAAATGCTGGGTAACTATCGGTGCTGGACCCCGGACTCATTTCACCGGCATTATCACCTTAATCTCATTCAGACGCTAAATAACCTAAGATGTTGATGCAGCGTCGTAAAATAACCTATTAAAAATACAAAGGCCTTCGGATTTCACCCAAAAGATTAACTCGCGATATGACCAGAGATGTAGGCCCTAAAACGATTATAATAACAGCAAAAAAAAAGAAAAAAAAGAAAAAAAAATGTCTGTGTTCATCAAAACAAAAGAGAGAAATTTCCTTGAATTTCATAATTATATAATTTTGTGTGCAGAATATGGAATCCATATTTGAGAACTTGCTTTCTAAAAAAACAGACACATTTATTACATTAATTATTTTTTAAACTATAGGCCTAACCACTGAAATATTTTTTTTATTCTTATGTTCGACGTTTATGTTTATGTTTCTAAATATAAAATAAATGTATGTTAAACCATTCCGCCAGAATGAGTCCATTTGAAATCAGTAATATTTCTGTAATCTCTGACTCATATGATTTTCCTGATGATTTCATTTGGTATCCTCAGAAATAGTTTCGTTGGAGAGGATGATTTTATTTAACTTCTTTCCTATTTGGTGTAAAATATTAATTTTTTGTATGTATGTAGAGAGCTCATAGCTGTGGCAACTCAACAAAATATAATATTTTGAAAAAAAAAAAATATTATTTGGGGGTCCAAATTTGAAAACAAATATACCCAATGCAGGATTGCACTAAAACCCATATATCTAAACCGTTTTTAAAGATAGATTCAAACAGTTTTTTGCAATGTATTTGAAAACGCATGTTCTACAAACTGCCTGTAACAGAATTTATATATTAGTCCCTACGTTTGAAAAAATAAACAATTAAAATTTAATAACAATTTTCTGACTTCCTTTCTTGCAAACAAACGGACGTGTTTTTTAAATGAAATCAGTTAAAATTCTGTTACAGAGAAACGTTTCCTAATAGTCCAAAGAATGTGTGTTCTAAATTTCATGCATGTATCTTTAATAGTTCAGAAATTATATCCAATGTCTGGCAATGTAGCAAAAGAAGTTAGAATTTATAAAACAGTTATATTACCGGTTGTTCTGTATGGTTGTGAAACTTGGACTCTCACTTTGAGAGAGGAACATAGATTAAGGGTGTTTGAGAATAAGGTGCTTAGGAAAATATTTGGGGCAAAGAGGGATGAAGTTACAGGAGAATGGAGAAAGTTACACAACACAGAAATGCACGCATTGTATTCTTCGTCTGACATAATTAGGAACATTAAATCCAGACGTTTGAGATGGGCAGGACATGTAGCACGTATGGGCGAATCCAGAAATGCATACAGAGTGTTAGTTGGGAGGCCGGAGGGAAAAAGACTTTTGGGGAGGCCGAGACGTAGGTGGGAAGATAATATTAAAATGGATTTGAGGGAGGTGGGATAAGATGGTAGAGACTGGATTAATCTTGCTCAGGATAGGGACCAATGGGGGCTTATGTGAGGGCGGCAATAAACTTCTGGGTTCCTTAAAAGCCAGTAAGTAAGTAAGTAAGGAAGTAAATAAGTAAGTAAGTAAGTAAGTATGTATGTATGTATGTATGTATGTATGTATGTATGTATGTATGTATGTATGTATGTATGTATGTATGTATGTAATGTATGTAGCAAAAGAAATGAAGTTATTGGAAACCGATAAAAATGGGCGTGTGATTTAAAAATCCATAGGGCAGGAAGTTTAAAAATGACGTCTCAACATCCGATAAGGGCACAAATACCCACAAAATGTTATGCAATGCATTCCACACATATCAAAGGGTATTAAAAAAATTGAAAATTTAATTTACAGGAAACAACAATAAAAGTGGGCGAGTGATTTAAAAATCCATAACGCAGGAAGTTTAAAAAAGACGTCTCAACATCCGATAAAGGCACAAATACGCACAAAATGTTATGCTATGCATTCCACACATATTAAAGATTATTTTAAAGAAAAAAAAATTAATTTAATTTACCGGAAACAACAATAAAAGTGGGCGAGTGATTTAAATCCATAACGCAGGAAGTTTAAAAATGGCGACTCAACATCCGATAAGGGCACAAATACGCACAAAATGTTATGCTATGCATTCCACACATATTAAAGATTTTAAAGAAAAAAAAAATGTTTGAAAATTTAATTTACCGGAAACAACAATAAAAGTGGGCGAGTGAGTTAAATCCATAACGCAGGAAGTTTAAAAATGGCGACTCAACATCCGATAAGGGTACAAATACCCACAAAATGTTATGCTATGCATTCCACACATATCACAGATTATTTTAAAGATTTTTTTTTTAATTTACTCATTTTTTCACAAAAAAAAAATATCATCCTCTCCCCTTAACCGATAGAGTGCTGCACCCGCCACTTGCTTGGCCAGCTGTTGTTAGGAAGAGGATTGCTTTATTTTTGTGTTTTTCCATGTTGTCTCTATGATCTTGTGCACCCATAAATGCAGGTCAGTAGGGGTTAATAAAACTTTTTGTGCGAGATCGTGCGTATTTGCTTGTTTTCCGCACAGAACCAACACTCGGTAAGTGTGAAATACCACATTCAGTATTCCCAACGTAACACACATAACAATTTCCCTCTTCTTACCGCTTAAGCGCGACATTCATTTTACTGCTTTAGGCTTTTAACATATTATTTTTAGAGACGTTTAACATAGTAATAATTATAAATTGGAAACTTACCACTGCAATTTCACCTAAATTGCAATGTTAATTTTGTTTTTAAATAGTTGCAAAAATTAAGTAAAGTCTACTACTCCACGAAACTTATTGCATTCCTGATACAAGTAGCATTGAGGAATCCATGAAAAAATCAACGAGATTCCAGATGCGGATGTTATTACTGCAATATGTTATATAAATAATATTAAAATATTAAAATGAAAAATAAATCATTACATAACCTTACCGTTTGTTTGAAGTTCGCATTTATAGACTGGGGGGGGGGGGAAGACAGACGTATATCACGGCTTGCTGGAGTATAGTAAACACAGAAAACATTTTATAGCAACAATGTTGAAGAAAGATATTTTGGTTTTCCGAAGTTGCCGTCATTAAACAGAAACCAAGATGGAGATTTCATTGCAACTAATTAGAAATTCCTCTTTCAGGTGTGTAATAAACTATCTTCGCACAAAATAATGTACGATACACGAGCGGTATGTTTGTTTTCATGTTCTCGGAAATTAAAAAAGCTCAACTACGTTTCGCTTTTTCAATCTTTTCCTCGCACATGAAAACGTCAACATACCGCTCTTGTAACGTATATTACTATTACATTAATTCGTAAATCATCTCGGGGCCCCCCTCAGTTCCTTACATCACCCCCACTTTGGGTGCCACTGAACTGGAGGAACTCTGTGAAACCTGTTTGCACAAGTAGGCCTACACTTTGACTCGCCTGGATTTGAAACTAGCTGTTCTCCGCGTACAGCCAACACTCTGCCGTTCGAATGAGGTAGCAAATAAACATCCATGACGAATGAGCTGTGTTTGCGTGGCTAGTTTCCATATTTACTTACTAATTATTCCACTTTAATTGCTTGCGATATATCATCCGAAAACAAACTCTGAAAGTTACCTAATTTTGAAGGAACATCTCACTCGTTCTGAGTCTTAAGAACAGACAGGAATATCTTCAGTGCATTGCTTAAATTTATTCCAGTAGCACTTGCAACTTAAGTGTGTTAATTATGTCTGGGCTAGTTGTAGTACCAACTGCTGGAATTACTTCCACACGGCTACAGTTTTGCACATTTGTTCCTCTTTAGTGCAAGTTATGCATTCAGATAACAGCATAGACATATGCTCAGTATACCGAACTTTATCGTTTCTCTTCTGTTTCTTTACAGGTCAGAAAGATGGCGGCACTCAAATTAAGCTTATCATCGACTACCCCAACAACATCCAGGCGCTGTTCAAGCCAATGAGGTCAGTACCAAGTTTGATTAATAGTGTTCGTAAATTAACAATTAGACCTCCCATGCTCTTCCCAGTTCTTTGCATGACCGGTCTAACACTTCACGCGGATGACGTGCTTGTATTTGACGGAAAATTACCTGCAAATTACCTGTAAACATCTGCAATGACTCGTTCATCGCACTTGCTTCTTTGCTATCAATACTGAAACAACGTACCTGCGCATTTCGAAACAACGACTAAAAAGATAGATCTTGTTTCTAGTAATCTCACTAGAGGTTTTGATTTATCAACAGTAATCTCACTAGAGGTTTTGATTTTATCGATAAATCTACGAGTGGAACACGAGCAGATTTATCTAGAGAAAATCAAAACTCGAGTGGGGTTTAATTGACTATTACACGATCAGAAGAAAGTAGGCTATATAAAGATTAGAAGTAACAAAGTGTACAATAAAATATTAATTGGCTTACGAAAATACAACTGTCTTCAAATGTATTATTGTACCATCTCAACATTACGCTAGATGGCAGTAGTGTTTTATGATGATGTTTTCTTGTTACCGGTATCAGTTGTGCCAACTATGGAATCATCATTGAACTCTGTGAACTGTTACTAGTCAAGAAGGCTTTGTTGATTCAGTTTCATTTTTATGAAAACGTTTGCATTCCACTTCAATCATCCGGATCCCAGTAATCAACGTCACTTGACAGATGTTTTTCAATAAATCTTAGCATTAAACAATCTCTGATATGTGACTATCCATAATATCATATAGTAGAAGATATAACAAACATAACCTAAATAATATAAACAAGTGTTAGAAAAGTTTTAATTAGGGATGATGAAATAAACAAGAAACGTTTTAATTAACGATGATGAAATAAAAAATAAACATGAATAATTTCAAAAGAAAGAATTACTGAAAGTACAATTTTAAATTTGAATGTTTTAGTGGTTGGTGGTTCAGTTGATGTTATATTGGACGTGTGCGTAAAAGAAGTGAACTCGTTGATGTACATGGTGTATCCCTCAACTTATTCAGGATTTCCGAATGGTGCTCTTCATATATGACCAGTGATCTTTATTAACTCTTGTTCTTGAATGTCAAGGCGAGTCATATTTGAAAGTGCTGTGCATCGACTGGAGTGGTTTGTAATTTTCTGTTTTTTGACGTCCAGACCAGTGCAGTTTGAAATGTTGGCAAACAAAGAAACAAATGCTAGGGAAGCGATAAAATTGTGCGATAAGCAGCCATGATTGGTTGAAAGACGTCCTTTCGTACCGTCTTATTGGTCAAACGTAGTGTGACGCAGTAAAAGTGTAATAGTCAAGATAAAATCAAAACTCGAGTGGGAAGTCATTGACTATCACAGCATGAAAACAAAGTCTATAAAGATTAGAAGAAATAAAGTAGTCTAATAGAATAAAATATTAATTGACTTACGAAAATACTAAACTGTCTTGAAAATGTATATTACTGTACCATTTCATCATTAAAAATATTCCGCTAGATGGCAGTAGTGTGTTATGATTAGCTGTTTTCTTATTATCAGTTGTGCCAACTATAGAATCTTCATTGAACTTTGTGGACGGTTACTAGCCAAGAAGGCTTTGTTGATTCAGTTTCAGTTTTATTAAAACTGTTGCATTCCACTTCAATTATCAATATATTATAGACTATTAAACAATCTCTGATACGTGACCATCCATGATCTCATACAGCACGAATTGCGAAGAATCTTGTGTACATGAGTTTGTATAATTGTGTATCAATAAATGCTCTTCATTCATTCATTCATTCATGCATTCATTCCATAATCTTATACAGCAGAAGCTATAACATAACCTAAATAATATAAACAAGATAAAGGATAGAAAATTTTTAATTAAGGATGATGAAATAAACATGAATCATTTTAAGAGGTACAATTATTGAAAGTACAATCATGGAAAACAAAGAAACACATGCTAGGGAGGTGATAAAAACAAATAAATGCTAGGGAGATGATAAAAATTGAATTACAGTTTATGATATTGAAGTACCAACTTCAGAACTTAGTTGATTACTTTTCAATTTTTCCTTGTAATCTATCAGAACCCATCTTACCACCTCCAAACGACAAGATACAAGTAAACACAACAACAATACGTTACTCAGTATTAAGTCACAGAGACCATACTTACTTACTGGTTTTTAAGGAACCCGGAGGTTCATTGCCGCATTCAATAAGCCCGCCATAGGGCCCTATCCTGAGCAAGATCAATCCTGTCTCTATCATCACATCCCAACTCCCTTAAATCCATTTTAATATTATCCTCCCATCAACGTCTCGGCCTCCCCAAAGGTCTTTTCCCCTTCGGCCTCCCAACTAACACTCTATATGCATTTCTGGATTCGCCCTTACGTGCTACATGTCCTGCCCATCTCAAACGTCTCGATTTAATGTTCCTAATTATGTCAGGTGAAGAATACAATGCGTGCAGTTCTGCGTTGTGTAACTTTCTGCATTCTCCTGTAACTTCATCCCTCTTAGCCCCAAATATTTTCCTAAGCACCATATTCTCAAACCTTAAATTTATTCCAGTAGCACCTTCAACTTAAGTGTGTTAATTATGTCTGAACTAGTTCTAGTGCCAACTGCTGGAATTACACCGTTACAGTTCTGCACATTTCTTCCTAATATCAAAACACTGAGCTAACATCCCTGAACAACCTATGAAACTTTGTCGGTAGAGTTCTGGTTCACCCTGTATATGTATAAATGAGATAAAATGGATTGAGTGAGTTTTTAAATCACACTCTTCAATTTCAGGATTACTAAACCTCAATTGAAACTCGAAAGCTCTGTCGCGGGTTCGAACCTGTGACTCGTCGTTAAGGGTTATGATGTTGAGGTCCTCCCAAGCCCGCACGTGTCCTCCTCACGCAGTTCACAGCGAGGGGGTCCTTGTGATGTATGGGGGTCTTCTTCAGCTAACGAAGATAGATGCTTGGGGTCCCGTGATTTCCTCACGTGAGAGTAGCGGCATTCTGCCTTAATGGAAACTTGAGTTCTCACTCAGAGTCGCCGGCGGGACAGACAGTAGCCGGACTAATACCATCCCATTCCCTATTAACGCAGATAAAGCTTCTATCTCAGCTTGCCTGAATCAGAGATAAACACCGACTTCTTCCAAGTCCATTATTCTCAAGTGTTCTCTCTTACGGTGTCAAGTGCCCACATATCAAATCCTCTTCCTTTCCCTCCAAGATTTTCAAACCAGCACCTCGCCTCTAGAAGAATATATCGTTAGATTAATCTTTTCCCCACGATTAGATTCCTGAACTCGCTCCAACTTATGCTGGGTTTACAATGAAGCGACATTGTAGTATCGAGACGCGGACTGGTGTTCACAATTCCGCGACTTGAATCGCTGGTTCGTGTTCATTAGGAAACTTAGAATGAAACGATGCCTACCTTCTCTATTTTTGGAGTAGAAGAAATCAACATATAACTCTAGGCTATGTGAATCAGTAGGGACCGGATTTTTATGTAATATCAAGGTGTGAAATATGTACATATTAATGTAAGAAAAATAAGCTGAATATGTACCAAAATATGTAAAATCATGAAAATATTTAATATCAATATCTGGCAGGTATAGGATATGTAAGACTCTCCAGTTGTAATTTCATAGAGCACCCGACTTTTTTACCGCACACTTGACACATTACTATTTTTCCATCTGTAGTGAAAGCTTCGTCCATCGCAATCCATGATTTTATTTTTGTCGTTAGGGTTGAAGATACAGGGGCCATTTTAGTTAGTTAAAAGCAGTAGATAAACTCACTTGCATTTTATACTGTAATTATTAAAACTAAAGAACTGAGTGAAATGAATGACACAACAGTATTCCAAGCACTGTTTCGCTTTACTGCATTAGGAGAAAATAGGAGTTGTGGGACACATGCATTTTAGCTGCTCCCTGTAAGAAACATGCACCTACTAAAACCTCAAACTACAGGCGTTTACAAACTGTTGTTTGAAAAGTGACATTCCTGTCTCATTCAGAAGGGTAGGATTATTCCAGCCGAGAACCATACTTTCTAATTGCTCGGAAAATCCCATTTCCGTATAGGTCTACTAAATTTAAAATAAAGACGTCAAGCAATAACCTGAAAGTCTCATGTCAGACTTGACATGGGTTTTCCCTGGAAGAATTAGGAAGAGGGTAGGTAAGGTTGCAAAGTGCATGGGAACGGCTTGTTAAGACGTGTGCAGAACAATTATTATAGTTTGAGACAAATCATGTCGTCCTCGTCCCACTCCACCGCATGAAGGCAACGCTACTTTCTGGGTGATTTTTACAATACAAAGTAGTTGTATGAGAAAGGTTGCCTTTTGTTGACTCATATTTACAGTGGGCAGTATGGGGTGAGTACATCTCTTACTTCCTGGAACTAAGGACGTTATGTTTCGTCTCGAAATATATACTTTCTTGGCTAGGTAAAAAGACTTTTTAAATCTGCGTATTTCAAATTGTAAACTTCCACAGCAGAATCTTTTTTTTTTTTTTCGTTTAGAGAAGTAAAAATGAATAAAACCCCTAAATATGTAGATTTATGTAATACCAAGCCATAATATATAATGTGGGATAAATATGTAAAAATATGTAGTATCAAATTTTAATATATTTATGGTAATTACAAGATTCGCAAAGATTTGTTATTTATATATGGTTAGGTTTTAAAGAATATAATATGTAATCACATAAAAATCCGGGGCCTATGAATCACAGCTTCACAATTTGATGATCTCCTGCATTAATACTTCAACTTTATGACAAACACGCACCATTAAAGACCAAACGTACCAGAAAGACCCCAGCCCCTTGGATGACGACTGAAATACGTAGCCTGATGTCCGAACGCGACTTAGCTTATAGAAAATACACCCGCAACAAAAACGACGAATATTTTAACTCCTATAAACACCTAAGAAATAGAACGACTCAACTAACAAGAAACGCTAAACTGAAATACTCCTACAAACTTATAGAACCCAACACAACCCCTTCCGAATTATGGAAAAATCTGAAGGTTATTGGACTTGGAAGGGCTAGTGAACAAGCAGACATTCCCATCCCACTTGACCGATTGAACGAACACTTTGTAAAGGACCCGACCTTAAACGACACAACGAAACAAGACACAGTTTTGCCTGACTCAGCTCCCCCAACTCGAGACAAATTCTATTTTACCGACGTCACTCCCATTGACGTAATGAAAGCCATCCGACGCATCAAGACAAAAGCCCAAGGGCCAGACAACATTAGCATATTACTCATACAGAAAATACAAGACATAGTAATACCTACAATTGCACACATATTCAATAGTTCCTTAATCACTTCAACTTTCCCTAAAATATGGAAGCAAGCTTTCGTTCTTCCTCTTCCAAAAGTCAAAGTTCCCACCGACACGAACGACTATAGACCAATCAGTATCCTGCCAGCCATATCAAAAGCACTGGAAAGAATCGTACACAGACAAATTACTAACTACATGAACGAACACAAACTATTCGACAAGTATCAGTCAGGTTTCAGAGCTGGACACAACACAAGCACTGCTCTACTTAAAGTGACCGAAGACATTCGTGAAGCAATCGACTCTAATAAAGTAACAATACTAACACTTCTTGACCTTAGCAAAGCTTTCAACTCTGTAAATTTCGACCTGCTCACCCATAAATTGAGAAATCTGCATTTGTCAGAGACTGCTGTGAGTTGGTTCGAATCCTACTTACGGAAAGACAACAATGTGTTGTATCCGGGAATCGAAGCTCTTCCTGGCTTAACATAACATCAGGTATACCACAGGGTTCGGTACTCGGACCATTGTTGTTCACAATATATGTCAGTGATATTACATCTCATGTAAGGCATTGTAACTATCACTTGTATGCTGACGACCTTCAATGCTACATCTCTTCCCGCTTAGATCGAATAAATGACGCTATAGATAAATTGAACGAAGACATTGACTCGATTGTGACATGGACAAAGAAATTCCATCTTAATATCAATCCTGGAAAGACACAAGCAATCATATTAGGACACAAACGGCAAACCGACGCTGTAAAGCACCTCGACATTTCCCCCGTTAAAGTAAGTACAGTGCATATCCCTTTCAGTTCTTCGGTAAAAAAATCTTGGCATTCACATGGATAATAATCTCAACTGGGACATGCAAATCACAGAAACCTGCAGAAAAGTATATTCTATTATTCATGTGCTAAAAGGATAAATGTTCATCTTCCTCTTGCTTAAAAAGTCCCTTGTGCAGACCCTTGTATTTCCCTATTTTGACTATGCTGACATTTTACTGACTGACCTTTCCTGCGACAACAAAATGAAACTTCAACGTGCTCATAATTTGTGTATACGTTTTGTAAGCAATGTTCGTAAATATGATCATATTACCCCATCCCTGGAAGCAATAGGTTGGCTTAAACTAGATAAGAAAAGAAATTTACATTCACTTCTCTTTCTCTTCGAAATCTTGAACTCTTCTATTCCTTCGTACCTGTCGTCTCGCTTCACTTACCTTTCTTCCCACCACAATCTGAACACACGCTCTCACCATGAAACAATACTAACAATACCATCCCATCGCACCTCTTCATACTCATCCTCTTTCACAATAGCCCTGCCAAGACTCTGGAACTCGCTACCTGCTAGCATCAGGGACTGTCGAAATAAAATTCAATTCAAACGCAAACTTACTAGGCACTTGGTCAGTAATTGAGACTCGTTCAGACATGGTTTCTTGTAAATAGTTCTTTTAATCTACCACAAAATATCTCAATATCCGGTAATTTCATCACTATAGAATTTTGTTATTGTAGGTTTAATTTGTAATTTAGTAAATACAAAAATATTCTTTGTTCTTAACTTCTATGATAAAATGTCTAGCTTTCATTAATCAGGTATTCTTATTTAATTTTTATTGTAATTGTAATTGTAAATTTAATATTAATTGTAATCTTATTGTTCATGTTATAGTTGTAATCCCCTGGTAGAGGGGCAGAGAAGGCCTGACGGCCTTATCTCTACCAGGTTAAATAAATAAATCTAATCTAATCTAATCATTGGCCCTCATACACAAAAACGTCCAATGCGGGAGGCATCCAGCAGAGCGTCTAAGCGTAACTTTGAGGTTAGGTTTCCCTAATAGTTGGTATCTCTCTTTAAGAACTCGGTTGCAGGGCATTTCCTACGTTCTCTCTCTTACGATTTTCGTATTGTAACTTCCACAATGTCCATTATAGTTTTAGAAACAAGTCCTGTAATCTGGGATAAATTGAAAAGCACCTCATTAAGTGGAAATTCTCTGAGAACAATTTCACGAAGGTAGAAAAAGGATATTCGAAATTAATGGCATTATTTACAGTTCAATCTTTACATTACGGTTTGTTTACCTGAAATACACAATTATTTCCATCCATGGCTCCCACGAAGTTCGGAAAATTTCATTTTTTCCGAGGGTTATTCTTTGAGATGTTTTAAACAAAAAAAAAATAATCAAATTTTTGTTTTCCTTTCTGTTTCATTTTCGAGATAAAACTGTTTTGTATGAAACATTTCTTACCATGTTTTGGGAAAATTATTTATTTACTTCCCAATATGTTTAGTCAATTTAAGAGAGCATTGTAGCCCTATTATGATAATAAATACGTAGAAATTTTACATAACAAATTTAACGTTTTAAAATTTATTTTTAGAACGAAAATGTACATTTGTTCAGATGAAATTTCTGCATATTTAAACGATAAAAGCTATTTTTTTAACGATCACAAGTATTATTAGAAAATGCAGGCTCTAAATTTCTAAAATTTTTCAAGAAAATGAACTCACAATTGGACAAAAAGTATAAGATACCACAATAAGACTTATTAGAAATTAAATATCCGATAAAAGTATAAAAAAGGTCACTAATAATATTTTTCCAACCAGTTTTATCAGAGTAGTAAAAAACAAAAGAATTCTGCAGTTACATCATTTGGTAACCATAACAATGTCATGGTCTCTGTGACATCTTTAATATTTTTCCCGCATGTAATAAACACTTATTTCTGAAAAGTAGACTACTATCAGACATGTAGAATTGTTTATTTTAATACAGTTATTTTTTTATTTGTCATATATAAAATATATTAAAATTCACATAATATTTTTGACCTTTTTTTTCTTTTCATAGAAATGGGCATTATTGTAGTCTAATTTTTTCATAAATAGATGCTAAATCAGTGTACAAAATTTCAGAATTCTATCTGTAATGGTTGTGGAGTTATGAAATAATGTGTGAAAATGTTCAACTTTTGGAAAGTGAAAAGTGAATTTCTTTAAAATATTAGTAACTGCTTTTATACTTTTATCAGATATTTAAGTTCTAACAAGTCTTGTTGTGAAACCTTGTAAATTTTGTCCAATTGTGAGTTAATTTTTTTTATAAAATTTTAAAAATCTAGGGCCTGCATTTTCTGATAATATTTGTGGTCGGTCAGGCAGGTATACCCTTAAATCATAATACACTACTCTCTTAAATTGACTAAGCATATTGGGAATTAAGATAATTCAATGGCTTTCCTAAAATATGCTATGAAATATTTCACAAAAATAATTTTCTTTTTTCGAAAATGAAGAAAAAACGAGCTTTAATTCCCTCTGCAGGAAGCCATGCTAAATATTTTATCACCCTTTAAATTCTGTTGACCTCTGACAGTTTTGAACCCGCGAATTTGAGATCGAAAGACATTACGTGGTCACGAAGGACGACAAAAAAAACTGACGTACTTTGTATTGTAAATGTTACAAAAAATGGTAAATTAGTTGTAAGCTTATACATGAAAAGACATTCACAAAATAGTAGTATGAGTAGGGCAGAGTGAAAGCATCCCTTCTCCAGTGCAGTTGCTAGAATATCTCCTGCAAGCAGTCGAGTTTGTTTTAAATTACAAATTCTCTTATAAAAACTTGGAGAAATAGGAATGTTTTGAGTATTAACCGGGGGGATTTTACAGTGCGATGGATCTTCTATTTCAGTTTAACCTGAATCCATATTGCTAACCCGATTGCCTTCAATAACAGGAAAGAAAGAGCCAGCGGGGAGCGGCTGGGATTTCCAGAGAAATGAGATTCCTACTCCCTCATTCTAAGGAAAACAATAAAATTATCGTCCTCCATTCTTCCACTACAGTCAGCCATCTTTCCATACGAATGCAATGAGAGGGAAAGGGGCGAGAGTAAAATGTTAGGCCCGTCTTACTTCAGGTGCAAAAAAATGTCTTTCTACTCTGGGATTCTTTTATTTTAGACAATTCATAGCTTGCAGGAAGAATAAATCATTCACAAGTTTTTCGTTGCTAGGTTACTTGAGCAGCGATGAGTACTAATATAAATGTAACACATTTACATTGCAAATTATAACAGACAAGTCATATTTCACCTATGTTTTCACATAAGTCATTAATTGGTCTTACACATTTAGGAGTTTTACTACTGCTAAAGATAATATGAAGAATCGCATTTCTCTTTATTCTACTCCTTTGGGGTATCTTTGAGTTACGGTCAACGTTTCAGAACCACATATAAAGGCATGGTATCGTCACAGTCTAGTATATACAGTCACGAAGGTCAATACGTAGTAAATATGCATCCATAGATAGTTCCTAACCACTAGGATCGCTAATATCGCCTCATTACAGACAATGCGAAATAGTATCGGCATAGTCTATTGTTTCTAGCACCCTCACAACTCAACCTTTGTGACTGTATATACTAGACTGTGGTATCGTTTTGTGAAATTTAATGTGAATCTGATTTTTTCTGTTTTTTTTTTCTTACATAAATTTCTCTTCTCTAACAAATATAGATGACAACAATAATAATTGTATTTAATACATTTACTGACATTCGGGAATTATCAAAAGAGATCATAATTCGCATAATGTTTGAATAAGAGTATTTCGTAAATATTTATAAATAAATAATAAAAAGGAGATAACATAATTATATTACTATTAAATATGGTAATTTAAGTTGATTACTCAATATATTTTGTGCGAGATCGTGCGTATTTGCTTGGTTTCCGCACAAAACCAATCCGCGGAAAGTCTAAAATTCCTCATTCAGTATTCCCAACCTAACACACATAACAATTTCCCTCTTCTTACCGCTTAAGTGACATATTGATTTTACTGCTTTAGGCTTTTAACATATTATTGATAGAGACGTTTAACATAGTAATAATTATAAATTGGAAACTTACCACTGCAATTTCATCTAAATTGCACTGTTAATTATTGTTTTTAAATATTTGCAAAAATTAAGTAAACTCTACAACTCCACTAAAGTTACTGCATTTGTGATGTAAGTAACATTAAGGAAGCCGTGAAAAAATCTACAAGATTCCAGACTCATCATATACTGGGGGAAAAAAAGACACACGTATATCACGGCCTGCTGGAGTATAGTAAACATAGAAAACATTTTCAAGCAACAATGTTGAAGATAGATATTTTTTTTTTGCAAATTTGCCGTCATTGAACAGAAACCAAGATGGAGATTTCATTGCAACTAATTAGAAATTCCTCTATCAGGTATGTAATAAACGATCTTCGCACAAAATAATGTACGATACACAAGCGGTATGTTTTCTTTTAATTCTCGGAAATTAAAAAAGCTCAACTACGTTTCATTTTTTCAAACTTTTCCTCGAACATGAAAACTTCAACTTCGCATATTACTATTATTGGTCAACATTGCCTTGGTCTCCTGCAATATGAAAATCATTGATAAACAATTGACAATAGCTGTAGAAACTATGATCAGTGAAACAGCAAAATTAAACAAATATATGAGGTTATAACATTTTATTTTAAACTAGGCACTTTCATTTAGCGAATTATCGACAAGATAAGAACTCTTGTGATATTTTAAAAGACAATGTCGGGAATATAACATATATAAATAATTTATAATATATAGAAAGAGATTATATTAAAAATAAAGATATTTATTACTTATATTTCATAGCACGGCCATCACGCAATATCATGGCCCACTGTACTGAAGGAAAAAAGATAATATTTAACATCTGAACATCAGGTGCGACAAGATTGTTCGGACTAGATTCCAGTTTAATGGTTGGCTTATATGGGTCAAAGCTCAATAGATTCTTACACTCCATTGTTGCACTGGTACATAAGCGAAATAGTCCACATTTATACATTCAAATAATAAATATTGCATCCAAGGTAGTTAAAACTATTAACGTTTTAAATTAATTTATCTATTACCGTTTCTTTTTAGTATCCTAAGACGTAAACCAATAAAAATCATCACATACATTAAGAATAAAATCCTTTGTTGCTCTTCACATCTTATATGTTGCCATTTTATGTCGTATTCCGAATCTGCCATCATGATCTGATCATTAGGAACTTTTGTATGTATGTATGTATGTATTAACACTACAATTGGGTATACTCCCGGTGGTAGTGATATACAATATACAATAATTACAATTACATGAAATAAAATAAAATAAACGTAAATGAAATAAAATAAAATAAACGTAAATGAAATAAAATAAAATAAACGTAAATCTATAAATAGTAGATACAATAAACATAGAACTGTAAATAAAAACTATTCTATAATAATGCCTACGATAAGCAAAAGTAAATCTAACTTATAAGAACTTCTATTTCACCCAACTATTACCAATTTAAATAATTACATATCACCTGAATTAATTACATACGAACTTAATTACATATCATCTTAATTAATTACATATCACCTTAAATTATTTACATACCAACTTAATTCATTATATACCAACTCAATTAATTACATGACACAACTTAAATAATTACACTGCACCTCCAATTAAATTTTCAGTCTAATCTTCTCAACCTCTCCTTAAATGTACTGATTTTAAGAGGACCACCCTGAAAGATTGCCGCAGGTAAGCTGTTCCAGTCTACTATTGTGCGGTTAACAAAGGAAAATTTTGCCACGTCCGTTCTTTGTTTTCTACATTTAAACTTCCTAATATGATCAGTCTTTCCTAAGTATGAGGGTGTAGCTAATTAAATGCAATTAAATTGATTCGATTAATTCTAATTTTAATGTGTTAAATTATTAGTATTTGGTACAGTTCTTCGGGAATTTGGATCTCTTAAACGTCAACAGAAACCAGACAACAAAAGATATAAAATTTTTCGAGTCCGATGAAGCAAAAATTTACTCACTGAACTGAAAATCGTTTGAGTTGGGGTTAATTAGAAAGGAAGGTTTTGACTCTGATATTTACGAGGGCCACTGTTGAAGGAGACGTAATTGGGCAGTGACGTCACCCGCTGATCAATAGGTCCAGTCATCGGGACATTCCAGAATTGCATCACAGCAATGAACTGATTACTACGAACCAGGATTACTTAATTCGAGGAAGCCATTATTCAAATTGAACGCCAGCGCTCTGTTCTGCATCAGATAGCCCGCAAACCCAAGACACATTTAACAGTTTGAGCGAGGGAAAGTCCTATAGCAGCGAAATTTGAGCTTCAAATAACAGAAATTAAGTTTCTGCTTTCTGTTTTTAATTAAACGGATAATAAATATTAGCTATTTCGTCTGCAAAAAAAAAAAAAAATCTACTGAGAGTCGACTAAGAAGTTCATTGTGCCGCAGACAATGATAGCAACAGCGAAATCCCGAAATAAGTCCCAGTCCACAACAGATTTTATTTTCACTATAGTTCACTCAAAGTATAAGCGTCTATTATAACTTTAATACAGTATTGAAGAACTCGCAATTACAAATCAAATGTGTGGTTGCACAGGTATGTAGCTGCTTTTGATGCCGAGATATTATCGGGAGAAACCGCTCAGCATGGCTGGTTTTATACGCAACTTAGGCGCCCTCATATCTGTAGACAGATGAAGTGACATCATTGAGCGTGGTACTAACAACAGTGATATCAAAAACCTTTCCTTACATTTTTATTGTACCTTGTTTTTTGACTATACCATACAGGCTTTGCTTTTAGTTGCCATGGTAATATTTTACACTGCATAGGTAGTTAAAACTGCAAGGAAATAGTAATATGCGTTACAAGAGCGATATGTTGAAGTTTTCATGTTCGAGGAAAAGTTTGAAAAAGTGAAACGTAGTTGAGCTTTTTTAATTTCCGAAAATTGAAAGAAAACATGCCGCTCGTGTATCGTACATTATTTTGTGCGAAGATCGTTTATTACATACCTGAAAGAGGAATTTCTAATTAGTTGCAATGAAATCTCCATCTTGGTTTCTGTTCAGTGACGGCAAATTTGCAAAACAAAAATACCTGTCTTCAACATTGTTGCTTTAAAATGTTTTCTGTGTTTACTATACTCCAGCAGGCCGTGACATACGTCTGTCTTTTTTCCCCCAGTCTATGACGAGTCTGGAATCTTGTTGATTTTTTCACGGCTTCCTTAATGTTACTTGCATCAGGAATGCAGTACCTTTAGTGGAGTTGTAGAGTTTACTTAATTTTTGAAAATATTTAAAAACAATAATTAACAGTGTAATTTAGGTGAAATTGCATTGGTAAGTTTCCAATTTATAATTATTACTATATTGAACGTCTCTAAAAATAAAATGTTAAAAGCCTAAAGCAGTAAAATCAATATGTCACTTAAGCGGTAAGAAGAGGGAAATTGTTGTGTGTGTTAGGTTGGGAATACTGAATGAGGAATTTTAGACTTTCCGCGGATTGGTTTTGTGCGGAAACCAAGCAAATACGCACGATCTCGCACAAAGGTTTTTGATATCACTTTACTAATACGTTAACATTTGGCTATGGGTGGCATTTTTTTTTTTCAAATTAATTCAACACCCTCATCACTCATTCCATACACTACACTTACACAAACACTTACACATACACTCACCCTAGTACACGACATAAATCTTCACACATAATATGCATAGCGTGGTCCTCCGAAGTGGTGTGTAACTAGAAAAACGAGTCAAAGTCCTGCCATCTATCCGCAATATGCGGAAACCGAATCAAGTAAAGTGAAGTGGGTAAGTATGACATACATACATACATACATAGCCTACATACATACATACATACATACATACATACATACATACATACATACACACATACATACATAGCATACATACATACATACATACACACATACATACATACATACACACATACATACATAGCATACATACATACACACATACATACATAGCATATATACATACATACATACACACATACACACATAGCAAACATACATACATACATACATAGGCCTACATACATACATACATACATACATAGCATGCATACATACATACATAGCATGCATACATACATACATACATACATACACACATACATACATACATAGCCTACATACATACATACATAGCCTACATACATACATACATATATACATAGCCTACATACATACATACATACATAGCCTACATACATACATACATACATAGCCTACATACATACATACATACACACATAGCCTACATACATACATACATACATACATAGCCTACACACATACATACATACATAGCCTACATACATACATAGCCTACATACATACATACATAGCCTACATACATACATACATACATACATACATACATACATACATACATACATACATACATACATACATACATACATACACACACACATACAATTTGGGAAAAAGTCTAAACTTGTGTGGGAAGGAAGATGTAGGTTTGTAGCCTATTTATTTTAGGGCTTATTCCGGCAATTGTTTTAGCGCCCTAGGAAACAACAAAAGGGATGGATTTGCAATGACAAGCGTTCGCGTACCTTTTGAATGATTCTTCTTCTATTTTCCCTTTATTTCATTCATCAATTTTTTAACCACCTCTGACTGAAATACAGTACATCTCACTGGACGATATGTGTCAGAGGTAGTCTAAACCAATTTGTTTGTATACATCTGAAGTCTGATTAGTGTAATTTGTTACTAATCAGCGATGCATGCAATGGAGGGAGAAAGGAACTGGCCACCCTACCCCATCATCGCCTTGCCTAGTTGCCTCATAGGTGCTGCCTTCTTGGTGTCACTTATGATGTTCAAACCTGTCTTCGAACAGTTGACTAAACTACATTCTCTACGAGGTCTGTGCGAATTCATTCTCTAATTATTTTTTAGGGTATATTTGGATTAGCCTACTGAGTTCAAAACCTGATAGTAAATATTACTGGCATATACGTAACTGTTTTATATGTATATATGCACTATATACTGTATATAACAGAAACCATAATTTGAAATGAGTTTTACATAAATACATTCTGTATTGAAGGGTCTCCCGAAAACAAAAAGTATATGATTATGTCTTGTAACGAGAATATTGTACGAAATGGAAATATAAAAATTGGAAATGTATCTTTTGAAGAGGTGGAGAAGTTCAAATATCTTGGAGCAACAGTAACAAATATAAATGATACTCGGGAGGAAATTAAACACAGAATAAATATGGGAAATGCCTGTTATTATTCGGTTGAGAAGCTTTTATCATCCAGTCTGCTGTCAAAAAATCTGAAAGTTACAATTTATAAAACAGTTATATTACCGGTTGTTCTTTATGGTTGTGAAACTTGGACTCTCACTTTGAGAGAGGAACATAGATTAAGGGTGTTTGAGAATAAGTTGCTCAGGAAAATATTTGGGGCTAAGAGGGATGAAGTTACAGGAGAATGGAGAAAGTTACACAACACAGAACTGCACGCATTGTATTCTTCAACAGACATAATTAGGAACATTAAATCCAGACGATTGAGATGGGCAGGGCATGTGGCACGTATGGGCGAATCCAGAAATGCATATAGAGTGTTAGTTGGGAGGCCAGAGGGGAAAAGACCTTTGGGAAGGCCGAGACGTAGATGGGAAGGTAATATTAAAATGGATTTGAGGGAGGTGGGATATGATGATAGAGAATGGATTAATCTTGCTCAGGATAGGGACCAATGGCGGGCTTATGTGAGTGCGGCAATGAACCTCCGGGTTCCTTAAAAGCCAGTAAGTATGTATTGAAGGGTCAATATAGATGAAAAGCAGTTATAATAAAAGACATACTTATGTGTAATTCTTGGTAACCAAGTTTCTACTGTCATTTTTTTAATCACCTATGTGGAAATTGTAAGGGAATGTTCCAATTTGATTCACAACTGAATTCGAGTCCTGGAAAAATAAATATTACCGCGTTGTCACAAAACATGTGGCTGGAGGGCCGTACACATTTATCTCTTGTTTTTTTTTATCGTTTCTGGTCGCAGTTATACGAGTAACTATGTTTTAATAAAGATCTCTAAATAAACACTGTGTATATTTTGCGATATAGTAAAATAAATACATAAAATAGGGGCAGTACGCAATACAATTTCAATTGAATACCAATAGAGGCACCGCAATGAAATGTTTTAACATGCTCGTACATAATCTGTGCATTTAACACCGTCGCGCGTGAAACTAATGGTACTGTTATACGAGGATTTAACACTTGTGTAAAATAATACACTGCGAAACTCTGCAGTAGAGTAGCTTATTTTCGCAGTATCACACTTTCACACGAGTTCCCATTTTCCAATTTCCTGCTCTCAAACTGAGTTACGAAGAAGACAGAAACTTAACTTAACTTAAGAATGTACGAGAAATTAAATCAATTACTTTGTAACCAATAAGAAGAAAGTAGAACTACCGGCGTAGCACAGTCGGCAGAGACGCTTGCCTACCGATCCGGAGTTGCAGACTGACATGGGTTCGATTCCCGCTTGGCGTGATTACCTGGTTGAATTTTTTCCGAGGTTTTTCCCAACGGTAACACGAATGTCAGGTAATCTATGGCGAATTTTCGGCCTCAACTCGCCAAATTCCATTTTGCTATCACCATTCCCATCGACTGTAAATAACCTAGTAGTTGATATAGCGTCCTTAAATAACATAGTAAAATTTAAAAAAACCAGGGAGAGTTTGGAATTGAACGGGTTACATCAGCTGCTTTTCTTATGCGGATGACGTTAATATGTTAGGAGAAAATCCACAAACTATTAGGGAAAACACGGGAATTTTACCTGAAGCAAGTAAGGAGATAGATCTGGAAGTAAATCCTAAAACAGATCAAAGTATATGATTATGTCTCGTGACCAGAACTTAGTACGAAAAGTAAATATAAAAATTGGAAATTTATCCTTTGAAGACGTGGAAAAATTGAAATATATTTGAGCAATACTGTTCAGTTCAAAATGTGTCATGGCTCGCTGTATGCCGTCATTTGGATAGCTGATGAGCCTAGAGAATTCAATCTTCCTACACTTCCGCAGAGGTGTATAACCTAAGAGGCAGAGAAGTTGCCTAGCGAGTACGGCGTTCATTCTGAAGAGTACGTACCGATACTTACACTAACGCCGGTAGTGGCAGGAATGTGAACTGTTTGGAAATACGTACTGTCGGGATATGGGGAGAGGGTTAAGACGATTACTTACGTATTTGTTGACATTAACTTCGACGGTCAACATGGACACGGAGCATTTGATTTGTGTTGTGGAATGTTACCGTACGCAACCGATGATAACAAATACCCTGCGTACGACTTGCCGGCGCAAAACACAGTTCGAAAGAGGTTATGGTAGCACACAGACCGTACAGACCGCCATCTGTTGCTACGACGTTCAAGTTATACCGTACACGTTCTCAAGTTCAGATTGAAGAACGCCTTAAATAATAGGCAACTTCTCTAACATATAAGCTGGAACTCGCTTCAAATCAGTGACCCAACAACAGTGACGTCATGACACACTTTGAAATGAACACCCAGTAGTAACAAATATAAATGACACTCGGGGAAAAATTAAACTCAGAATAAATATGGGAAATGCCTGTTATTATTCGGTTGAGAAACTTTTCTCTACCAGTCTGCTTAAAAAAAACTGAAAGTTAGAATTTATAAAACAATTATAGTACGGTTGTTCTGTATGGTTGTGAAACTTGGACTCTCACTTTGAGAGAGGAACAGAGGTTATGGATGTTCGAGAATAAGGTGCTTAGAAAAATATTTGGGGCTAAGAGGGATGAAGTTACAGGAGAATGGAGAAAGTTACACAACACAGAACTGCACGCAATGTATTCTTCACCTGACATAATTAGGAACATTAAATCCAGACGTTTGAGATGGGTAGGGCATGTAGCACGTATGGGCGAATCCAGAAATGCATATAGCGTCTTAAAGCTGGTTCACAATAAACCGGAAACGGAAACGACATCAAGAACGGAAATACATTTATTTTAACATTATTAATTGTGAATGCTCACATTTAAATACATTTATTTTAACAATGTTTCCGTTCTTGTTCTCGTTGCCGTTCCCGGTTTATTGTGAACCAGCCTTTAGTTGGTAGAACTGAGGGAAAAGGCCTTTGGGGAGGTCGAGACGTTGTTGGAAGGATAATATTAAAATAGATTTGAAGGAATTGAGATATGATGTTAGAGACTGGATTAATCTTGCTCAGGATAGGGACCAATGGCGGGCTTATGTGAGGGCGGCAATGAACCTCCTGGTCCTCCTAAAGTAATTTGTAAAAAAATTGTAGGTACGTCAAAGAGTAATTGGATATGTAAACTCTATTAAAGAAAGTAAATAAAACGAAATGAAATAAATACTAGTGGCTTGTGCAGCAAATGCTGCAAACTAAGTTCATTAGACGTTCAAATAAATATTTTTCAGATTTATTTTCAATGAAGAATACCAGACATTCTGAAAGTTATTTGCTTCCATAATAATGAAAGATACTCTCTCTCGAGCCAATACTGAAGAGAACCACGCATATAAATATCTACACCACACCGCCATTAAATATATGAAAAACACCCAACCCAACCTGATTAATAACTATAAAAATATTTGATTTTTAATAATATTATTATCTTACGTAAGTTTTATAGCTTTCAGTAACATATACTACATATACTATATAGCCGCCACTCAGTAAAATATACAAATCAGAATCTAATTTAAGTTATTCTCTACGTCTACTTATATAACCCCAAAACGTTTCACTTTCATATCATCAATATAGCATTAATATGTATAATTAATGAAAAATAGTCACATCATGGCATTAACTACAATAATATTTCATTTCTAATAGTAATAATGTCATCAAACCACCTCAAGTTTTGTAGTTTTTAATTTCCAATACACAGCTGTACTCAGAAAATGACACACCACAGAATCGAACCTGTAAATTATTTTTAGTAAGTTAATTTTTAATAACCAATTTAATTTGAGCTCTAAATATGTCAGCATTCTTGCAGATCATGGCCTTCGTGTAATATTGTTTACTGTAGTGTTTGTTTTGTTTTATTGTGAAATGCAATTAGCTAGTTCTCAAAACTGACGACAGGTGGATTTTGGAAAATAGGAAAATTATGTTGAAAAATTGTGATTTCACTGAAAACTACTATTTTTCAAAAAAACTTTGAGTTCCAAGCTTCAAAATGAGGGGTCATTTATTAAAATCAGTTCAGCCGTTTTCCCGTAATTTCCATTACCAGTTCAAATTATATTAGTTAAATAGACTAGCCGTACCCGTGCGCACCGCTGCACCCGTTAGAAATAAATATAAAGTAATAACATAATTAAAATAGGACACTTAATCCAGGGAACATTCGTGTTTAATAGAAAGATAAATCGTTTAATATGTTACTTAATTTAAATTGCATCCAAATAATTAAAATGCGATCATTTTGGTCCAGAGACCACTCATTTGGTGCAATGACAATTCCTTTAACATGTTTCTTAATTTTTATTACATGCAACCATAGTTTAATGAAGATTGACACCATTTAGATTTAATGTGTATATTTTATTTTACTTGTTATAGGTTGCCATTGAATTATGGTAATAACTTAATTTTAACCCTTGTTTTCTATGTATTCAGTAAATGGCGTTTGGCCCACTATGGTTCTGAACCCATCAAATAACTTAAATTATATGATATTATATTATATTATATTATATTATATTATATTATATATTATTTTATATTATATTATATTATTTTATGTTATATTATATTATATCAGAAGTTACTGTAATAACATTATAGCATTATGTCCATCTTGAGAAACTACACTTTCCAATGGTGAAATAATAAATTATACAAATCGATTAATTTAGCTTCAGATATTACTTCATACAAACACAGAAACATTCTCTGTAGGCTATCTTTCATAGCTTTCGATTGTTGCTGTCCAAGGCCTCTTATAGACGAAGTCATTTGTTTTTATTAATTCATTACATGGCCTTAGATGGCAGTTATTTTAATTTTAAAACTTATTTATCTTATTAAATATCGGTCCTATCAAAATTTTTCAAGGAACAAATCTTATCACGTATTATTTTAAAGAAACTTTTGTTACGTAATATTTTTCACAAAAATCAATAATAAGCGAGATATTTTGATTTATTTAATTCAGGCCACCTTATAACCCCCCTTTTAAATAATGTATTATGAATGCCATATAGCCTAAAATCTAAGTTACAACGAACTTAATTTATATTCCAATTTTCATCGAAATACGTTCAGCCATTATCGCGTGAAAAGGTAACAAACATACAGACAGACAAACAAAAATTTGAAAAAAGCGATTTTCGGTTTCAGGGTAGTTAATTATATATGTTAGGACCAATTATTTTTGGAAACTCGAAAATTACCAGAAAAATTTCGGCTACAGATTTATTATTAGTAAAGATGAGTACAATAATTATTCAAATTAACTTGTTAAACAAATATTTCGTTATGAAAAAGTTCCTTACGAAAGGCGAGGAGAAGACAATGAACCGGGAAGAAGCAATCATAGCATAACCAGACGGACACGAAAATTTTAGCTATTTTCTAACATGAAGAGAGCTATATAATTCAATCAAGGTACAGAACAACATCATTTCCAAATGTCGCATAGCTTACATGTACCTATATTACGCAGTTAACATATTCAGAAATGTTATGTGAACATTTTAATACGACTCTTTGGCCTATTTTATTTGGCGCATTACTACATTAACTATAATGTCAGTTGGTAATGCACATTTGTGACATTCGTTTTTCCCCAACTCTCAACTCATTTTTTTAGTTTTGCTTGCATCCTCCACTGTGACGTATGCTTTGTAATAAAGCTAAGTGATGCCATATTTACCCTGCATTTACATGCTCCGTTTGACATGAAGCCGGAAAATCTCAGAAAACAAAATCATAAAAAAACTACAGCTATCAATTGAATGAAGTAATTACAAATTAAGTTTGGTCCAGTTAACAGCGGATTTCAGTCTGCATCATGTTGAAAATTTCAAAGTGCGTTTATATTTCACTTTTTATGTTGAAGTATCTTAATTATATTGTTTTATTTATTCCTAAATTATACTAATAATATTTACTTGGCAATGTTTTTGTCTATTATTCACTGTTATGAAAGTTGATGAATCAGAAATTTGTAGACACGTAATTCACTTTTATCCTCTTTCATTATGTAATGTTGACCTTTTATCATTAATAAAAATGTTGTAAATACATTAATTACGCAACTAGTTAGGTAATGATACTTCTATTACGCAACTAGTTAGGTAATTATCATCAAATCTGGGAATGATACTAGATATCTTAGTCTGATACTCTTCATCTTTTCCTTTCGAAAACGCGTACAACTGCATGTGCTTATGTCGACCTATTTATTACAAAATAATGTATTGCGTACCATCGAATAAACTTCGCTTTTAGCATGCAGCTTTCTCACTAAATTACGCCAACATACCTTCTCCGACACACTTTCTACATTTTTATTGGAACACCAATCTTCAAATTATTTATGTATATTGTACTTCATATCTTACGTGCGATTTCGCTGGTACTAAACATTCAACTGCATAATATGCAGCATTTTCAATATGTGAATCCTCGTTTGAACTGATTTTAACAATGTTTGTTATTTGTTTCTGAAGAAACATTATTTCATATTATTAACACAACAATAGTCTGTATGATTATTTGTTTCTGAAGGAACATTATTTCATATTATTAACACAACAATAGTCTGTAGGATTATTTGTTTCTGAAGAAAAATTATTTCATATTATTAACACAACAATAGCCTGTATGTTATTTGTTTCTGAGAAAACATTATTTCATATTATTAACACAACAATAGTGTGTATGGTGTGATTATTTATTTCTGAAGAAAAAATATTTCATATTATTAACACAACAATAGCCTGAATGTTATTTGTTTCTGAGAAAACATTATTTCATATTATTAACACAACAATAGTCTGTATGATTATTTGTTTCTGAAGAAAAATTATTTCATATTATTAACACAACAATAGCCTGTATGATTATTTGTTTCTGAAGAAAAATTATTTCGTATTATTAACACAACAATAGTCTGTATGATTATTTGTTTCTGAGAAAACATTATTTCATATTATTAACAACAGCCTGTATGATTATTTGTTTCTGAAGAAAAATTATTTCGTATTATTAACACAATAGCCTGTATGATTATTTGTTTCTGAGAAAACAGTATTCCATATTATTAACAACAGCCTGTATGATTATTTGTTTCTGAAGAAAAATTATTTCATATTATTAACACAAAAATAGCTTGTATGATTATTTATTTCTGAAGAAACATTATTTCATATTAGACCTATTAACAGAAAAATAGTCTGTATGATTATTTGTTTCTGAAGAAACATTATTTCTTCTTATTAACACAATAGTGTGTATGATAATTTATTTCTGAAAAAAAAATATTATTTCATATTATTACAAAAAACAATAGTCTATATGATTATTTGTTTCTGAAGGAACATTATTTCATATTATTAACAAATATAGTCTGTATGGTTATTTGTTTCTGGAGAAACTTTATTTCATATTATTAACACCAAAAATAGTCTGTTAGGTTACTTGCTTCTGAAAAAAAAAAACATTATTTTATATTATTAACAGAATAGTCTGCATGATTATTTGTTTCTGAATAAACAATATTTCATATTATTAACATAACAATAGTCTGTATGATTTTTAGTTTCTGAATAAACATTATTTCATCTTATTAACACAAAAATAATCTGTATGCTTATTTGTTTCTGAATAATAATTATTCCGCATTATTAACTCAACAATGGCCTATATGATTTTTTATTTATGAAAAACATGATTTCATATTATTAACATAAAAACAGTCTGTATGATTATTTGTTTCTGAAGAAACATTATTTCCTCTTATTAACACAATAGTCTGTATGATTATTTGTTTCTGAAAAAAAATCATATTATTAACACAAAAATAGGCTACATGATTATTTGTTTTGAAGGAAAATTATTTCATATTATTATTACACAAAAATAGTCTGTATGATTATTTGTTTCTGAAGAAAAATTATTTCATATTATTAACATAAAAATAGTATATGATTATTTGTTTGTGAAGAAACATTATTTCATATTATTAATACAAAAATAGTATGTATGATTATTTGTTTCTGAAGAAATATTATTTCATATTATTAACACAAAAATAGTCTGTATGATTATTTGTTTGTGAAGAAACATTATTTCATATTATTAATACAACAATAGCCTGTATGATTGTTACTATAAGTAAAAATAACTGCTTGTAAAAGAGCTTTCTGGTACGGTTTACTTTTTATTTACACCGTACAGTAATAGTAGTAGAAATGCATACCATTCCAGAGTTGTGTTTTCCCTCCATTATTAGAAACGGAAACTTAGCTGTTGAATCTGTTACCAGGAGCTAAGCCCAATCCCTCTTTTCTTGACTTCTCTGATCCTGATGTAGATACGCATGTCAGAAACGTTTAATATTTTACACCCATGATACGTTGGAAAAACCCCGAACATTTCGCACCAGAACTTGGTTCTTAACTTCAGAACATTGAAGCTAATAGAAATGTACAGCATGTATTGTATTACAAATTAACTTATTAGAAACATGCTCTTGGAAGATGTATGTTATTTTAATGTACTGAAGTACATATGATATTTCCATGCAGATATTATGCGTCATCATACGATGAAAGAGTAATGGAACGGAGAGAAATTCTCTCCGGCGCCGGGATTTGAACCCGGGTTTTCAGCTCTACGTGCTGATGCTTTATCCACTAAGCCACACCGGATACAACCCCGGCGTCGGATATAATCGTCTCAGATTAAGCTCCAACTCTTGGGTTCCCTCTAGTGGCCGCCTCTGCACTACATCATAGATATCTATGAACGTAGGAGCGAAGTCCACACATGTGCTGAGGTGCACTCGTTATGAGTGACTAGTTGGCCGGGATCCGACGGAATAAGCGCCGTCTTAAATCACAAAGTGATTTACGCATATCATATATATTATTTTAATGTACCGAAGTACACGTGATATTTCCATGCAGATATTCTGCGTCATCATACGATGAAAGAGTAATGGAACGGAGAGAAATTCTCTCCGGCGCCGGGATTTGAACCCGGGTTTTCAGCTCTACGTGCTGATGCCTTATCCACTAAGCCACAACGGATACAACCCCGGCGTCGGATAGAATTGTCCCAGATTAAGCTCCAACTCTTGGATGGACTTCGGTCCTACGTTCATAGACATCTATGACGTAGTGCAGAGGGCGGCCAATAGAGGGAACCCAAGAGTTGGAACTTAATCTGAGACGATTCTATCCGACGCTGCTGTATCCGGTGTGGCTTAGTGGATAAAGCATCAGCACGTAGAGCTGAAAACCCGGGTTCAAATCCCGGCGCCGGAGAGAATTTTTCTCCGTTTCATTACTCTTTCATCTTGGAAGATGGTTCTTTTCGGGAGTTCTGTAGGACATATGTATAATCTTGTCGATGACATGGGACAGTGTGTAAGAAATCTGTGCCCTTCTTCCGTAATATTCTCGATGGAAATGCGATACAGTGTTTAACAATTAATTATCGTAATGAGATACGACATTGAGCCCTTGAGGCAGGGCAACTCCAAGAGGATCGATGAAATTAGCATGTACATGAGGTCCGGATACTTCCTCTGCTATTCAGAATTACTTCAGCATTAGTTTGCTGCCAACAGATTAGCATGGTCACTCCGTTGGATGCACTTGTCAAAGTTGTAGCCTGTGAGGTCGGAGTAAATTAAATGCTGTCCTGGTCGTAGAGGTAATTTTTTTTACAAGATTCGAAGTTCTCAGGATGAAAATCTGGCACAAAGCAGTGTCAATATTTCTGAGATTTTAACAGTAAATACTTTCGTAAAATTAGTAGCGATTAAATTTAAGATATTTATTTTCATAATTTAAAAGAAACTTTGTGCGATTCTTAAATATAAGTGCGGAAATGAAAGTTAAGAGATTTTCAAAAATGTTTTAAATAATGATTAGACATTTAAAGAGCATGGTAAGAAAATGAACTCAATTAAGATTCAATGAAATACTTAAGTACCTGTTTTGATATTCCTCTGAGACATATCGTCTAGTGAGATGTACTGCGTGATAATATGATATTAGTACATTATGCAACGAGCCTATAATGGTAGTAATTAAGACGCGAGTATGTTTATGAAACGAGCGCAAGCGAGTTTCATAATTCTCACACGAGCGTCTTAATTACCATTCTAGGCAAGTTTCATACGACTTTTTATGCTCGACCATATTTCTAACTTGAAATTATTCATAAGTATTCATGTTATTCTTATGTGAATTGGGAGCGGAACTGACCTTGTGCAATATCTCGTAAATTGTGAGATGTACGCAGACGCGAAAGTATTGATTTTTTCTGAGAAACAAATGTCATTGACCTTGATATAATCTAGAGAGTAAAATAAACATTAATCTTGATATAACCGTGAAATTGATTTAGACATTGAAAAACGAGATGACAAATTAAATTTACTTGAATAATATTTACAATTGACGCTAATTATTATAGTAACAGAACATAACCTTCTGCGACATTATTGGATTTCCAGCCTCCGTGACGTTGCGCTTGTTGTCTTTCGATTGCATATCCGAGAATAATCGATACTTGCGCTTTCATATTGCAACAATGGTGTTTTCTGATTGGTGGAACACCTGAACTTTAATGAATAGGTGTACTTTAATGAGGTCCATTAAAGGGCTGCTGCCAGGTGTATAATTACTACATTTTGGCACTGTCGAGCATAAAATATAATATAATATAATATAATATAATATAATATAATATAATATAATATAATATAATATAATATAATATAATATAACATAACATAACATAACATAACATAACATAACATAACATAACATCAGTGTTCTGCCCAAAGGCAAGTCTTTGACTCTAAACCCAGCATTCTGAGGTCTTTCCTGTTTTCTGCCTTCCTCTTTTTCTCGTCATGTGATCCATATATCTTAATATCTTTCATTTGATATCTTCCTCTGCCCTGAAATTTTCTCCCTTTCACCATTTCTTCCAGTATATCCTTCAGTAGGCAGTTTCTTCTCAACCAGTGACCTAGCGAATTCCTTTTCCTCTTCCTGATCAGTTTCAGCATCATTCTTTCTTCATCCACTCTTTCCAACACAGCTTCGTTTCTTATTCTGTCTGTCTACTTCACACGCTCCATCCTTCTCCATATCCACATTTCAAATGCTCCTAGTCGCTTTTCTTCACTTCGTCGTAATGTCCATTTTTTCTGCCCTATATAATGCTACACTCAACACAAAGCACTTCACTAGTCTCTTCCTCAATTCTTTCTCAAGAGGTCCGCAGAAGATGCTGCTTTTTCTATTAAAAGCTTCCTTTGCCATTGCAAATATATAATGTAATATAATACAATATAATATAATATAATATAATATAATATAATATAATATAATATAATATAATATAATATAATATAATATAATATAATATAATATAATATAATATAATATAATATAATACAATATAATATAATATAATATAATTACTTACTGGCTTTTAAAGAACCCGGAGGTTCATTGCCACCCTCACATAAGCCCGCCATTGGTCCCTATCCTGAGCAAGATTAATCCAGTCTCTACCATCATATCCCACCTCCCTCAAATCCATTTTAATATTTTCTTCCCATCTACGTCTCGGCCTCCCGAAAGGTCTTTTTCCCTCCGGCCATCCAACTAGCACTCTATATCCATTTCTGGATTAGCTCATAAGTGCTACATGTCCTGCCCATCTCAGACGTCTGGATTTAATGTTCCTAATTATATCAGGTGAAGAATACAATGCGTGCAGTTCTGAGTTGTGTAACTTTCTCCATTCTCCTTAACTTCATCCCTCTTAGCCCCAAATATTTTCCTAAGCACTTAATTCTCAAACACCCTTAACCTCTGTTCCTCTCTCAAAGTAAGAGTCCAAGTTTCACAACCATATAGAACAACCGGTAATATAACTGTTTTATAAATTCTAACTTTAAGTTTTTTTGACAGCAGATTGGATGATAAAAGCTTCTCAACCGAATAATAACAGGCATTTCCCATATTTATTCTGTGTTTAATTTCCTCCCAGTATATAATATAATATGATGCAATACAATACAATACAATATAATATAATACGATATAATATAATATAATATAATATAATATAATATAATATAATATAATATAATATAATATAATATAATATGATATAATATAATATCTATATTAATAACAAATCTGTAGCCGAAATTTTTCTGGTAATTTTCGATTTTCCAAAATAATTGGTCCTGACATATATAATTAATCTCCCTGAAACCGAAAATCGCTTTTTTGACATTTTTGTTTGTATGTCTCTCTGTCTGTCTGTCTGTCTGTCTGTATGTTTGTTACCTATTCATGCGATAATGGCTGAACGGATTTCGATGAAAATTGAAATATAAATTAAGTTCGTTGTAACTTAGATTTTAGGCTATATGGCATTCAAAATACATTATTTAAAAGGGGGGTTATAAGAGTGCCTGAATTAAATAAATCGAAATAGCTCGCTTATTATTGATATTTGTGAAAAATATTACATAACAAACGTTTCTTTGAACATAATTTGCGATAAGTTTTATTCCTTGAAAAATTTTGATAGGACTGATATTTAATGAGATAAATGAGTTTTAAAATTAAAATAACTGCCATCTAAGGCCGTGTAATGAATTAAAAAACAAATGACTTCGTCTATAAGGGGCCTTGGACAGCAACAATCGAAAGCTATGAAAGATAGCCTACAGAGAATGTTTCTGTGTTTGTATGAAGTAATATCTGAAGCTAAATTAACCTATTTGTATAATTAATTATTAATTCACCATTGGAAAGTGTAGTTTCTCTAGATGGACATAATGCTATAATGTTATTACAGTAACTTCTGAGTGAATCGAGGACAGGTAAGATTAAAATAGCTTCTTATGCACAGAAAACTTGATAGGCTATTCTGTACATTCGTTTCCTGTATTTCCTAAAATAATTTTTATGACGAAATGAATGGTCTCTGGATCAAAATGATCGCATTTGAATTATGCAAATACAATTTAAATTAAGTAACATATTAAATGATTTATCCTTCTCTCAAACACGAATGTTCCCTGGATCAAATGTCCTATTTTAATTATGTAATTACTTTATATTTAGTTCTAACGGGTGCAGCGGAGCGCACGGGTACAACTAGTAATATAATATAATATAATATAATATAATATAATATAATATAATATAATATAATATAATATAATATAATATAATATAATATAATATAATATAATATAATATAATATAATATAATATAATATAATATAATATATAATGTAATGTAATGTAATATAATATAATATAATTTGTGAAAAAATGGACATGTGGGTTTTCTGAATAACATAATTCATTTGGTTGCGACTTTGAAACAGGCCAAAGTTTTAAGCCTAGATGTAGAAGGATAAAGAAGGGTATTAGGGAGAGAGAATGAAAACAACAGAAATAACGAAACAATTTTAAAAACTTCTACGTATCCTAAAGTGAGCGTAATACAGTTGCAGGAAATCTGCTATCGCTTGGAACACGAACGAAATTTCTTCCACAGAATAACGTCAATGCCTGAGAATATGATTGCGATAACCATATTGTAAAAGATATTAACATGCCATAATTTAATAGCGCGGGACTGTTTAAAAATGTTCCCCTCCACATTAACAAGAAAATAAAATGCGGAAAATTCCCCATAAATAATGCATCTCGCATAATTTGGATCCGGCACGTCAAGAATCTAAATTGTAAATCAGGTTTTCATGATAGATTTTAAAACTGATAATTGTATTCATGATTCATCCCTTGGAAATATATCTCCAGAGAGTTCCCTGCGGCATTTCATTCTACCGACGTCAGGCTTTTTATTTTGCAGTGACGTGTTATCAACTTCATTTCTCTCGCTGAATAGATATTAGAGCTACAATACAGAAAGGTTGCTCGTCCAATCTGTTATACTATTCTTATTACAGAAGAAATGGTCTTACACTGAAGATTTCACATTGTCTCTTCTCCTCTACATTTGCAATAATTTCTTGTATTTTTCTAACACAATTTTTCATTTGGAGTGTATAATTTTGTTTAAGATAGTTTTGTGTTTATGAGAATTGGAACAACGATGATTTCAGTATAAATTTTTCTGATCTGGGAGTATGGTAAAGTATCTAATTAATATTTAATTTTCATTTGTTTACTTATTTACTAATTTATTAATTTACTTATTTAGTTATTTACATATGTATTTACTTATATTTACTTACTTATCTAACTTTTAATTATTTATTTGTAAATTTATTTCAACTCAACAATAGAATTTTATTCTTCCAACAATAATTCCTTTCTACAATTCACCTTAAACGCTCTCGTCAACAATAGGATTTTCACTCAACACAGTATTCGTTATAGCACTCCACTGACGGCAATGTCAATTTACTTGGACTATTACGAACAACAATGAACTGTTAACCTTAACTAATATTTACAAAGCACTATTTACAAATCAGAACTATCAGTTCTCAGTTCACAGTTCTTCTAGCTCAGTCACTCGAGTTCACAGTATCTCGAACCACAGACCTTCAGAGACAGTTCACTGTACTCGAACTCAGGTCCCTCCAACTGCGGTCCACTGCACTCGAACTCAGGCCTTCGGATGCTGTCACAGTTGCGGACGCACACTCGAGCCGAACTCCGATACACAACAGTAATTCCTTTCTACAATTCACCTTAAACGCTCTCGTCAACAATAGGATTTTCACTCAACGCAGTATTCTTATAGCACCCACTGACGGCAATGTCAATTTACTTGGACTATTACGAACAACAATGAACTGTTAATCTTAACTAATATTTACAAAGCACTATTTACAAATCAGAACTATCAGTTCTCAGTTCACAGTTCTTCTAGCTCAGTCACTCGAATTCACAGTATCTCGAACCACAGACCTTCAGAGACAGTTCACTGTACTCGAACTCAGGTCCCTCCAACTGCAGTCCACTGCACTCGAACTCAGGTCCCTCCAACTGCGGTCCACTGCACTCGAACTCAGGCCTTCGGATGCTGTCACAGTTGCGGACGCACACTCGAGCCGAACTCCGGTACACAAGACTGGCTTGCTTGCTCTGGCTTCCTCACTGACTGGCTGACTAATCAACTGAAAACTGCCTCGCGTTCACTTGTGCGCGTAATTTATAAATAATAATAATAATAATAATAATAATAATAATAATAATAATAATAATGATTTATTTAACCTGGCACACCACAGTTTCTGGAAAGTACGGCTTCTCGAATTATCTCGCACGCTGCTGCTCTTCGGACGGACTTCTCTAGCAGATTCGGGAGGGTCCGTCCCCCTTTACTCCGTGCGTAGCCATGCCCCAGGAGGGAGATGCGCGCGCACCTCGCCCAACACAAGGCCGACTTAGCCTCTCCTCCGTCGGTCGTGAGATCGAATCTCACGTGGGCGTCACAGTATTAATTTTAGTAATTTACGTTTTCACTTTTCTACTTATTTATTTATCTACTTAGTTATTCTATTATTAGGTACTTATTTAACTTTATTTATTCATTTACTTATCCAAATATTTACTTGCTAACCTATTTACTTATTCATTTACGTATTCATTTATTTCCTTATTTATTTATTCATTCATTTATTTATTACGATACTCATTTATTTATTTATTACCTTACTCATTTATTTATTTATTAAGTTATTTATTTATTAACTTATTCATTTATTTACTTATTCACTTATTTATTGATTTACTTATTTATTTATTTATTACTTACTTTTAGTTATTTATTTATTACTTAGATTTTACTTTGTTATTTATTTATTTATTGACTTATTAATTTATTTACTTAATTACTTACTCACTATTTTATTTACTTATTATTTTTTTATTTCTTCATTCATTTATTTAATCATTCATTCATTATATTTATTTATTTATGTATTTACTTACTTACTTATTTATTTACACTGCCAGCGTTCTGATTGCATGAAAACGTCAAAAAGTATTTAAGGCGTCCATAGAAATGGAAAATCAAAAGTAGAAACAGAGAGAGATAAAGAAAAGTAAATGGGTAAAATTTGCTCTTAAATGTGTGAAATTGTTGATATTGTGTTTAAAGCATATACATTTTACAGAATCACACAAAATGTAGAGAATAATCGAAATCAAGAAACGAAATGTTTAGTTGCACCACTGTAAAACTTATAGGATCTCATGTTGTTACTGTAATTACCATATTATAAGCAGGAGATAGTATAAAATAAATTTAAAAAATCTTAAATCAAAGGCGAGATATTCCTTTCAGTTCAACGAAATTTTAATTATTAATAAGTTAAACCGCATATATATGTGAATCTTCATTGCCATGCATGGAGAACGTCATGGAGTGAGTGTTAACGAGATTAGGAAGTTTAGAGGTCGTCAAAGTCCAGTGCAGACTGCAAGTGCTGGCTGTTTCCCTTAGCATGCACTCTAGGCTTCTATCAAACTTGTCTTTCAAATTATACTAAGCAGCTGTTGAACATAAAGATCCACTTAAGACAGCCAGGAAGATGGTCAAACAGATAGAGACTGACAGCCATACAAAAAATATACAGGGTGATCCAGTAAAGGGGCAGAGAAGGCCTGACGGCCTTATCTCTACCAGGTTAAATAAATAAATCTAATCTAATCTAATCTAAAAGCGTGCAAAAATTAAACAGAAAATAGAGGATGCTCTACTGAACATTTCGACAAAGAGAACTTTTGGGTTAGGTAACCCGTCCCTTGAAAATGATCTTTCTTAAATAAAATTCGCAATAAAAAAAGGCTATATTAAATTCTTTCGACTAGCAAATGGAAGTGACGTAACGTATAATGATAGTTAAAGTCGAAATCACACACGATTCTCAATACTGAGGTAATGAAACGAAGTTGCAACATTTAAATCTTGTTAAATATTCAGTCAGAAAGCAGCAAACTACATTAGGGTTAATGAATAAAGCACATTTAGCGCTGGATTAAAGAGAACACGTAACAGAACTACAGAAAAACACAAACGGTTCGGTACAGTAAGATAATGCATACAATGCAGCTAGACCACACTGTCTATAAATAAATTGAACTTACTTGGATTATGAAGGCGTCCGTGTTGCGTTGCCATAACAACGTCCACAGTTTAACTCAGTGATAGAAGCGATCTCGTATAAAGTTCAATTCGCCACTAACAGCAGTGCCAGTACCTTGCAAACTAAAGAGACAATCCCAAAACCAATCTTTCAAATAATGAACACAGATAAGTAAATTTTTACCAAATCGAAACACATCCCACAAACCGAATATACATCCAACTCTCCTTCGTTTTTTAACTTATTTCTTATTTAATTGTTCTAGTTCTTCTTCTAGATCCTTCCCTTAGTCTAGTTCTTCTTCTAGATCCTTCCCTTAGTCTAGTTCTTCTTCTAGATCCTTCCCTTAGTCTAGTTCTTCTTCTAGATTATTCGATTATTCTGGTTCTTCTTCTAGATCATTCCCTTATTCTAGTTCTTCTTCTAGATCCTTCCCTTAGTCTAGTTCTTCTTCTAGATCCTTCCCTTAGTCTAGTTCTTCTTCTAGATTATTCGATTATTCTGGTTCTTCTTCTAGTTCATTCCCTTATTCTAGTTCTGGATCCTTCCCTTTGTCTAGTTCTTCTCCTATATTCTTCCTTTATTCTAGTTCTTCTTTTAGATCCTTTCCTCCGTCCAGTTCTTCTTGTAGATCCTTCCCTTCCTCCAAATCCTCTTTCAGATTACTCTCTTATTCTAGTTATTCTAGATCCTTTCCGTCGTCTAATTCTTCTTCTAGATCCTTCCCTTATTCTAGTTCTTCTAGATCCTTTCCTCCGTCCAGTTCTTCTTCTAGATCCTTCCCTTCCTCCAATTCTTCTTCTAGATTATTCCCTTATTCTACTTCTTCTAGATCCTTTCCTCCGTCTAATTCTTCTCCTTTCCTGTGTCCAGTTCTTTTTCTAGATCCCTTCCTCCGTCTAGTTCTTTTAGATTCTTCCCTTATTCTAGTTCTTTTAGATTCTTTTCTTATTCCAGTTCTTCTTCTAGATTCTTCCCTCAGTCCAATTCTTCTTCTAGATTCTTTCCTCCGTCCAGTTCTTCTAGATCCTTTCCTTATTCTAGTTCTGCTTCTAGATTTTCCTCCGTCCAGTTCTTCTAGATTTTTCTTGTTCCAGTTCTTCTAGATCTTCTCTTATTCTAGTTCTTCACCTAGATCCTTTCCTTATTCTAGTTCTTCATCTAGATCCTTTCCTTATTCTAGTTCTTTATCTAGATCCTTTCCTTATTCTAGTTCTTCATCTAGTTTTTTTCTAGTTCCATCCTTCGTGTAATTCTTCTTCTAGATTCATCCCTTCGTCTAGCTCCTTCCCTTTTACTGCTTTTTCTAAATCCATCCTTTTTAGCTCATTTTCTAGAGCCTACCTTTTAGCTTTTCTAGGTTCTTCCCTTCTAGTCCTTCTGGATCCTTTCCTTCTAGTCCTTTTAGATCCTTTCCTTCTAGTCCCTCTAGATCCTTCCCTTCTAGTCCTTCTAGATCCTTCCCTTCTAGTCCTTCTAGATCCTTCCCTTCTAGTCTTCTAGATCCTTCCCTACTAGTACTTCTTCTGTATCCTTCCCTTTTGGTTTTTTCCTAGATCCTTCCCTTCTATTTCTATTTCTAGATCCTTCCCTCCTATTTATGTTTCTAGATACTTGTCTTCTAGTCCTTCTAGATCCTTCATATCTAGTTCTTCTAGATCATTCCCTTCTAGTTATTTTTTTAGATTCTTCCTTTCTTGTTCTAGATCCTTCCGTTTTCCTAGTTCTTTTCTAGATCCTTCCCTTCTTCTTCTAGTATTTCTAGGTCCATCCCTTCTACATCTGCTTCTAGATCCTTCCATCTTTTAATTGGCTATTTCTGTGTTGTTTGGGTAAAGGAAGATAAGTCTTAAAAATGAGTTCGGAGATAAATGAAAATTAAAATTGGAACCCTCATTATACAGTAAATAATTTTCTACACAAATAAAACACATCAACTGCTAGTATTCTTTGATTTTTGCACACCCACTTGTATAATTTAACTTGTGTGTTCATCTGGGGAACAAAATTCCACCTGGACAAAGAATGACTTATAACCCTTTACCCGAACACCACAGATTTAACGACGGTTTTGGCTATTTGCTAACTACTAGGTTATTTACTGTCGATGAAATTGGTGATAGCGCATTCCTTCCATTCTTCTTCTAGTTATTCTTCTGATTTCCCTTCTTGTTCTAATCCCTTTTTTCTTTCATTCTTCTGTGTTTTTTTATTTTCGTTTCTTACTATGATTTGTATTTCTTATTTATTTAGTTTCTTACTTCCTTTTTTCTGTAATGGGTATCTTCTTTATGTTAATTTATTTCTTTCTCACTACTATATCACAAGAGAGCCAAATCCCAGCAATTCCTGCCCACAGAACATCCCACTATTCATCCTCTTTTACTGTCTCAGTCCCCGTGAATGGAATTCTCTACCTCAGAGGATTAGGGGCTGCCAGACAATAACCACTTTCAATAAAAGGCTAAACGATTTCTTACGGGCGCAGTCAAATTGAAGTTATAATTGTGATCGAGTTTAATAATTTAATTTAATTTAGGTATGATTATCATTACTATTACTATTATTATTATTACTGTTATTATTATTATTATTATTATTATTATTATTATTATTATTATTATTACATAATTATTTTATTGGTGTTGTAAAGATGAAAAGAATTGTCATTGTATTATATTAATTATGTATTATATTGTCGTGTATTGTAGTATTGTATTGCATTCAATTGTATTGTATTGTATTGTATTAATTATGTTATATTCATAGCATTGTAGTAATTTTCTGTCATACTAGTTGAGTGGAAGAGAAGGCCGAATGGCCTTAACTCTGCCAGTTAAAATAAACCATTATTATTATTAAACCATTATTATATCTTCCTTTTTCTTTCAGAATATCTTAGATCTCTACTTTACTTATTTCATAATTGTTTACCTACATTCTCATTCTTGTTTATTTATTCCCTTATTTTCAATATAAAAGCCATTAAAACATCGAACGGTAAGGAAATTAAGTTCAATAAAATATAAAATAAACGACATGTTTTTTTCCCGCAACTTTCTTTTTTCGATCTCCATTCTTTTTCTGTCTGTTTAACTCTTTCTTTCGTTTGTATATTCTCGCAATGTACAAGTGTGGTAATTTAATAAAAACACGCTTCATTTTCTAAAGCAACTAGATCACTTTTTCTTCTTTCTTCTTGTTTTTTCTTTCATTCTTCTGTGTTTTCTTTTTATTTTCGTTTCTTACTATGATTTTTAATACTTACTTATTTAGTTTCTTCCTTCCTTTGTTCTGTATTGGTTATATTCTTCATGTTAATTTATTTCTTTCTCACTACTAAATCTTCCTTTTTCTTTCAGAATATCTTAGTTCTCTACTTTACTTATTTCATAATTGTTCACCTACATTCTCATTCTTATTTATTTATTCCCTTATTTTCAATGTAAATGCCATTGAAATATCGAACGGTAAAGGAAATTAAGTTCAATAAAATATAAAATAAACGACATGCTTTTTCCCGCAACTTTCTTTCTCCGATCCTCCATTATTTTTTTGTCTGTTTGACTCTTTCTTTCGTTTGTATATTCTCGCAATGTACAAGTGTGGTAATTTAATAAAAACACGCTTCATTTTCTAAAGCAACTATATCCCTTTTTCTTCTTTCTTCTTGTTTTTTCTTTCATTCTTCTGTGTTTTCTTTTTATTTTCGTTTCTTACTATGATTTTTAATACTTACTTATTTAGTTTCTTCCTTCCTTTGTTCTGTATTGGTTATATTCTTCATGTTAATTTATTTCTTTCTCACTACTAAATCTTCCTTTTTCTTTCAGAATATCTCAGTTCTCTACTTTACTTATTTCATAATTGTTCACCTACATTCTCATTCTTATTTATTTATTCCCTTATTTTCAATGTAAAAGCCATTGAAATATCGAACGGTAAAGGAAATTAAGTTCAATAAAATATAAAATAAACGACATGCTTTTTCCCGCAACTTTCTTTCTCCGATCCTCCATTATTTTTTTGTCTGTTTGACCCTTTCTTTCGTCTGTACATTCTCGCAATGTGCAAGTGTCGTAATTTAATAAAAACACGCTTCATTTTCTGAAGCAACTAATTTACAAGTACCTACCAATGGTCTTCCATTTCCCGAAATATGTTTTACGTTAGACCCAGGGCCAAATGCATCTTTCTGTAACTCCTCTGAATATTGAATTAACCTAAAATGAACTACTTTTTAAAGCTCTGAGCATCTAGAATTTAGTATTCCCCAGTTGCTCTCTTCATTTCCTCTCTGCATATTTCTATTGGATATGCCGATACCGCCTCACTGCAGTAGCCAGGCGGAGCAATTCAGAGAAGAAGCTGCTACTTTTATAACGCGCGCCCCATTCTCGCATTCGTGTAATTAAGCAATTAACGTTAATTTTGTGTAGCGATGGTGGCTTCCCGCGTTCTTTTCTCTGTTCGAATGTGCTCCGAATTGCTTCGCCGGGCCTTAACGTCTTTGGTACTTCTGTAGGCAGCAGCACAGATTAAACACAACATTCAGAAAATAGCGCTACGCGAGAGGATAATCCTGCATGCAACATCATCGAGCAACCGCCGGAACGTTGCTAATGGCAACAACTATTTTTTCCCTTATTAGTATTCTGTGGAATTTGATACGGTAATCTAGCAAATACCAGTTTAATGTTGGTCATCATACATCCCTTAAAAGTGAGGTGAATAATAATAATAATAATAATAATAATAATAATAATAATAATAATAATAATAATAATAATAATATCATGCGGATGACGTGAATATGTTAGGAAAAAATCCACAAACGATTAGGCAAAACGCGGAAATTTTACTTGAAGCAAGTAAAGCGATCGGTTTGGAAGTAAATCCCGAAAAGACAAAGTATATGATTATGTCTCGTGACCAGAATATTGTACGAAATGGAAATATAAAAATTGGAGATTTATCCTTCGAAGGGGTGGAAAAATTCAAATATCTTGGAGCAACAGTAACAAATATAAATGACACTCGGGAGGAAATTAAACGCAGAATAAATATGGGAAATGCGTGTTATTATTCGGTTGAGAAGCTTTTATCATCCAGTCTGCTGTCAAAAAATCTGAAAGTTAGAATTTATAAAACAGTTATATTACCGGTTGTTCTGTATGGTTGTGAAACTTGGACTCTCACTCTGAGAGAGAAACATAGGTTAAGGGTGTTTGAGAATAAGGTGCTTAGGAAAATATTTGGGGCTAAGAGGGATGAAGTTACAGGAGAATGGAGAAAGTTACACAACGCAGAACTGCACGCATTGTATTCTTCACCTGACATATTTAGGAATATTAAATCCAGACGTTTGAGATGGGCAGAGCATGTAGCACGTATGGGCGAATCCAGAAATGCACATAGAGTGTTAGTTGGGAGGCCGGAGGGAAAAAGACCTTTGTGGAGGCCGAGACGTAGATGGGAAGATAATATTAAAATGGATTTGAGGGAGGTGGGATGGGATGATAGAGAATGGATTAATCTTGCGCAGGGTGGGGACCAATGGCGGGCTTATGTGAGGGCGGCAATGAACCTCCGGGTTCCTTAAAAGCCAGTAAGTAAATAATAATACCATAATTGTACCTATTTTTAAGAAAGGAGACAAGACTAACTGTAGCAATTTTCAAGGAATATCACTTTTGTTGAAGTAGAAAATTTTATCCAACATTTTTTGAGAAGATTAATTCAAATGTAGATGAAATTATTCGAGGATCGTCAGTGTGCTTTTAGGCGTAATAGATCGACTATTGATCAGGTATTTTGTATTCGACAGATATTGGAGAATAAATGAGAGTATAAGGGTACAGTGCATCAGTTATTCATAGATTTCAAAAAGGCATCTTAGTATTAACCTCTGTTGATCTCTCAAAGTGAGAATACAAGTTTCACAACCATACAGAACAACCGCTAATATGGCTGTTTTATACATTCTAAACTTCAGTTTTTTTAAAAGTATATTGGATGGCAAAAGCGATTATTATGATTTACTCATTCAATTATAGTGTTCTGCACAAGAGCAGGTCTTTCAATGCAAACCCAGCATTCTCCAATCTTTCCTATTTTTTGCCTTTCTTTTTGTCTCCGCATATGATCCATATATCTGAAAGTTGTCTATGATCTGATATCTTCTTCTACTCCGAACTCTTCTCCCGTTCACAATTCCTTTCAGTGCATTCTTCAGTAGGCTTATGCAGTTTCTTCTCAACCAGTGACCCAGTCAATTTCTTTTCCGCTTCCTGATTAGTTTCAGCATCATTCTTTTTTCACGCACTCTTTCCAACACAGATTTCTTTCTTATTCTCTGTCTATTTCACACGCTCTATCCTTCTCCACATCCGCATTTCAAATGCTTCTGTTCGCTCCTATTCACTTCGTCGTAATGTCCATATCTCTGCCCTATACAATGCTACACTCCACAAAAGAACTTCACTAGTCTCTTCCTTAGTTCTTTCTCCAGAGATTAGCAGATAATGCTCCTTTTTCTATTAAAAATTTCCTTTCCAATTAAAAACGAAGCTTATTTAATTTAATTTATTTAATTTAACTAGGTAGCTAGTGAGTACAAATTTAAATTATAAAACAAAAATGTTTCTAGCCCCTACCGTAAGAGCCAGGCTCGTGTACGGTGTGGTCTTAGCCAATAATATGACAAAATTTACAAGGACAGTTTACTAAATACAGTAAGCAACTTAATTCAAACCAATAAATACAACACAAGAGCAAAAAAAGAAGACAGAGAGAAACTTGAAATTCTTTCGTCAGTGAATATGAAAAGTTTTATTCAACTCGTGAATCCAACTATACGAATATAGTACATTCCTAGATAACGGTGCGTATGAATATTATGATGATTATATGGTGATAAATGTGTAACATTTCAGTATATAACAATGCTACGTACGCTTGTAATCGGAGTCATTTGAAAAGTACACAATTCGAATAATCTATAACTGCGTCAATCAGTGAAAAAAATATATCGGTAATTCTGTGGTCTTAGCCAATAATATAACATAACCTTCGCTTCTTCTTATTTGCTCAAAAGTTCCAAACTCGCTGGGTCAGCCGCTGCATCTGCTGTTACAATTGAACGCAATAAGTATCTCGATCTTCTGGATAGATATAATTTTGTTGTTTCCGCCGTAGAATCTATGGGCCCATGGTGTTCTGAGGCGAAGTTGTTAACTTCTGATATCGGCAAGTATTTATCGGCACTTAACGGTGACTCTCGCTCTACGGCTTTCCTCCGCCAAAGAATTAGTATTGCCATTCAACGAGGGAACGCTATAAGTGTTATGGGGATTTTTCCAGAATCTAAATCGTTGGAAGAAATACTTTATTTCGTGTAGAGCTGTAGAGAGTATTTCGCATCCTTTAGTTTTGTTACTAAATTCTAGTTTGTCCCTTACTCAATTGTTTAATTTAATTTCAAAATTTAATTAAAGTTTATTTTGTATATTCGGATATAACATAAAATTTACAAGGACTATTTCGTTTATATGACGTCATTCCATTTTCGACCAATGAAGTGTAATGAAATTTTGAATTCCAACCAATCACAGTCACACTTTGCGATAATTTCTGCAGCTAGATTTATCGCTATCAATTTATCGCATGGTCGTTCTTTTGTTTAGTCGTTGTCGCCAACTGTTTCCCCGTAAATTGATGATCACGAATACATTAAGATGCAACTACACGGTTAAACTTTTCTTTCAACTTTAAAGCAATGAGTGCAAGGTTGCTATTTAATATTAATTAATATATTTACGCAGTGAAGACAACGTTCAAAACGGCGCACCATGTAGACACAAAATCTTTATGCATCTTAATTGAACGTACCTTTCAAACCTGATTCTTTCAATATTCTTCCCAGATTGCACGCAAACGCGATTGGAATATTGAACTGTGTAGATGCAGCTTTAGTTCCGTTACACACTACAGCGAGAATGCGTTTGTAGAGCTATGAAAAATGCTTTTGTGTAGCACTCATTGTAAGTAACGGTCGAAACAAGGCACAGCTGACATTGGTCCTGCTTCCACAGGTAACATAACCTATAAAATTGTAGCCTATAACATTTGTATTGAAATTAAACAATTAATAGACGTTCAAATTTATGTAACATCACCGCATATCAAACTCAAAGACCTTGCATAGTAATAATGTCTTTGATCAAACTGCCTTTCGTATGGCGTAATAAAATTCGTGTTTTAACTAGGCCTATCTATACAGAGATGGCTTCACTGTGTAGCAACATGTCTCGCTGTGAATACATAAGCATTGGTATATAGCTGTCCCCACTGTTACTGTTAAATTAAATTATGATTTCAGCAGATAATGAAAATGTATTTGTTATAATAATAAGAGAAAAGTGCAGTGCATGTAATTACCATTGTTAAACCTGTATTTCGCTTTTCACAATTGTCATTACTGAATAATAACATCGAATTTCTTTATTGCAATAATCGATATTCATCTACGAGTATTTCAACTTCACAATGTCTGAATAGGTTAAGTATTCGTTAATATACAATTATTAACATTTTGTGATCGAATTTTAGGGATATATTATTTAAATTTTCATTTTATTCACGAAATAGTCCTAATAAATGTCACTCGAGGTCTGAGATTTCCCAGATAAATCCACTCGCTTCGCTCGTGGATTTATCGGCAGATCTCAGACCTCTCGTGGCATTACTACAGACGGTTTACTAAATAGAGCAAGTAACTTAATTCAAACCAATAAATACAACACTACAGCAAAAAAAGAAGAAAGACTGAAGCTTGAAATTCTTTCGTCAGTGAACATGAAAAGTTTTATTCAACTCGTGAATCCAACTATACGAATATAGTACATTCCTAGATAACGGTGCGTATGAATATAATGATGATTATATGATGATAAATGTGTAATTTTTTAGTACATAACAATGGTACGTACGCATGTAACTGGAGTCATTTGAAAAGCATACAATACGAATAATCTATAACTGCGTCAATCAGTGAAAAAAAATATCGGTAATGTACTATGTAATATATTTATTGTATATTTGATGTGAATTTAAGGGGACACTCAACTTAAAAATTGCAGCAAAAGTGTCATAGAAATGAAAAATTAAATTTCTATACTAATTCACGTGACAGAACTAAATCAATACGCAGAATTCTTCCCCTATTCATTGAGAAGTCAAAGTCAAATGCACAAAGCCAAAAAATAAAAAATTATAATTAAAAGTAATATTTGAATTAATGATTGATTAAAAATTTAAATATTTTTTTATTTTGAAAAGTATTGGATCTAATGAGCTGAGATTTTGCATGTTACTTTCCATGTGTATATTAAACTTTTTCTCCAAATTTGAAAAAAGATTAGTCAAATAGGAAAAAAGTTCCAAAATATAGTTGAGTGTCCCCTTAAATCTGTTTTGTGATAGTAAACATCATTTTTTCTTACCTATTGTACGTTTTATTTCTGTGAATACATACTAAATAAAATCTTGGCTAGTAAAGAAACCTGAGCAAATTGAGTTATATTTTTTTTTTATCATCATGCCAGAAACATAAAAGATCAGTTATAAAATTCTTGACCTTAGAAAAAAGTTTTGAAACGCAGACCAGTATATATGAAAGAGTTTTATTCAACTCGTGAATCCAACTACACCAATATAGTACATTCCTAGATAACGGTGCGTGTGAATATTATGATGATTACAGTCGTGGACAAATTATTATCAAAATTGAAGATTTTTATGATAATTCTGTTTACAAAATTTGACTTTTCAATTTAGACTACAGTTGACAATTTTGCATATTTCCATCATTATAGTAGACAGAAATATGCAAAAAAATGGCAACTGTAGTTTAAGTTCAAGAGCCAAATTTTGTAAAAATATATAATAATAAAACTCTTTAATTTTGCTAAAACTTTATAAATATGCAAAAATGTCAACTACAGTCAAAATTGAAGAGTCAAATTTTGTAAAAATATAAAATAAAAATCTTCACTTTTGATAATAATTTGAAAATATCCAAAATTTGCACTGTAGTCCAAATTGAAGAGATGAATTTGGCAAGAATATATAATAAAAATCTTCAGTTTTGCTAATAATTTGTAAATATGCAAAAATATAAAATGTAGTCCAAATTGAAGAGTCAAATTTTCTAAAAATATACAATACAAATCTTCAATTTTGCTAATAATTTGGAAGTACGCAAAAATGTCAACTGCAGTCTGAATTGAAGAATCATATTTTGTAAAAATATATAATAAAAATCTTCAATTTTGCTAACAATTTGTCCACGTCTGTATATGGTGATAAATGTGTAACATTTGAGTATATAACAATGGTAGGTACGCTTCCAACCGGAGTCATTTGAAAAGTAAACAATACGAATAATCTATAACTGCGCCAATCAGTGAAAAAAAATATCAGTAATACTGGGGCAAGTTACAGTTTTGCTATTCTCCATTGAAGCGAGCTGATCCTGGCTTTGAACGTCAACCAGATCACGCAACATGAAAAGAACGCCGAGTCTGAAAGATGGACGACAGCTGTTAATTTCAGCTTTAGAAAGTTTCTGGTGTGCCGCGCAGCACGAACTATGAAATATCGCTGCATTTTAATTATTCAAAACGATCCTAGCAGTTGTTTATATCCATCACTCCGTCCACAATAATTACACAATATATGCGGAATTCTGTGGAGACCTGCAATCCAGTCGTGAAATACGCGGCAAACAAGCTCGCTGGGCATTGATATAATTCTATTCAGCAGATATGCTTTCATCATGATATGTTGTTCGGAGCTATTTTTGTTACATCGTACAGATAGTGAATAGGGCAATAATTTCAATGTATTAGCAGAACTTTTGGACTGGAACTCCGCTGTGCCACACAACGGATCCTAACATTTCTTTCATTATTGTGTATTCGCATGTAATGAACTACAGCAGGATTAATCATTCAGCGGACCGGAGTTCAAACCGTTCGGGTCCTGCGTTGTTTGTTTAGATTATCTGCACCACAACAAAACGTTTCCAATAGCAGCGCTGCAAGTATAAATTCGTTTCATTTATTAAAAAGCAAACTGTTCTTCAGCTTTGTTCATTTTATTACACCAACATAAATTACGTGTAAAAAAATATTCAAATTAGGTCAAGAAAAAATGCACAATATTTATTTTTTTTTAAACGTTCAGTAACATGATTCGAGTTCATTAGGATGCGTTATTTATTTATTTATTCATTCACTTATTTGTTTTATTTATTTATTTTATTTATTTATTCCTTCATTCATTTAATTTATCTATTTATTGTTTCATTTATTTTTTATTCATTTCTTCATTCATTTATTTTATTTATTTATTGTTATATTTATTTTTTCATTTATTTTATTTTATTTACTGTTTTATTTATTCCTTCATTTATTTATTTTATTTACTTATTGTTTTATTTATTTCTTCACATATTTTATTTATTTATTGTTTTATTTATTCCTTCATTTATTTATTTTATATATTTATTGTTTCATTTATTTTTTTAATTATTTCTCCTTTCATTAATTTTGTTTATTTATTGATATATTTATTTCTTCATTTATTTATCTTATTTACCTATTGTTTTATTTATGTCTTCATTTATTTATTTTATTTACCATTTTATTTATTTCTTCATTTATTTATTTTATTTACTTATTGTTTTATTTATTTCTTCATTCATTTATTTATTTTATTTATTGTTTTATTTATTTCCTCATTTATTTGTTCTATTTATTTATTGTTGTGTATTTACTTCTTTTATTCATTTCTTCATAAATTTATTTTATTTATTTATTTATTGTTTTATTTCTTTCTTCATTTACTTATTTATAGTTTTATTTATTTCTTCAATTACTTTTTTAAATTTATTTATTGTTTTATTCATTTCTTCATATTGTATTTATTTCTTCCATTTATTTATTGTTTTATTTATTTTCTTGTTTATTTGTTTCTTTATTTGTTTACTTATTATATATTTTAAAAATTGTGGTTTTATTGACGACGCAACTGCAGAGGTTATATCAACGTCGCTGATGTGCCGGAATTTTGTCCCACAGGAGTTCTATTACATGCCAGTAAATCTACTGACATGAGCCTGTCGCATTTAAACACACTTAAATGCCATAGACCTGGGCCGGGATCGAACTCGTAACCTTGAGCATAGAAGACCAGCGCTATACCAACTACGCTACCGAGGCCGACTTTTATTTATTCTTACGGCTTTCAAGGAACACGGAGGTTCATTGCCGCCCTCACAAAAGCCAGCCATCGATCTCTATCCTAAGCAAGATTAATCTAGTCTCTATCATCATATCCTACCTCCCTCAAATTCATTTTATATTATCCTCCCATCTACGTCTCGGCCTCCCTAAAGGTCTTATTCCCATCGACCTCCCAACTAACACTCCATATGCATTTCTGGATTCGTCCATACGTGCTACATGCCCTGCCCATCTCAAACTGTCTGGATATACTATTCCTAATTATGTCAGGTGAAGAATAAAATGCGTGCAGTTCTGCATTGAGTAAATTTCTCCATTCTCCTGTAACTTCATCCCTCTTAGCCCCAAATATTTTCCTAAGCACTTTATTCTCAAATACCCTTAACCTCTGTTCATCTCTCGAAGTGAGAGACCAAGTTTCACAACCATACAGAACAACCGGTAATATAATTGTTTTATAAATTCTAACTTTCAGATTTTTTGGGAGCAGGCTGGATGACAAAAGCTTCTGAACCGAATAATAACAGGCACTTCACATATTTATTCTGCGTTTTATTTCCTCCCGATTATCATTTATATTTGTTACTGTTGTTCCAAGATATTTGAATTTTTCGACCGCTTCAAAAAATAAATTTCCAATTTTTATATTTCCATTTCGTACAATATTCTGGTCGAGATATTTGTATTTTCAGGATTTACTTCGAAACCTATCTCTTTACTTGCTTGAAGCAAAATTTCCATGTTTTCCTAATAGTTTGTGGGTTTTCTACTTATTATCTTATTTATTTATTTATTGTTTTATTTATGTATTTATTTCATCATTTATTTACTTATTTATTTCATTATTTCCTTCCATTTCTTGACTTATTTATTTATTTCTTGACTTATTTATTTATTTCTTGACTTATTTATTTATTTATTTATTTATTTATTTCGAACTGTATTTAAAGAATTCAAAGTGCAATAGGATATGAATATCATTCATGTTTGACCGTTATTTCGTATGTTGAATATTGCAAGTTGTTCAAGTTCTCGTCTCTTCGTCCCCTGAAGCACGGCATCGGTTCAGACTCGCTCCAAGATATCAGTGAAAGCCCCTCTCCATCACAGACAGCGCTGGACGTCGTCGTCGAGAAACTTTTAGGAGAATCCAAGTCACTTATGATGGCATTCGAGTGAAAGCAAACATTTGAACGAGTTCGACAGGCGACGATGCGACGTTGCAATATGTACTCTGTTTCCAGCACCTCTTCATACGGTTTTCAACATGTGTGCATCATTAAAACACAAGTAAAAGTACAGTCATGGGATTAAGAGCGAGGTTTTAACAGATTTAACCAAGTAATTCATCACCTCTCACCTTTTAAACTAGGCTAAACAGGAATCATAACGAGGCGTGAGTACTGCATTTAGACCCGATCGAAACTCTTTTTATATATAATGATCACTGCTTACATTACTTAACAAAAACACCTGAAAATGTACCTAATAATCGTGTTATCTCTCACTAGGTATTGGGGAGAAACTTAGACACTGACCTTTACATAAGGATGCAAAATCCTCTCGCAGATACAAGAGGAATACAAGGAGATCAAATGTAATACAAGGAGAACAAGGGAAATACAAGGAGAACACGGGGAACACAAGAAGAACAAGGGAAGTATAAAGAGGACAATGGGAACAGAAAGAGAAGAAAGAGAGTAAAAGAGAATAAAGGGAATACAATGCGAACAAGGGGTATACAATGAGAACAAAAGGAATATCATGAGAACAAGAGGAATAAAGGAAAACAAGGTGACTAAAATGAGAGGTAGGTCAATACATAGAGAGGAAGGATAATACAAGCAGAAACAGGGAAATAAAAGAACAACGATAATACAAGGAGAACACGAGTAATAGAAGAGGAAAAAGGATAATACAAGGAGAACAAGGGCAGTACAAGAAAAACAAGGGCAGTACAAGGAGAACAAGGGCAGTACAAGGAGAACAAGGGCAGTACAAGAAAAACAAGGGCAGTACAAGGAGAACAAGGGCAGTACAAGAAAAACAATTGCAGTACAAGGAGAACAAGGGGAGTACAAGGAGAACAAGGGCAGTACAAGGAGAACAAGGGCAGTACAAGAAAAAGAAGGGTAATAGGAGGAAAACAAAGGTAATAAAAGGAGGAAAAGGGTAAAACAAGGAGAATAATGGTAAGACAAGAAGAACAAGGGTAATACAAGGAAAACAAGGATCATACAAGGAAAAGAAGGAAAATGCAATCAGAAAATGGGTAATACAAGGAGAACAAGGGTAATACAAGGAGAACAAGGGTAAGACAATAAAAATAAGGGTAATACAGAAACTAGTGAAATATATGAAGAACAATGCAAGTAGAAGGAAAGCAAACGGGATAAAAGCAAGAGATGAAGAAGACAAGGAGAACAATGAGAAGTCAAGAATAGCAAAGGGAGGGCAAGTTGAGCAAGGAGAGTACAACGGGAAGTGAAATACAAGGAAAAGATAGGAAAATACAAGGAGAACAATGTTAATACAAGAATAACAAGGGCAATACAAAAAGCATAAGAGAAATACAAGAAGAATAAACGGAGTACAACAAATATTAAATATAAAGGCAAAGAAGAAGACTAGAAGATCTAGGGAGTACAATGAGATCAAGAATAATATAAAGAGTGCTGTTCATGCAAATTCGTCGGTGGTTAGAGGAGAGCACAATTTTCTAGCCACATAGCATAATAAAGTTGTGCACATATCGACTGTTTCGTGTAGTCTTGGCAAGTAGCTCTTGGTAACGGCTGCAACATATATTCTCCCATCCCTTCTTGCTAATAGAACCTACAATTACTGTCGAAACGTTTGTTGTTTCAGAACGTTTGATACTGTGAAAATCCCAAAAACATTCGCGCCTTATTGAAACCTGTGAAAATGTTAAATAAAATTTGTGTTCCCGCCTTAACGAACTAAATTAAGAAGCACATAGAATATCAAATTCAGTAGGCACATAATATAAATTAAAACAAAAGCCGAATCAAACTTAACTGTGAATCTGTCATCTGTTGCTAGGATACAACTGATAAGCCTACATCACAGTCTAGTATATGGGCTATTCCCTATGAAATCGATCAGTAAAAACCTCGCATTTTTTCATTACCTAATTTTTTCGCTCTTTGTACAAGGTGCTGAGGAGAGTGCATTTTCAAAAATATACTATTGAAAGTCAAACGGTTTTCGTACTATTGAGTGACAAATTTAGCGTATTTTATAAAAACAAGCCAGTTGCTCAAGATCAACTCATTTTGAAACACTACAAACAATTCAAAACATTCATACAATCAATAGACTTTAACACATTATAAACATGAAGACAAATAAGTACAACACTTTGTAAACATGAATCCAAATAAGCATACAATTATAAGATTTTAAATTGTGGATCTGTGATGTACAATTCAAATATGACTCCGTCTATTGTAATAGTGTATTGTTAAATGACTGTGAACATGTATGTAACATAAAAATAACATATAAATATATTAAACATAGTATGTAATATTGCAACACTTGTAAAAAATTTCTGATAATGCATTTAGGCATAAGCTTTGTAACTGGCGAGCGGATTGATTCTGTATAGTACATAGATAATTTAATTGTGGATGTGTAATGTGTATTTGTGATGTATTAATTAATTGTGCATTTGTAATGTTCTTAAGCATAAGATTTATAATTGCTAGTTGATCATATATTGTGTAGAGTAGATAATTTTTATTTATTTTAAATTTTGGATATGTAACATAAACATAGCATGTAGTATTGCAAATATTGTATGCAATGGAACATGCTGTTTTAGCACAATAAAGAAAAAAAAAAAAAGCATCTTTCAGCGCTCAGAACTCTGGAACCATTTACTGCAGAACATTGAACGGGAGCTCATTTTGAAGCTGACATTTAGTAGGTTATGATGAGAAGTAATACTTATTTTTATTGTAGACAGAGAGACAGATAATCTGATTTTACTTACTTTTAGGCTTTTTGCCCATTTCTAAAAATGTAAAAAATATTGAGAAAAAACCTTGCATTATTAAGAGGGATTCGGCATTGTTTGCTTAGTGGCTCGGCAATAAGTTTCGAGGGTATTAAATAGATTATTTTCACACGCCTGGACTTGAACGGCGCAGTACCCCACACACTGGTCGAGAGCTGAAGATAAGCGAGCGTTGGGTGTCATTTTACTCCTTTGTTTATGAAAACTTGTGATAAAGCTAGCCCACCTATGCGCTACTAGACGAAACATCACGTGTTTGTCTCCTGGCCTTGCTTGTCTCGACTACCTACAGTCAGCTGGTTAGTTCACGCGCGTACTATTTATTTTCTTTATTTGATATTTTCAATATTTTATTAACGGTGCACCAGCAAAAAATATGTGTTTATTTGTACTTTCAATGCGGAATATAACCATATGTTTTAAAAATATTTTTTCGTGGGCAAAAGCGTCTTAATGAAGAAAAATCTAAATTTCTCCATTTCCATAAAAAGTAAGAAAAACTGTTTACATGTCAATATAAACTTTAACTTCTCAGCATCAAAATAAACCATGATTTTGATCATTGGGTGAAAGGTTTTCGGAGCTCCAACAGTTTAAAGTTGCTAATTTTTATGAAAATACGATAAATTTAAATATTCTTAATTTAAACACTATGAACTTCTGATGCCTCAAACTTTGCACAAAGCATTGTATCACAGTTGTCAACGGACAGAAAAAGTTTCACTGTACTTAAAAATTGCAAGGTCAATTTTCTCTATATTTCGGTCGATTTGAGATGGAATAGCCCATATACAGTCACGAAGCTTGAACTGTGAGGGTGCTAGGAACAATAAACTGTGCCGGTACCATTTCGCATTGTCTGTAATGAGGCGATATTAGCGATCCTAGTGGTTAGCAACTATCTATGGATGCATATTTACTACGTATTGAGCTTCGTGACTATATATACTAAACTATGCCTACACTACGGTCGGATCCGCACTGATTTAAGAGGCGCGGCTCCGCTAGCTGTCACCACTGGAGCGGCAAGTCTGTTGGACGTGGAGCCAAAGACTGCGGCCTTCATGTTGAGTTTCTTTGTTTTCATTTAATTACGATTTGTTTTTTTTTACGATTGAACACAGAGCCAAGAGGCTCGACTTATGAACCTAACAAGCACTTGTTGGCACCTTATTTTTACTGGGAAAACAAAGAGATAACATAGCACAACAGGTGCTAAACAGCAAATTCTACAATCTATTACAAAAACGTTAGTGAATTATGTTAAAGAAGTTTCACTATATTTATTTTATCAACGGCAATCTCACTACAGCTTTTGATTTATCAACAGTAATCTCACTAGACGTTTTGATTTATCTAGAGAAAATCAAAACTCGAGTGGGATTTAATTGACTATTACACGATTAGAAGAAAGTATATAAAGATTAGAAGTAACGAAGTACTCCAATACAATAAAATATTAATTGACTTACGAAAATACAACTGTCTTCAAATGTATTATTGTACCATCTCAACATTAAGCTAGATGGCAGTAGTGTTTTATGATTATGTTTCCTTGTTATCAATTGTGCCAACTATCGAATCTTCATTGAACTCTGTGGACGGTTACTAGTCAAGAAGGCTTTGTTGATTCAGTTTCATTTTTATTAAAACACTTGCATTTCACTTCAATCATCCGGATCCCAGTAATCAACGTCACTTGACAAATGATTTTCAATAAATCTTAGTATTAAACAATCTCTGATACGTGACTATCCATAATATCATATAGCAGAAGCTATAACAAACATAACCTGAATAATATAAACAAATGCTAGAAAAGTTTTAATTAGGGATGATGAAATAAAAAATAAACATGAATAATTTTAAAAGAAATAATTATTGAAAGTACAATTTACAAAATTTGAATGTTTTAGTGGTTGGTGGTTCAGTTGATGTTATATTGGACGTGTGCGTAAAATAAGTGAACTTGTTGATGTACATGGTGTATCCCTCAACTTATTCAGGATTTCATATATGCTCTTCATAAATGACCAGTGATCTTTATTAATTCTTGTTCTTGAATGCCAATGCGAGTCATATTTGAGCTTGCTGTGCATCGACTGGGGTGGTTTGTAATTTTATGTTTTTTGACGTCCAGACCAGTGCAGTTTGAAATGTTGGCAAACAAAGAAACAAATGCTAGTGTAGTGATAAAAATAAACAAATGCTAGGGACGCGATAAAATTAAACAAATGCTAGGGATGCGATAAAATTGTGCGATAAGCAGCCATGATTGGTTGAAAGACGTCCTTTCGTACCGTTTTATTGGTCAAAAGTAGTGTGACGTAGTAAAAGTGTAATAGGTTAAAATCACTTAGTTATGAAACTTATGAACTCACACAACAGGAACTGCACACATTATATTCTTCACCTGTCATAATTAGGAACAATAAATTCAGACGTTTGAGATGGGCAGGGCATGTAACACGTATGGGTGAATCCAGAAATGCGTACAAAATGATAGATGAAAGATCTGAGGGGGAAATTTCTGGAAGCCAAGACATAGATGGGAGGATAATATTAAAATGGATTTGAGGGAGGTGGGATATGATGTTAGGGACTGGATTCATCTTGCTCAGGATAAGTACCAATGGCGAGCTTATGTGAGGGCGGCAATGAACTTCCGAGTTCTTTAAAAGCCATTTGTAAGTAAGTAAGTAGTAAATAAGTAAGCAGGAGTAAATTACTGTGTATCATATTGCTGCTAATAAAGGATCGTTCTATGTTTAAAGATATTAAACATATAAAATGGAAAATTTTTAGAACTGGATTTTTGTATATAAAAGTAAATTTTACTAGATTGTCAATATAATGAAATGTTATTAAATATACACGAATCCATCAAGGGAATGTTCAATTGCCTTAATCATATAAAGGAGACGTCACCACTAGCGAAATAAGTGAATTTAGAGAACAGTTTGGTGAAACATATTATGTAGATACTGTCAAAGATGCTGTAAAAAGATTTCCTATGGAACAATTGATGTTGTTTCAATCATTTATTATCATAATACACTGCCGTCTTAAATTGACTGAGCATATTGCGAATTAAGTCAATGGCTTTCCTAAAATACTCTACGAAATATTTAATATAAAACAATTATTATTTCGAAAAGGAAGCAAAAACGAGAAAAATTGAATTACGATTTTTTGTTTGAAATATCTAAAAGAATTACACAGTGAAATGAATGATATTACTTACGCCAATATGCGCGGCGTAAAAGAAATAACTATATTTATAAATATCTGAATTTAACTATATAGGGTGAACAATAAGTAATTTCATTCATTTCAGGAGGTTATTCCTTGAAATATTTCAAACAAAAGTTTAATACAATTTTGCTCCTTTAAGCTTCCTTTTCGAGATAAAAATTGTTTTACATTAAATATTTCATAATGTGTTTTGTAGAAGCCATTGGTTGAATTCCCAATACCCTCAGTCAATTTAAGACAGCAATGTATTATAATAATAATGAATGATTGGAAGAATTTTAGTTTCGCCTTTAAAGGTGCACATATTTAATCACAACAAATATAACTTTTCGTTCTGAAAAGCAATTTTATAATGTTACTTTGTTCGAATCAAATTTCTTCACGGTTAAAGAAATAAAGGAATAAGTAAATAAATGTAAAAATTAATAAATAAGCAAATAAAGAAATAAGTAAAGAAATAAGCAAATACAGAAATAAGTAAAGAAATGAAGAAATAAGTAAACAAAAAATAAGCAAATAAAGAAATAAATAAAGAAATAAAGAAATAAGTAAATAAATAAATAAGCAAATAGAGAAATAAGTGAAGAAATAAAGAAATAAGTAAATAAATAAATAACAAAATAAAGAAATAAGTAAATAAATAAATAAATCAATAAATAAGCAAATAAAGAAATAAGTAAAGAAATAAAGAAATAAGTAAATAAATAAATAAGCAAATAAAGAAATAAGTAAATAAATAAATAAGCAAATAAAGAAATAAGTAAATAAATAAGCAAATAAAGAAATAAATAAAGAAAGAAATAACTAAATAAAGAAAGAAATAAGTAAATAAATAAGCAAATAAAGAAATAAGTAAATAAATGAGTAAGAAAATAAAGAAATAAATAAAGAAAGAAACAACTAAATAAAGAAAGAAATATGTAAATAAATAAGCAAAAAAAGAAATAAGTAAATAAATGAATAAGCAAATAAAGAAATAAGTAAATAAATAAGCAAATAAAGAAATAAAGAAAGAAAGAAATAACTAAATAAAGAAAGAAATAAGTAAATAAATAAGCAAATAAAGAAATAAGTAAATAAATGAGTAAAAAAATAAAGAAATAAATAAATAAAGAAAGAAACAACTAAATAAAGAAAGAAATATGTAAATAAATAAGCAAATAAAGAAATAAGTAAATAAATGAATAAGCAAATAAAGAAATAAAGAAATAACTAAATAAAGAAAGATATAAGCAAATAAAGAAATAAGTAAATAAATAAATAAGGAAATAAAGAAATAAGTAAATAAATAAATAAGCGAATAAAGAAATAAGTAAAGAAAGAAATAAGTAAATAAATAAATAAGCAAATAAAGAAAGAAATAAAGAAATAAGTAAATAAATAAGCAAATAAAGAAATAAGAAAAAGAAATAAAAAAATAAGTAAATAAATAAATAATAAAAAAAGAAATAAGAAAGAAAGAATTAAATAAATAAATAAGCGAATAGAGAAATAAGTAAAGAAAGAAATAAGTAAATAAATAAATAAATAACAAAATAAAGAAGTAAGTAAAGAAATAAATAAATAAGTAAATCAATAAATAAGCAAATAAAAAAATAAGTAAAGAAATAAAGAAATAAGTAAATAAATAAATAAATAAATAAGCAAATAAAGAAATAAGTAAATAAATAAGCAAATAAAGAAATAAAGAAAGAAAGAAATAACTAAATAAAGAAAGAAATAAGTAAATAAATAAGCAAATAAAGAAATAAGTAAATAAATGACTAAGAAAATAAAGAAATAAAGAAAGAAAGAAATAACTAAATAAAGAAAGAAATATGTAAATAAATAAGCAAATAAAGAAATAAGTAAATAAATGAATAAGCAAATAAAGAAATAAGTAAATAAATAAATAAATAAATAAATAAGCAAATAAAAATAAAGAAATAACTAAATAAAGAAAGAAATAAGCAAATAAAGAAATAAGTAAATAAATAAATAAGGAAATAAAGAAATAAGTAAATAAACAAATAAGCGAATAAAGAAATAAGTAAAGAAAGAAATAAGTAAATAAATAAATAAGCAAATAAAGAAAGAAATAAAGAAATAAGTAAATAAATAAGCAAATAAAGAAATAAGAAGAAAGAAATAAAAATAAGTAAATAAATAAATAATAAAAAAGAAATAAGTAAAGAAAGAAAGAAAGAATTAAATAAATAAATAAGCGAATAGAGAAATAAGTAAAGAAAGAAAGAAATAAGTAAATAAATAAATAAAGAAATAAGTAAAGAAAGAAAGAAATAAGTAAATAAATAAACAAGCGAATAAAGAAATAAGTAAATAAATAAATAAGTAAATAAATAAGCAAATAAAGAAATAAGTACATAAATAAATAAGCAAAGAAATAAATATGGAAATTAAGAAATAAGTAAAGAAATAAAGAAAATAGTAAATAAATAAGTATATAAACAAATTTAAAAATCAATATTATTCGCGTTTATTACAAAAACAAAGATATTTCCAAGAAAGCAATCGAATTTTTACAAAACTCTCGAGAAATTTGTTCCCAGGAATCAAGTTACTCTCACGATTAAACCTGCATAAACCACCTAGTTTAACTCTGACTTTCCATGTTTATAGCAAATGTAAGAAAGATCCGGACCGCTAGCATGTTCGATATATTACCTTATGAATAAAATCCCAGATCTGCACATTTATACATGGGAGGAACTCGAACCGTGTGCTTTGTTGCAATACTTAATTGGGATTTCCCCGCTACGAAAGAAGCACACTTAAAAACCGCGAGAGTTATTTTCATAACACTGCGTCTTCCTTTGGCGATCTTGAATTGTGTACTCGGAGGAGAAAGTGGACTAAATTAACTGGGGATAGATCCTGCTGTGTTATTATACCGAAATCAACTAGCACAAGAGAAACTTTAAGACAAAATTAGAGAACTTGCCACAAGTATCTGGATCAAAGGAAAAAGCTAAGAGCCCACTCAAGAGTTCACTCGAGTGTATACAAATGTTTGTAGCATCTAGGAAATGTCCAGAAATTGTAAAGAAAACTGCGCTGCTGGATGCAAGAAGAGTTTTGAAAGGCAGACTTGAGACTCGCAACTCAAACAACGGAACTACTCTTTGCGCACAGAATCGAGGCAGCCTTTGTATCAATTTAAGGGTCTCTTGCCCTCACGTATCTCAGACTACACCAGGTGTAGTCAAGACAACATATCACCGAATGATCTGATTTTAGCTTTTCCGAGGTTTTCCCGAAATGTAGGGCAAATGTCAGGTAATAATATGGTGAATCCTCAACCTCACCTCCCCAAATACCATCTCACTAAATAACTCAGTAGTTGATACAGCGTCGTTAAATAGCCAACTAAATACAAAAACACATCAACTTCAGTAACTTCAGAGATTTTCTTCCTGTTTACATCCTTGTCGTTCATATTCTTCCATACCAAGAATGTTAAAATACCGGGTGATTCATTAAAAGCATGCAAAAGTTAAAGAGGGAAAAGCGCATGCTCTATAGAACATTTTGAGATAGTGAACTTGGAATCTGTGACGTCAGATTGAAGAGATGTGTGCTTAAACATGACTATCGCTATCGATTACTGTTTTCCGTATTATCTATATTTAGAAGCAGAAAATGGTGAAAAACATGAGTGTGAAGCAGAAGAAAGTATTGATGAAAATTATGGTGAAAAAGAAGAGGGAGAAAATGATGATCAAGAAAAAGAAGATGAGGATGAACGAAAAGAAGATGAGGATGAAGGAAAAGAAGATGAGATTGAAAGACAAGATCAGGGTAAAAGGAAATGTGAGGACGAATAAAGAGGTGAGAGTGAAGAAAAATAATATGAGGGTGAAGAAAATTGAGAATGAGGTTGAAGGAAAAAAAGATGAGGGTGAAGAAAAGTAATACGAGGATGAAGAAAAAGATGAGGTTGGAAAACAAGATGAAGGTGAAAGGAAATATGAGAGCGAAGGAAGAGCTGAAGGTGAAGAAAAATAATGAGGATGAAGAAAAACATGAGAATGAATAAAAAGATGCGAGTAAAGGAAAAGAAAATAAGGGCGAAGGGAAAGAAGATAATGGTGAAGGAAAATAATATGAAGGTGAAAAAAAAAGATGAGGATGAAGGAAAATATGATAGTCTAGGAAAAGAAGGTGGGGGTGAAGGAAAAGAAGATGAGAGCGAAGAGAAAGAAGTGAGAGTGAAGGAAAAGTTCAGGGTGAAGAGAAAGGAGATGAGGTTGAAGAGAAGAAAGATGAGATTGGACGAAAAAATCATTCAGAACGTTCTCGGAGAAGATCATTGTAATAAAAAATATGAGGTTGAAGAAAAAAGTGAATGAGAATGAAAGGAAAGATGAGGGTGAACAAATGATCAGAGTAAAGAAAAAGATGATGGTGAAGAGAATATCTGGGTGAAGAAATTATCAGTACGAAGAAAAATATGAGGTTGAAGAAAACCAAAGACGAAAGTGAAAAAAAAAGATTAGAGTGAAGAAAATTATATATAACTAGTGGCTTGTGCAGCAAGTGCTGCTGCAAACTAAGTTCGTTAGACGTTCAAATAAAAATTTTTCAGATTTATTTTCAATGTCTTTTTGATAGTTATTTGCTTCCATAATAATGAAACATACTCCCTCTGAATGGATTTTTTTAGGCCAAATACTTTTTCTTGAACCTATCCAACTTCAGTTTTTGAGTTTCAACGTGAAAATGCAAGTTTCAATGTCAGGACGATAGCAGTAGCTATTTCAGGTCATTGTGGATTGTAGGCAAAAGTTAAAAAAGTGTCAGGTTTACTAAGTTTTCGAACAATAGCATTTTCGTATAGCTGCTGCATGTAGAACTTGAAACGTAGAGCGTAAAATCATTTTATCCTACTAAGAGATCTTGCTGAAATGATCTGGAGACTACAAAATTTTCTAGGCCTCTTATTTTATCAGTAAGTAATACCTTTTGATCTTTCCTTAGGAACTGTAATTTTTGCGCTCTCTCGAGCCAGTACTGAAGACAATGACACATATCAGTATCTACACTACATCACCATTAAGTATATGAAAAAGACCCAACCCCACTGGGTTAATAAGTATAAAAATATTTGATTTTTAATAACAATATTATTATCTTACTTAAGTTTTGTAGTTTTATATAGCAGCCACTCAGTAAATTATAGAAATGAAGATCTAAATTAAGATATTCTGTACATTTACTTACATAACTTCAAAACGTTTCACTTTCATGTCATCAATATATCATCAATATTATGTACAATTAATGAAAAATAGATGAATCATGATATTAACTATAATAATATTTAATTTCTAATGGTAATAATGTCATCAAACCACCTCAAGTTTCGTAGATTTGAATATCCAATACACAGCTGTAGGCCTACTCAGAAAATTATTATACACTGCAGAATCAGTTTTTAGTAACAAATTGAATTGAGCTCTAAATATGTCGGCAATCCTGCAGGTCATGGCCTTCTTGTAATAGCCTATTGTTTATTGTAGTGTGTGTTTTGTTATGAAATTCAATCAAGTCGGCCGTGATTCGATAAAATTAGTTCTGAAAACTGACAACAGATGGATTTTGGAAAATAGGAAAATTATGTAGGAAAATTGACATTTCACTGAAAACTACTACTTTTCCGAAAAATTTTGGATGCCAGGCATGAAAATGAGGGGTCACTCATTAAAATCCGTTCAGCCGTTTTCCCGTAATTTCCATTACCAGTTCAAATTATATATATATATATATATATATATATATATATATATATATATATAGATTTATTCATCTTAGGTTATGATGCATGTATGAATTTGTTTTATTAGATTTTAATTTTAAAGGATTTTATTTTATTAGTATGATATAATTTATCTTATTGAATGGGATATTATTAGTTTAAATTCAAGATCTATTATTGTAACATTTTTATTTGAATGAATACCTTTAATATTTATAGGGCTTGTATTTTTTATTTCTTCTTTATGAGGATGAAGTGAAAGGAAATGAAGATGAAGAGGAAGATGAGGGGGAAGAAAAAAAATGAGTGCTCGATATTAGAATGTTGAAGGTTGTGACGAAAAAGGACAGAGGATGAAAATGATGGTGAATAAGACTGGGATGAACGTGCTGAAAACGAAGAAAAGGATGAAACACATGATGTTGAAAATAAAATTGATGAAGATGATGAAGGTGAAGATGTTGTACATGGATAGATGAGTTTATTGATTAGGATTTGAAGATTTGTGGAAGCACTCAGGCCATGGTATGACCTCATTGTGTTATTTTTGGGCAAGAAATAACCGAGAACTTCGCTTAGTGATTATGAAGACTGTGATGAAGATTATGACAAACATGAAGATGATAAAAGTGACTAGCCAGTATAAACTTTCGGCCTACTTGATGATCAGTTCACCTAGAACTTTCAGACCCGTTGTCATGGTGACCTAGCTGTCCCATCTCGATGAACTGATTGTAGGAATGCTACCGACGGCACACGATTGTAGTTTGTACCGCCCCGAAAGTTTTGCACCGTCCCTTCTTCCACAGAGTGTAAGTACAAGTGAGAGAGAGGACAACGAAAATAAAGAGTTTGGTAGAAAAGAGAAAGAGTGGGTAGGGGAGAAGAGAGAGACGACGCTTTGTCGAGAGTGGGGAAGGGTTGGAAACAGAGGACCTAGTAGGGGTAATGTGAGGACTGGAAAAAATAAAATAAGGACAAGGGGCAGAGGGAGGGGAAGTCAAAAGAGGGGGAGGATAAAGAAGGAAAATAAATCGCACGTTAGAAATCAGTGAATTGAAGTTATGCGCCAGAGAGTGTTACTGGCAGACTGGAGCTTTACTAGCATTCGAGAAGACGTTGACTGGAAATGAGACGCACTGGGGCAGTAATTCACAAATGAAAATCGATGAGTTTGCCTATAACTGTGCAAGGTTCAATCTTCTAAATTGAAAAGTGTTTTACCCGGCAGTCAGCAGACGTAAACAAAAACGAACCTCGTCTCCTGTTATTGTGTCCCTTACGTTACAAATCTAGGTTAATTCTGGACGTGATTCTTGACGCTGTCAACATCACCATTTCGTCGTCGTAATCTATTGTTAATTCGTAATTCCCAGCCCGGTCTCCAGTATGGCTCCGGTGAGAGAGCTTGCAGCTATAAATCTAGCGGGTAAACTTCGATTCCCGGAAGCAATTTGGATATATTTTAGTTTCTGCTTTTAGTTGCAGACTTGGGTCGTGTTGACCATATGATCAAAGAGCCTCAAGTTTTGTGGATGAGATCCAGAATCGCCAGTCTCTCGAGATTAAAGATAATTTTGCGTAAGAACACTACTTCAAGCTCTTGTATATTAGAATATTTCAAGGGCAGTCATCAAGACACAAAATGAAAAAAAAAAATTATTCTTTACACTTTATGAAAGTATGGTTCATTCTGCTTAATTTAGTGTTTGATTTATTAAAATATTCGAATGTTTACTATTTTCAATATATTATTTATGTATTGTATTTATGTATTTATGTGTTGTGTCAGTGAAGTGTGTGTTGTGTCAGTGAAGTGTGTTGTGTCAGTGAAACGTGTTCCTGTCAGGGAAGCTTTATAGTATATAGTGGCAGTGCAAAGTATTTGAACAGTGAAATGTTTTTGAAGTGTTAGTGAAATCAGGATAGAATCAGTGAAATGTGTCGTAGTTCTGGTGCAGTGAGTGAGTTGACAGCGAAATGAGTGTAGTGCTGAAAGGTACTTGTGCAGATATGAACATATCATACTCGTGGGTTTTAGTTCGAACTTAGATTTAAGATAAAAATTAGATTTATTTTAAATGTTATTTTAAGTGATAGTGCTTCATTTAATTTAGGATATTTCCTATTATTATTATTATTATTATTATTATTATTATTATTATTATTATTATTATTATTATGCTAAACTGTAATTGGCCTTGTGCTGTTGTTTTTGCACGTTAATATTCTAAATAAATAAATAAAATAAATAAATAATTATTATTATTATTATTATTATTATTATTATTATTATTATTATTATTATTATTATGCTAAACTGTAATTAGCCTTGTGCTGTTGTTTTTGCATGTTAATATTCTAAATAAATAAATAAATTATTATTATTATTATTATTATTATTATTATCAATTATTGTTAATATTAGTTATTTGTATTATTATTATTAAGTGTATTTTTAATTAACAAGTTTATTATTGTCATTATTGAGTGTAATTAGTTACCACTGCCACCGGGTATATAGGCTACCCATTGCAGTGTGAATAAATACATATATTTATGTTTACAGAAAAAAATTTACCACTTTTCACAAAAAAAAATCTCAGAAACTTAGAGTGCTATTCATAGACATTTCGCTAACCGGCGCTACGAGCGTGCTAAACTAGCCCCGGCTATCGACTGGTTACTTGTACAGGATTCATATCATATCATATCGCTAACACTGGTTTATGAATACGAAAAACGTTAGTTCGCTGATCATCCATCGGAAACCCGCGCTAAGAATATCTATGAATACGGCCCTAATTGTCTTAGAAGGCTGTGGTTTGGCTTGTTTTATAGTAAAATTAATTATTCATAAAGCCTGTATTTCAAGATCTCGCCCAGCCTGATTTACTAAAAAAAATACTTGAGAAGAAGAACTCAGAATATTAATAAATCGTTTCAATAACGTGATAAGTGACAGAGATATCCAGAAACGCTGCTGCAGATGGAGTCCGCCGTCTTCCAAGAATTTGGCAACGTATTGTTGACATAGCAGTAGACTATATTTGAAGTATGTAATGTCAAAAGTAACCTAAATAAATTTAGTGTGAAACAGTAACTATGTTGCCATTACTTTTCGAATGTTCTAGTATTAACACAAAACGTAACATTGAATTTATATGTTATTAGTGGCTTGTGCAGTAAATGCTGCAAACTAAGTTCATTAGGCGTTCAAATAAACATTATTCAGATTTATTTTCAATGAAGAATACCAGACATTCTGAAATTTATTTGCTTCCATAATAATGAAACATACTCCCTCAGAATGGTTTTTTATGCCAAATACTTTTTCTTCAACCTAACCATCAACCTTCAGTTTTCGAGTTTCAACGTGAAAACGCAAGTAACAATGTCAGGACAATCAGTGGGTTTTTCATATGGGAGTAAAGCATAGCTATTTCAGGTCATAGAGAGTAAAATCATTTTATTCTGCTAAGAGATCTTGCTGAAGTGATCGGGAGACTACAAAATTTTGTAGGCCTCTTATTTTATCAGAAAATAATGCAGTTTGGTCTTCCCTTAGGAACTGTAATTTTTGCGCTCTCTCGAGCCAATACTGAAGAGAATGACGCATATAAATATCTACACCACACCGCCATTAAGTACTGTATATGAAAAAAACCAAATCCCACTTGATTAACAACTATAAAAATATTTGATTTTAATAACAATATTATTATCTTACGTAAGTTTTGTACTTATATATAATGGCTAGTAAATTATAGAAATGAAGATCTAATTTAAGATATTCTGTACAGCTACTTATATAACCCTAAAAAGTTTCACTTTCATATGATCAATATACATTAATAGGCCTATGTATAATTAATGAAAAATAGTCGCATCATGGCATTAACTATAATAATATTTCATTTCTAATGGTAATAATGTCATCAAACTACCTCAAGTTTTGTAGTTTTTAATATCCAATACACAGCTGTACTCAAAAAATTACACACCGCAGAATCAGACCTGTAAATTAATTTTAGTAAGACTTGAAATTCTTAATAACCAATTTAATTTGAGCTCTAAATATGTCAGCATTCTTACAGATCATGGCCTTCGTGTAATATTGTTTACTGTGTTTTTGTTTTGTTTCATTCTGAAAAGCAATTAGTTTGTGACGACAAATGGATTTTAGAAAATAGGAAAATTATGTTGAAAAATTGACATTTCACTCAAAACGACTATTTTTCTGAAAAACTTTGGGTCCCAAGCTTCAGAATGAGGGATCATTTATTAAAATCCGTTCAGCCGTTTTCCCGTAATTTCCATTACCAGTTCAAATTATATATATAGATGTTATGAGACATAAGAAAATTAAGATGAAAACTACCTAAGGACATTTTCGATTTCGTATCCCACAATAAAAACAAAACTGAAAACTTAATATTTCATTACAGCAGTGAACAAAATATAAGAATCTCCAATAACAAGAAGTAACTTGTGTGCTGAAAACCTTGAGGAATTATTACGAAGTTTAGAGAACAGATAGAGATATGAAGTCTTCTTGGACCAAAGTTTTCAGCTCAAGTAATAAACTATTTACAAAGTTCCTCCCACTTAATTTTACCGATGCTTGCAGTGCGTTTTTTTTTAATTGTCTGGTTCTTCCTATCTCAGAGACGTTCCGCTCTGTTGAAATATTGAAGGTTTCCTTCCCTGGCATGCTCTCAGATCTGAACCGCTCCGTCCTCACAGTCTACTTGCTACGTAGAATGCGAGCCCGGCCTCTCTGTTCTTCTGACGTAAAACTAAACACAACAAATTCGACCGAAATATAACTCTTTTAAACCTGCACCAAAAACCTTTACACGACCGCAATGCCAAAACAAACACAAGAAGCTTATGACAAACATCTGCGTTTTTCGTTCTTCATTTATCGGTGAATCGGTGGCTACGTAGCAGACACGGGATCGAATACTTACTTACTTAAAAATGGCTCTTAAGGAACCCGAAGGTTCATTGCCGCCCTCACATAAGCCCGCCATCGGTCCCTATCCTGTGTAAGATTAATCCAGTCTCTATCATCATATCCCACCTCTCTCAAATTAATTCTAATATTATCCTCCCATCTACGTCTCGACCTCCCCAAAGGTCTTTTTCCCCCTCCGGTCTCCCAACTAACACTATATGCATTTCTGGATTCGCCCATACGTGCTACATGCCCTGCCCATCTCAAACGTCTGGATTTAATGTTCCTAATTATGTCACGTGAAGAATACAATGCGTGCAGTTCTGCGTTGTGTAACTTTCTCCATTCTCCTGTAACTTCATGCCTCTTAGCCCGAAATATTTTCCTCAGAACCTTATTTTCAAACACCCTTAATATCTGTTTCTCTCTCAGAGTGAGAGTCCAAGTTTCACAGCCATAAAGAACAACCGGTAATATAACTGTTTTATAAATTCTAACTTTAAGACAGCAGACTGAATGATAAAAGCTTCTCAACCGAATAATAACAGGCATTTCCCATATCTATTATGCGTTTAATTTCCTCCCGAGTGTCATTTATATTTGTTACTGTTAGTCCAAGATATTTGAATTTTTCCACCTCTTCAAAGGATAAATTTCCAATTTTTATATTTCCATTTCGTACAATATTCTGGTCACGAGACATAATCATATACTTTATCTTTTCCAGATTTACTTCCAAATTTCTCTCTTTACTTGCTTCAAGTAAAATTTCCGTGTTTTCCCTAATCGCTTGTGGATTTTCTCCTAACATATTCACGTCATCAGCATAGACAAGCAGCTGATGTAACCCGTTCAATTCCAAACCCTCTCTGTTATCCTGAACTTTCCTAATGGCATACTCTAGAGTCTAGAGCAAAGTTAAAAAGTAAAGGTGATAGTGCATCTCCTTGCTTTAGCCCGCAGTGAATTGGAAACGCATCTTATTGAAATTGACCTATGCGGCCTCTGCTGTATGTTTCACTGAGACACATTTTAATTAATGGAACCAGTTTCTTGGGAATACCAAATTCAATAAGAATATCATATAAAAGTTCTCTCTTAACGGAGTAATATGCCATAAGTCATATGCCATATGTCATAAGTAGGCCTACAATACATTCCTTTATTTCTGTAATGATTATAATGATGCACAAACTGTTTAGCATTATGCCCAGTTATTATTTCAAGGTTTCAATTTAATTTTATACTTGCAAAAATGACAATAAAGTAATCGAAGTGCCAATTTATTGTCTGATACTTAAGTAGAACTGAAAGGAACTAAGTACAATACATTCATTTATTTCTGTAATGATGATAATGGCGTCTAATATGTTTAGCATTATGCCCAGTTATTAATTAAGATGTTTCAATTTCATTTTATGCTTGCAAAAATGACAAAGTAATCGAAGTGCCAATGTATTGTCTGATACTTAAGTAGAACTGAAAGGAACTAGGTACATTACTTTATTTCTATAATGATTGTACTGATGATAATGACATCTAGTCCGTTTAGAATTATGCCCCATTATTATTTCAGATGTTTCAATTTCATTTTATGCTTGCAAAAATGACAAAGTAATCGAAGTGCCAATGTATTGTCTGATACTTAAGTAGAACTGAAAGGAACTAGGTACATTACTTTATTTCTATAATGATTGTACTGATGATAATGACATCTAGTCCGTTTAGAATTATGCCCCATTATTATTTCAGATGTTTCAATTTCATTTTATGCTTGCAAAAATGACAAAGTAATCGAAGTGCCAATGTATTGTCTGATACTTAAGTAGAACTGAAAGGAACTAGGTACATTACTTTATTTCTATAATGATTGTACTGATGATAATGACATCTAGTCCGTTTAGAATTATGCCCCATTATTATTTCAGATGTTTCAATTTCATTTTATGCTTGCAAAAATGACAAAGTAATCGAAGTGCCAATGTATTGTCTGATACTTAAGTAGAACTGAAAGGAACTAGGTACATTACTTTATTTCTATAATGATTGTACTGATGATAATGACATCTAGTCCGTTTAGAATTATGCCCCATTATTATTTCAGATGTTTCAATTTCATTTTATGCTTGCAAAAATGACAAAGTAATCGAAGTACCAATGTATTGTCTGATACTTAAGTAGAACTGAAAGGAACTAGGTACATTACTTTATTTCTATAATGATTGTACTGATGATAATGACATCTAGTCCGTTTAGAATTATGCCCCATTATTATTTCAGATGTTTCAATTTCATTTTATGCTTGCAAAAATGACAAAGTAATCGAAGTGCCAATGTATTGTCTGATACTTAAGTAGAACTGAAAGGAACTAGGTACATTCCTTTATGTCTGTAATGATTGTAATGATGATAATGGCGTTTAATATGTTTACAATTATGCCCACTTATTTTTTCAATGTTGCAATTTAATTTTATACTTGCAAAAATGACAAAGTAATCTGAAGTGCCAATTTATTGTCTGGTAGGCCTAATTTAATGTAGTAGAATTGAAGAGAACGAACTACAATGATTTAATTTTTTTTTCTCTCTGACTACAGTAAAATACAATATTAGTATATACATTCAATATTTAACCTCAGTGACCCATTCTCTACCTCTCTGAAATAGTAATATGCGTTGCAAGGGCGGTATGTTGAAGTTTTCATGTTCAAGGAAAAGTTTGAAAAAGCAAAAGGTAGTTGAGCTTTTTTAATTTCCGAGAATTAAAAAAAACATACCGCTCGTGTATAGTACATTATTTTGTGCGAAGATCGTTTATTACAAACCTGAAAGAGGAATTTCTAATTAGTTGCAATGAAATCTCCATCTTGGTTTCTGTTCAATGACGGAAAATTTGCAAAACAAAAATATCAATCTTCAACATTCTTACTTCAAAATGTTTTCTGTGTTTACTATACTCCAGCAGGCCGTGATATACGTGTCTTTTTTTTTCCCCCAGTCTATGATGAGTCTGGAATCCTGTTGATTTTTTCACAGCTTCCTTAATGTTACTTGCATCACGAATGCAGTAACTTTAGTGGAGTTGTAGAGTTTACTTAATGTTTGCAAATATTTAAAAACAATAATTAACAGTGCAATTTAGGTGAAATTGCAGTGGTAAGTTTCCAATTTATAATTATTACTATATTGAACGTCTCTAAAAATAATATGTTAAAAGTTTAAAGCAGTAAAATCAATATGTCACTTAAGCGGTAAGAAGAGGGAAATTGTTATGTGTGTTAGGTTGGGAATACTGAATATGGAATTTTAGACTTTCCGCGGATTGGTTTTGTGCGGAAACTAAGCAAATACGCACGATCTCGCACAAAATAAAATAAACGTAAACAATAAAATCGAAATTTTCCGACACACTTTTCTTGAGTATACAGAAAACCACGGAGAGTGAAGTTAGTTCCTTTCACGACTCATTCATTTATAAACCTAAAAAATTCAGTTATTTTAATAAACTACTTTATTAATTATTATTTTCACTTACTTTTGTGCGAGATCGTGCGTATTTGCTTGTTTTCCGCACAGAACCAATACGCGGTAAGTGTGAAATACCACATCCAGTATTCCCAACGTAACACACATAACAATTTCCCTCTTCTTACCGCTTAAGCGCGACATTCATTTTACTGCTTTAAGCTTTTAACATATTATTTTCAGAGACGTTTAACATAGAAATAATTATAAATTGGAAACTTACCACTGCAATTTCACCTAAATTGCAATGTTAATTATTGTTTTTTAATATTTGCAAAAATTAAGTAAAGTCTACTACTCCACGAAATTTATTGCATTCCTGATACAAGTAACATTAAGGAAGCCGTAAAAAAATCAACAAGATTCCAGATGCCGATGTTATTACTGCAATATGTTATATAAATACTATTATTAAAATATTAAAATGAAAAATAAATCATTACATAACCTTACCGTTTGTTTTAAGTTCGCATTTATAGACTGGGGGAAAAAAAAGACAGACGTATATCACGGCCTGCTGGAGTATAGTAAACACAGAAAACATTTTATAGCAACAATGTTGAAGATATTTTGGTTTTCCGAAGTTGCCGTCATTAAACAGAAACCAAGATGGAGATTTCATTGCAACTAATTAGAAATTCGTATTTCAGGTATGTAATAAACGATCTTCGCACAATATAATGTACGATACACGAGCAGTATGTTTGTTTTAATGTTTTCGGAAATTAAAAAAGCTCAACTACGTTTCGCTTTTTCAATCTTTTCCTCGACCATGAAAACGTCAACATACCGCTCTTGTAACGTATATTACTAGTTTATGATTATATCGCACATGAAAGTAACAGTAGCATGGTCGTACTTTCTTTATTACGTGAAGAGGACATTTATTTTGCTACTCTTGTACGAAGAACGTAAACAATAAAAGTAAACAGGCAGTAGATTCCTGAGTTCTCTTTGTACTGTACTGCTGCAGAAGAAGAGAACTGAACCACACAGATTGCACTACTTCCTCAAAGTTAGGATTCGTTTTAAACCCCTATTGACTTTCTTTCGTTCCAAGTGTTTAGAAGCGCATTTAATTTCATTATCTTCAACAACCAGCCAACCGGAGAGACAGACGGACGCGGACTGCTTGACTGACGGACAAGATGTGGGGAGTTTGGCATAAGTAACCTCCCGTGTGATTCTCAAACTCTCCCTCGTCATCTTCTTCACCCCCATCTCCCACGGCATTTATTTGTCCCCTGGAAAAGGGCGGCGTCTAGAAACCTGGAGCCTCACCCCCACCCCGTTTCAACCACCTCTTTTCAAAGTCTGGACCACTACTGCCACCCCCATACCAACTAAAAAGTTTTCCCCCAACTTTGTATGGCGACGGGCGACATGGTCGCATCAGCAGCAATTGGACTGGACGACAACAACAACCATTCTCATGGAAGTCGTGTCAACTTGTACAGGACGTCCCACAAATCCATCAAGGCTTTTCATTCTTGTAACGGCTTCTATCGACTCGGAAATTCATCACTCCACACTTGTTGGCCTCGCAACGATCTGTATTTACCGATCATGGCGTCAGGAAGAATTCCAAGGGTGGTCCGGAGCGAAGTTTCCCCTCTATGTCTAATTATACGAAATTACTTTTTAAACCATATTTTCTCATTATATGCAGATCGAAGAGAAAGTATCGTCATATTCCACAAATAAGGAAGACACCAATTTTGAGATTATAAGAGAAGAATGCGATTTCACCTTTTGTAATATTGATAACTACCTGTAATTTCACATTTCTGTAGCGTGTATATTTATTTAAAATTCTCAAAAGAACAACCATAAACCATATTTTCTGATTATATGCAGATTAAGCCATATTTTCTCATTATATGCAGATCAAAGAGAAAGTATCTTTATATTCCACAAATAAGGAAGAAACCAATTTTGAGATTATAAGAGAAGAATGGGATTTCACCTTTTAAACCACATTTTCTCATTATATGAAGATCGAAGAGAAAACCATATTTTCTCATCATATGCAGATTAAATCATATTTTCTCATCATATGAAGCTCGAAGAGGAAGTATCGTTATGTTCCACAAACAAGGAAGAAATCAATTTTGAGATTATAAGATAAGAATGGGATTTCATCTTTTAAACTATATTTTCTCATTATATGCAGATCGAAGAGAAAACCATATTTTTTCATTATATGCAGATTAAACCATATTTTCTCATTACATGCAGATCAACGAGAAAGTATCGTTATGTTCCACAAACAAGAAAGAAATCAATTTTGAGATTATAAGAGAAGAATGGGATTTCACCTTTTAAACCATATTTTCTCATTATATGCAGATCGAAGAGAAAACCATATTTTCTCATTATATGCAGATTAAACCATATTTTCTCATTATATGCAGATTGAAGTAGAAAGTAACGTTATGTTCCACAAATAAGGAAGGAACCTATTTTGAGATTGTAAGAGAAGAATGGGATTTCACGTTTTAAACCATATTTTTTTCATTATATGCAGATGGAAGAGAAAACCATATTTTCTCATTATATGCAGATTAAATCATATTTTCTCATTATATGCAGATTAAACCATATTTTCTCATTATATGCAGATGGAAGAGAAAACCATATTTTCTCATTATATGCAGATTAAATCATATTTTCTCATTATATGCGGATGGAAGAGAAAGTATCGTTATGTTCCACAAATAAGGAAGAAATTAATTTTGAGATTATAAGAGAAGAATGGGATTTCACCTTTTCTAATATTAATAACTATCTGTAATTTCACATTTCTGTAGCCATTATTAAACCATATTTTCTCATTATATTCAGATCGAAGAGAAAGTATCGTTATGTTCCACAAATAAGGAACAAACCAATTTTGAGATCATAAGAGAAAAATGGGATTTCACCTTTTAAACCATATTTTCTCATGATATGCAGATCGAAGAGAAAACCATATTTTCTCATTATATGCAGAACGAAGAGAAAGTATCGTTATGTTCCACAAATAAGGAAGAAACCAATTTTGAGGTTATAAGAGAAGAATAGGATTTCACCTTTTCTAATATTGATAACTATCTGTAATTTCACATTTTTGTAGCCTCTATATTTATTTACAATTCCCAAAGGAGCAACCATAAACCATATTTCCTTATTATATGCAGATCGAAGAGACAGTATTGTCAAGTTCCACAAATAAGGAAGAAACCAATTTTGAGATTATAAGAGAAAATGGGATTTCACCTTTTTTCAAATATTGATAACTATCCGTAATTTCACATTTCTGTAGCCTCTATATTTATTTACAATTTCCAAAGGAGCAACTCCTGCCTCTAAGACATGGGATACCAAACAATATACAGCGTAAACTTGAGCAATAAGAATTGACAACAATATTACATTCACATAGATAGATGTCTTTAAATAATTATGTATTATTAACAATGATGTAATATTAGTTTACAGTTTTTACATTCATCCATTTCTTTTATCCTTATGATAATGATAATCATGTCTAATTCACCAGATGATTAACAAAACAATAAAAAAATAAAACAAAAGCAATTCAAAACAATAAAATCAAATGAAAACATAACAAACAAAACAAAAACGAATACTAAAAGCAAACCAAAAACAAAGCAAACCAATAACAAACCACAAAGAAAATCAAACCATAAGACAAATCAAAACATAAGGCAAATCGATACACAAAACCAAACCGAATCAGCTCAACCGAAACAAAAACAAGGCAAAAAAGAGGAAATCAAAGTCAAACCAAACCAAAACAAAAGCAAGCCAAAACAAAACCAACAAAAACAAGACCAATAAACCAGAACAAGCAAAACCAAAACAAGCTAAAATAAAACAACCCAAAGCAAAACAAGCTGGACCAAAACAAACCCAACTAAACCATTCGCACATAAAACGAACGCAAAGAAATAATTTAACAGAAAAAAACAAAAACAAGCGGAACAAACGAAGAAACAAAGGAAATAAATTACAAAGAACAAATAAAACAGATAAAGCAAATGAAACAAAACTCTCCTGTCCACTACAACAACAATGTATAGTTAAAAATCATCTTTCTGAGACTTTTTAAAAATAGTTAACAATGTTCGTAAAATATTAATACTATTAGGAACATAAAATGGATTTAGAGATAAATGTTCCTGAAGTTTATAAAATTAAAATTGCCAGTATAGGGAATTCCTTCTCCTCTTGAATTGGAATTGTAAGTAGTTTTGATAGTGGAATAAACTAAATTTCTACGTATATTTGCAATGTCCAAAAGCTTTACTACATTCAAATTTGTAGAATATTCTCCAATATAGGTTTGGTTCATTAGGAATTTATGTAATTAAAACAATATTGTCTAAGGTGTTTTGGTAACCCCTGATATGTTTATTTACGGCAGCTCTGTGAAGGAGATAAGAGCACGCAAAGGAGAATTCCATTTGTACAACCGGTACGGCTGAAGCTTCTGATTCTGTGACAGTCTCATATATATAGCACCTCATGATTTTTCTTTCCAAAGAAAATATGAGGGTTCTGTAGTTATTACAGAAGATTGTGGTGGATGGCTTCGACGTAAAAAGACACATTGGCTTACTGACAGACAGGCGGACAGAAAGACACGCAGACAGATTCTGAGACAAGCGGGACTGACATTCAGATATTTTCTTTCCCTTCTTTTCAACTCCAGACGGATTGAGAAAATGGATTTATGCCGCCAGTCAATCACAGACCTGAGGACTTGGTTTTAAGTTCTTTCTTTCCTCGCTAAATAGGCTTCCCTAAATGTAAAAGGACGTAAGGCGAAGAATGTGCTTTTCCATTACCTTAACGTCTTTCATATTCTTTAAGAACCAGTTTTCTTGCTCTAAATATAAAATGTTTTAATGTATTTCTTATTACGCAAGCTGAAGTAAAGGTTGATGAAGTTGAGTGTACGTAGCACTGTTTTTGATGTTCATGATTTAATAAGTTATAAGCAAAAATAAATATTTCATATTTGTTACAGTTCGTTGAAAAATATTGCTTTACATATTGAACCAACTTACGATGAAACTGAATATATGGACATGTCTGCTTTTAACAAGAAATAAATGGTTTTGTTAATATGAGGAAATCTAAAATGCTCGCTGATGTTCATGCAATGTTCTAAGCATGCGCTTCGTCTCTTTACAGAAGAATAAACTAATTTAAAAGTATAAAATTTTATTGTCTACAGAGTGAGTGCATTCTGTCTCACAGATTTAATCAGTTATTGTTCACAATGTGGTGATTAATTTTTATAGAGTTAGTTTCCTCTACAGAGTGAGAATTTTACTTTACAGAGTCAACAATTGTATTGGTTTACAAAGAGTGTAACAATGAGTGTACTTTGCGGAGTGAGGAAAATTTTGTTTTTAGACTGAGTCAGTATTTTCTTTACAGAGTGATTTAGTTTTCTTTATAGAGTGATTATAATATTTTTGTTTTGTTTGCAAATATACGTAGAAATTTAGTTTATTCCACTATCAAAACTACTTACAATTCCAATTCAAGAGGAGAAGGCAATTTTAATTTCATAAACTTCAGGAACATTTATCTCTAAATCCATTTCACTCACAAGGTTGAAATATTTTACACAGTGTATATGAACCTTCGCCAACACAAACCACCACAGAAATTAGATTTACAACAATTTATTTTAAGTGTAGGATTTTGTTTTTAGATTTACTCTTAATTTTTATATCAATTTATTAGCTTATAATTTTTTATAGTCAAGTGGCACCTATTTGGCAAGATTTTATCGGTGGTTTTACTTGTATATAACTTATTGAAGCAGTGTGCAAAAAATTGGGACTCTAATGTGAGTAGTTTTTGAGATACATGTTCCTAAATTTTATGAAATTAACATTGCCAGTACAGGGACGTCCTCCTTTCCTTAAGTTATTTTTTCTATGAACTCTCTCTCATTTAGGTTGCTATGACGACATTATGCGCTTTACTTGAATCTTTTGATTGTTTATCACGTAAAATGTTAAGAAATTAGAATTCCATTATATAAACGGAAAGGAAATTTATTAGTTATGCCATTATGTAGGCAAAAAAATTTGTTCAAATGAATGGTCATTATTACCCACCTATGATTGTCACTACTGGGGTTCCGCAAGGTTCTATCCTCGGATCGTTCTTGTTTATACGTAATTGCTAGAAAGATTTGCAATTTTGATTACCTGAGCAGACTATTTTGTGTGCACAAGATGTTACTGTGTATGACTTGATTGTCGATAGTTTTACTGACAATTTAACTTGGTTTAATGCGAATAAACTTAGTATTAATTTGACATTGACTCAAACACTTAACTTAATCACAGACATAATCAAGAATCTGGTCAAACTGTTAAGATTCTGTGGTTTTTATTCATTGTAGTAAGTTGATTTGGGGTCGACATACTGAAGAGATCTATAGTAAATTATCTAGATGTAACTCATATCCCTTTTAAAGAGATTAAAATATGTGTTCTTTTGTGTTCTTTTAAATACCTCAATCAGTACTTACTATGTTTTTTTCCACAGCAAATTAAAATATGACATCTTTATGGCGAAATAGTAGTGATTCCATGGATGTATAGAAATTGCAAAATAAGGCAATCAGAGTAATTGAACCAGTGAGTGGAAAAAGGGAATAACGACATTTTTTTGCTAAATTGAACAGAGATAGCCATTTTGTTCCTCAATGATAGACCCATTGGATGAGCTGAAAAAGGGAATATTACTAACATTCTTACCCACGTAAAATCTCATGTCTGTTCTGTGTGGAGTGGAAGAAGGAAATAACTTCTGTAGTAGTTCCCTTTTTCCACTGAATACTGTTCTATTACAGCTAATATTGGAAAATTTTTATAATAAACTAATAATAAGCTACAGGAAGTAACTGATACATGCAAACAAGGAGAAAATGTTGGGTTATTATTCGACTACATGCAGAACTTGTCACTTTCCTTTATTCGTGTACAAGAGATGTTTTATCTTCACAAGCTTTGGATATACGTACGTACATACAGTATTCTGTATCCATAATCTTTCTAACAACAATGCATTGAAACTGCCACAGATTAACCGAACAGTAAAGCAGGAAAAGTTAATTACCATAATTGCATAAAAACACCTTTTCCAAAGCTTCCTTAGTACCGTACCTTGTTACAAAATATCTGTAGATGCAGTAACTAAAGTTTGTGTCATTATTACAGTTACCTTTAAATAACTTGAAAATGATTAGATATATCTCAAAACGAATTGCACCACTGTTTTTCTCAGAAAATTTCAGATGATTTTGAGTACCTATATGACCCCCTTTCCATTTAAAATTTCAAAGTTGCATTCAAAATGGAGGCTTTTGAGATAGCTGACAGCTAGAATCGAATGTGTCACTGGTAGAGCATTTGGTTTTACAAATACTGGTAACACCTATAACAATCGAAAATCAAGCATATGGAAGATATATATATATATATATATACTGTATATGGTTCCAGACTTTTGATTCAGCCTGTATATTTTTTTCCATAAAATTGTAATGTGGAAGTCGGTATTAACCTGTTTAATCATCTATATACATTTTTAAAGAAGGAAAAACTGGAGGAGAGGCTAGGAAGCTATAAAGTATATGTATGATTATTGAGTGGAAAAAGGAAATAGGTTTTAAAATTTAAAACAATTGTATACAATATTAACAAGGCATAGAGCAAAGCTTGGTAATAATATATATATTACAAACAATAGTGAACATTTTTACTGTTGACAACATTTAAATCAAACTTAACAGAAAAGCTGTAGAAAGTTTTTTTTGTTTCCTGAAAAGTTGGGTTCAAAGTAGTTATTCCTTTTTTCCACTCACTGATTCAATTATAACCGTTTCTTTACCTACTGCTCCATGTAAATAAATTTATTCTTTAAGGATCTTTCGATAATTTTGACTCTCCTAAGTTATATGAGCGTGTAAGATATGCGTGGCTATATTAGATGGAGATTTAATGTAGTAACTCCCACTTGTGGATTTACTAAAACATATAATAGCTTTCTAACAATGAATATAAATCTTTGTAACCAATTACCTAACACAATTAAGCAAAGCAGAAATTTTAAAGTTTCAGTTAAAAGACTTTTATTGGATCACACTGCTATAAATAGTGTTGACATGTTTTCCAATATGTAATAATGTTATTGTCTTGGATGCGTTTTTTAGGTGATTATTTAACCACGCTGTATTATTTAGCTCCAACAAATCAGTACGAGTGGTAGTTTATTGATTTAAAATACACTTCGATTGAAAACTTTATTTAGCATTGAAAATCAACATGGTCGACACATAGCTGAAAACTCATACTTGAATCACAGTCTAGTATATACAGTCGCGAAGCTCAATACGTAGTAAATATGCAAACATTAGATAGTTGCTCACCACTAGGATCGCTAATATCGCCTCATTACAGGCAATGCAAAATAGTATCGTCACAGTCTATTGTTTCTAGCACCCTCAAAACTCAAGCTTCGTGACTGTATATAGTAGACTGTGCTTGAATCTTTGCATCAGCTACGTGTTATAATCTCCAATCTTTACTTCCTTCCCGGACGTAACCATGCGTAGCATTTTACAATTTTCCGCTCTGCTTCAACTTGCCAATCTCAGACTCAATTTTAGTATTGTATAGAAATCATTGTAACGATAAGAAAATATATTTAGAAACTGACATGGAGGGAAGACTTTTGGTAAGAATTTTGTCTGTTCACATCCCAATGTGCTAGTCTCACAACTCGTTTCTTCCTATTTAGTGAAACGCCTGAGTCTCTTATCGACTTGTTCAAACTTTAATCTTAGTAGCTTTGTCGTACAATCAATTACTTCGTCTCGCAAAATACGCGCTCGCACGTAAACCAGAACCCTCGTACGTGACAAGATTCCACTTGCGCCATACTGCAGTTTAACTTGATGTAAATGCACATTACACGTCACGTCCATGGCCCGTTGCCATCGCAACTGTATTAAGTTGAAAATCAAAATATTATACCGCAATATCAAACACAGCTTCCTCACAGTGGCTGAAACGCTCTTGGATCTCGTGTCTGTGCCTCAAGTACTATCCCGCTGTTCTTTCATCCAGGTGCCCCGAGTTCGATTCCAGGATAGGTCGTGGTCCTGTCCTCGAAAAACCAAACCAGCACCTTCAGTTAAGCTTAAAAGAGTTTAAAATAGAATCTTAGTTTCTTATAGGCCTATGATGTAATGGGTTACAAACGGATTAGTGAAAGAGGTTCAACAGGGAATCACGTAAAATTGAGACTAGTGGTGGTTCAGATTTCAACTTCCGAATGGTTGCTATTTGTTCAATTTTACAAAAGAAAGTTAAAAGTTTCCAGTTGTTAGGGTGAAATAATTTATGTGTATATACAAAGAAGACACTGGAAAGCCATGCTTATTCTTTTCCGTATGTCTCCATTCATTATTTACATTAATTCATACTTATTATTTACATTCATTCACAATAAAAGCATTTACATTTATATAGATTTGAAATTATTTTCATACAATTTACGAATTTAAGTTAAAAATGTACAATTTTGTACTCCACAACATGTGCTTGAAGAAACGACGGTTACCAACATTTATTACTTACATGTAGACAAACAACCTCTTCGGTTGGGAAGCTTTTGTTATCGAGTTTGCTGTCAAAAAAATTGAAACATAGAATTTATGAAACAGTTATATTACCGATTGTTCTGTACGGTTGTGAAACTTGGACTCTCACTTTGAGAGAGAAAAAGAAGCTATGGGTATTTGAGAATAAGATGCTTAGGAAAATATTTGAGACTAAGAGAGATGAAGTTACAGGAGAATGGAGAAAGTTACACAACACAGAACTGCACGCATTGTATTCTTCACCTGACATAATTACGAACATTAAATCCAGAAGTTTGACATGGGCAGGGCATGTAGCACATATGGGCGAATCCAGAAATGCATATAGAGTGTTAGTTGGAGACCGGAGAGAAAAAAAAAACATTTTGGGAGGCCGAAACGTAGATGGGAGGATAATATTGAAATTGATTTAAGGGGGGGGGTGGGATATGGATTAATCTTGCTCAGGATAGGGACCGATTGCGGACTTATGTGAGGGCGGCAATAAACCTCCGGGTTCTCTAAAAGCCGTAAGTATTATTATCATTATTATTATTATGTCTGAAACTAAATCAAGATATTTTAAATTTGTATACGCTGACATTTAGATCAACGCGGAATACCATGTTTTACGTTTAAACGCTTAGATCTGTTTGTGGCACTTCATGGACGTACAATACTATGAATTCACGTAAGTAGATGATATTTCCAAGCCAGCTTAAAGCTCAATAATGTGTCGCAGTTGAGAATATTCATCCATTATGATTTTATTTACGTCATGAAAATCAGTAGGCGTATGTAATGTAAGTCTGTCATTGAAAGACACCCTCACAGCTCGGGCCTATACCGACCAGCATTAGTGACCTATTACAGAGTTCGGATCTTACAGAAAATCTTACAAGCTCGTATATAAGAAAAAAAAAAACTTTGGTTCTTCCTATAAAAATAAAAATTGAGTTGAAGGACGTGACTATACTATAATGGCTGCCAATTTCATCTCCTTCTTCATCCTCTTTTCTCTTATGGGGTAAGAACATCTCTCAAACTACCCCTCCATCTCCCTAAGTCCCTCATCCCAATAGCGTTTCTATTCCCAACAATCCCTCAATCTCTTTACAGGGACCTTCTGATTATTATTCTTATCCTGAAACCGCCTAAAACACACACACACACACACACACATGGACGCATCCTTATATCACCCCCTCGCTACTGTACCCAGTCTGACTTCACTGGAGTCAAGAGTTCATATTTAAAGCAGTGTAAGCGAACGTAAATATTAAATAGGGAGTTTAAAGATCTGAACATCTCATACTAAGATATGCGGTAGAAATAATGTTGTGAAACACAAAAATAAATTCATATAATTTTAAGGAAATAAAGTTGTCACAGCAGTTAAGGTATAATAATAATAATAATAATAATAATAATAATAATAATAATAATAATAATAATAATAATAATAATAATAATGTTTTATTTTCGCTGGCAGAGTTAAGGCAATAAGGCCTTCTCTTCCACTCAACCAGCCTTAATCAATACAATACATAAATTTAAATTACAAATATTTACACTACACTTAAAAGGTTCTCCAGCAATATTCTTCACTACACATTTATTTAAATTTAGATAAATCTATAAGGTAAAGTGGTAACTTAATTTATGAGCTAATTTAATTCAATGAATTATAATTAATTTAATACTTGAGATAGCTAGTAAAATGATGAAAATTAATTTAATATAAGCTTACTAGGACTATGTTACAGGAGAATATATATATATATATATATATATATATATATTTCTATAATGAGAATATTAATGTAATTGCCATTAGAGGTTTTGTAAATCTATTTAGAGAAATTAATGATAATAATAATAGGAATGGACAGATGTTAGTTTCATTATAAGTAACAAATATTAATCAGCGATTAATCTGTTAAGAATTTATGTAATTTTGACCTAAATGAAGTTATTGTCCAACAACCCCTTATATCTAATATTATTTGAAATATATTAACATTCTATGTATTTTAGTTTAATTCTGCTACACAGTTTATTTCAGTGTTTAATTAATAGTTCATAGTATTTTGTTGTTTAATTTGTAAATAACTTTTGTATACATGTAACTCTCATCTAAATCAAATTTTTGGATTCTTTGTAAGTTCATGCATATGTATATACACTTTTTGCTGGTTGAGTGGAAGAGAAGGCCTTACGGCCTTAACTCTGCCAGCTAAAATAAACCATTATTATTATTATTATTATTATTATTATTATTATTATATCACTCGGAAGCGAGTATACATAGACTGTTACGATAAAAATCCACATTTCTCCCTTAATGTCTTTCAAACTTTTGTGACATGAATCTTGAGAATAATGTAAGCAATTTATATCATTCAAACTTGAAAATCGAATTTGGGGTCCCAAAGAATTTTTTTAATTATAAAATTTTGGACTTTTGGACCGACGTAACTCAACTAGAAATTGACCTATGGTAAAACTTCTTTCGCCTAAATTATTCCCTACATACAGGGTGATTCACGAGGAAAGGTAAAAAATTTAGGATGTGAATTCTGAAGTTATTCTGAGTGAAAAAGTTCATATGAATATAGGTCCGTTTTCGAACGGTTACGGAGATATGGCTCTTTGATTTCACAAAAACTTCTGAGATTCCATTGTACTAACTGGCATTTAGAGACAGATAACGGACAAATTTAAAGTTTATATTCACATATGCATACATACCTAATATTCTAAAAGTCTGGGTCGATGTTTTCGCACATTTTCAAAGGTACCTTCTTCTGCTTCAACGCACTGTTGCGCTCGGGCGTGAATCGCGCTCATCGCTCGGGAAAGTTGCACGTGGCTGTCTTTATGCCGCATCCAAAATACGGTCGATTAGAGCCTCTCTCGTTTCCCCCTTCCTTTGCTATACCAAGTCTTTCATCCAACCCCATAGACAGTAAATACTCTTCGATATGGTACCCTTCTGTTCGGAAAGCGTCGTTCATATTCAGCGACGGCACGCAAGGAACTTCCATCGCACAAACCATAAACATACACAATATCGGCGTATTCTGCAGTCGAAAATTTATAAGGCATCTTGAAAAACACAACTTAACACTTCCGATAACTGTACCTGTATAACTACTGTACAGTAGGTAAAACACAACTTAACACTTCCGATAACTGTACCTGTATAACTACTGTACTGTAGGTAGCTGAACTGCTGTGAACCAATAAGTTATAGCGTATGTTGTGACATTTGTAATGCCCCACACCCGGTTTGTTTCTCTTCTCTTATCTACATCGCTCACAATGCAAATTCCAATGTTACGTCATTCATCGGTGATCTTGTCTCACGTTAGCAGCATATGGTAACGTCTGATTCACATTGGGGCGAGACGTTTTACCAAAAAAATGCATCTAGCTCCGCCATCGTTCGAAAACGGACTTATGTTCATATGAACTTTTTCACTCAAAATGGGCTAAGATATCGTATCCTCAATTTTTTACCTTTCCTCGTGAATCACCCTGTATGTAGAATGTTACATACTAAAATTATTTATTTACCTTGAACCATTCAAAAGATATGTCGCATTATATAAGACTTGAGAAAAAAAGTGTATTTGTACATTTTTAGGATAAAATAATTATAATCAATTGAAAATAATATTTAATTTGGTAACTCAATGAAGTCTTTTGCCCAACTGGAAATCTACTTCCGTCGGAAGGGTAACAAATGTCAGAAAATGTGAAATAGCAGAAAACAGACACTGAAAATGACGTAAGATGTAGAAAGTATAGTGCGGTTATATTATGAATGCCCAAATAATTATGAAATTAATTAAATAATGGGTAGGACCTACAAGTTATATGTTTTCGAAAACTAAAATAAATTAGCTTCCAGATGAGGCAAAAACATTATTTACCAAAATTTTGAAGAAAACATTTATTGACATCCGAATTACCTACCTATCACTCTGTCTATCCGTATTTATATATTTGTCTATGTAAATAGATTTTTTATAAATTTACGGAAGAAATTTAACACGTATTCAGTACTTACGGTCCAATTGCGGAAAACATGCGCATGTTGAATACCTAAATTAGTCTTGGTGACTTCTCAAATCATATTCTATTATTAATATCATTGTTATTTTTAATGGGTTATTTTACGACGCTGTATCAACATCTCAGGCTACTGACCTGAACGAAGTGAAGGTGGTAATACCGGTGAAATGAGTCCGGGGTCCAGCACCGATAGTTACCCAGCATTTGCTGATATTGGGTTGAGGGAAAACCCGGGAGAAAACCTCAACCAGGTACATGCCCCGACCGGGATTCGAACCCGAGCCACCTGGTTTCGTAGTCAGATGCGCTAACCGTTACCGAACAGGTGTGGACAATATCATTGTTATTGGCACTAATATTACTTTTATTATTATTATTATTATTATTATTATTATTATTATTATTACTGTGAAATAATTCCTTAGGTTTACATTAACACTACTATTAGAGTTGTACGTTGTACAGTCTTTAAAAAGTTTTATCGCACAGATATTTTATAAGTACCCCCAATATTAAACATGGTCTTGACACGGTTAGAAGAAATATCAAGCAGTGCTGCTAACTTAAAAAAAGTAGTAACATCAGTTTCAGTCTCGTCTTTCTTCAAAGAATGACCGCCATATAAACGAACTTGATACATTACTAGACGCTGTGAGTTATTGTGAACCCGCCTTCCTCCAGCTTTTGGCTTCACTCCATCTCGCACTTTTCATCCCATCTTGGGCCTCATTATTTACACCTTAACCGGCTTATCTTTATTCCATTCGGTTCTGCCATTATTCATTGAATCCTTTTCATAGTACAACCTAACTTTTCTTCTTTTTATCTCTTGCTTCCCGGTGGATATTCCTGAACGTTTCCCCAACGAGCCTTTGAACGTTAATAACTTCACCCTATGTACGAGGTTTTGTTAATTTGTTACGCATATCTGATTCTTACACCCAGCTAGGGTATCCAACGATTTTTGGGGCCCACAATTTTGTGGCAGCTTTCAACTTACATGAACTCATGATACTTGGCTTAAAATAAACCTCAGTTGTGTTCAGCAAAACAAACGTCAAATTTTCTACTTATTTAAAACATTTCTCATAGTGAACTGGGTGACAGTCGGGAAATATTTAGATAAATTTAATATCCTTGCTAATGTGGAACCAATAATAAGACGCAAATTACGCTTTCAGGAATAACTCCCTCGAAATTATTCAAATTAACTTTAGAGGGAGTTATTCCTGAAAGCGTAATTTGCATAATACACGTCACTGTACGTAACAGAAAACCACAATTTAAAGTCACACAGACTTAGTGTGCACTCAAATGTTGGTTGCTTGACGGTTGTCAGCCCACTTTGAGGTCTGTGGATATAGAGGGAAAAATTGGATCGGTGTCGGGTAGAGTTCCCGGGTAGCTCAGTGGCAGAGCGTTGGTATGTTTAACCAAACGTCCCGGGTTCGATACCCGGCCCCGGGACAATTTTTCCCTCGAAATTATTCAAATTAACTTTACAGGGAGTTATTCCTGAAAGCGTAATTTGCATAATACACGTCACTGTACGTAACAGAAAACCACAATTTAAAGTCACAGAGTTAGTGTGCACTCAAATGTTGGTTGCTTGACTGTTTTCAGCCCACTTTGAGGTCTGTGGATATAGAGGGAAAAATTGGATCGGTGTCGGGTAGAGTTCCCGGGTAGCTCAGTGGCAGAGCGTTGGTACGTTTAACCAAAGGTCCCGGGTTCAATACCCGGCCCCGGAACAATTTTTCCCTCGAAATTATTCAAATTAACTTTACAGGGAGTTATTCCTGAAAGCGTAATTTGCATAATACACGTCACTGTACGTAACAGAAAAACCACAATTTAAAGTCACACAGACTTAGTGTGCACTCAAATGTTGGTTGCTTGACTGTTGTCAGCCCACTTTGAGGTCTGTGGATATAGAGGGAAAAATTGGATCGGTGTCGGGTAGAGTTCCCGGGTAGCTCAGTGGCAGAGCGTTGGTACGTTTAAGCAAAGGTCCCGGGTTCCATACCCGGCCCCGGAACAATTTTTCCCTCGAAATTATTCAAATTAACTTTACAGGGAGTTATTCCTGAAAGCGTAATTTGCATAATACACGTCACTGTACGTAACAGAAAACCACAATTTAAAGTCACACAGAGTTAGTGTGCACTCAAATGTTGGTTGCTTGACGGTTGTCAGCCCACTTTGAGGTCTGTGGATATAGAGGGAAAAACTGGATCGTTGTCGGGTAGAGTTCCCGGGTAGCTCAGTGGCAGAGCGTTGGTACGTTTAACCAAAGGTCCCGGGTTCGATACCCGGCCCCGGAACGATTTTTCCCTCGAAATTATTCAAATTAACTTTACAGGGAGTTATTCCTGAAAGCGTAATTTGCATAATACACGTCACTGTACGTAACAGAAAAACCACAATTTAAAGTCACACAGACTCTAGTGTGCACTCAAATGTTGGTTGCTTGACTGTTGTCAGCCCACTTTGAGGTCTGTGAATATAGAGGGAAAAATTGGATCGGTGTCGGGTAGAGTTCCCGGGTAGCTCAGTGGCAGAGCGTTGGTACGTTTAACCAAAGGTCCCGGGTTCGATACCCGGCCCCGGAACAATTTTTCCCTCGAAATTATTCCAATAATAAGACGTTCAATAGAAGATATAAATAATTTTGTGGGTTTAAGGGTATATGTACGTGAACGACTACAAATATCATCAGAAAATGCAGGCTCTAAATTTCTCAAATTTTATAAGGAAATGAACTCACAATTGGACAAAAATTACAAGGTACCACAACAAGACTTATTAGAACTTAAATATCTGATAAAAGTATAAACACGTTGCTAATAATATTTTGAAGAATTCATTTTTTACTTTAAATGAAATTTTCCAAAATTTTAAAATTTTCACACATATTATTTCAGAACTCCACAACCATTAAAGACAGAATTCTGAAATTTTTACTCTGATTTAACATGCATTTATGCAAAAGGCAGACTACAATAATGCCCATTTCTTTGAAAATATAAAAATTAGGTCGCATAACATTATGCAAATTTTAATATATTTTATATAGGACAAATATAAATTTAATTGTATTAAAATGAACAACTCTACATGTCAGAGAATAGTCTACTTTTCATAAATAAGTGTTTATTACATGCAGGAAAAATATTAAAAATGTCAGAGAGACCATAATAACGTTATGGTTACCAAATGATGTAACTGCAGATTTTTTTTTTTTTCATACTTTGATAAAACTGGTTTGAAAAATATTATTAGTAACATTTTGTATAGTTTTATCAGATATTTAAGTTCTAATAAGTCTTGTTGTAGTACCTTGTAATTTTTGTCTAATTGTGAGTTCATTTTCTTATAAAATTTTACAAATTTAGAGCCTGCATTTTCTGATAATATTAAATAATTTTGTGGTCGTTCACGTACATATACCCTTAAAAAAGCAAAAATTATTATATTTCTCACTATCTTTGTAATACAATCTACAAAATTCGTAAACAAAAGAAAGTGACTCAGTTCTCATAGCAACGGATTTCTTTGTTTAAAACAATTGACTGCAATGTTGATTTAATCAATGTCTGTTTGTAAGAAGAAAAAGCCTTATATTTGAGTATTTTTTACTAATGTTACACCATTCTACTTTCTACAAATAACGGTATAGAATGTCTTAGGTGTCAACCAATCACAGCCGTAATTCTTCAGAAGATTATTGTAACCTCAGGTTCACCATTATCCTTTTAGGTTTTATCAGCTCCAACTTTTCCTGTTCACTGAACAGGCGTAACTAAGATTCAGTACGCAATGCAACATGGCGACAATTGCGAACGTTAATAATTATTTTTAACAAACGTCAAACGATGAAATTGATTCAATAATTCAAAGCCAGAAAAAAAAAAATCGAAGTGTTACAAAAGTACTGTTTTTAAACATGATGGTTACTTTTGTTCAATAATTTTATAACATCCAAGTTTATAAAATTTCAGTGCTAGTAAAGAAAACAAATGTCGGTAGAAATATCATCACAGTCTAGTAAATACAGTCACGAAGCTTGAGTTTAAGAGGGTACTAGGAACAATAGACTGCGCAAGTACTATTTCGCATTGTCTGTAATGAGGCGATAATAGCGATCCTAGTGGTTAGCAACTATCTATGGATGCATATTTACTACGTATTGAGCTTCGTAACTGTGTATATGTAATAAATATGCATCCATAGGTAGTTGCTAACCACTAGGATCGCTATTGTCTCATCACAGACAATACGAAATAGTATCGGCACAGTCTATTGTTCCTAGTACCGTCACAACTCAAGCTTCGTGATTGTATATAGTGGAGAGTTGGGTAGTATCGGACATCGGGTAATATCAGACAGTGCGTTTCTTTCATCTACCACCAGATGGTAGTACCAGAACAACATGGTTACGTTTCTGTATGCGACATCACATAAACGTAACCATGTCATTCAGGTACTATCATCTTGTGGTAGATGAAAGAAACTAACTGTCCGATATTACCCGATGTCCGATATTACCCAACTCTCCCTACTAGACTGTGATATTTTATATATATATATATATATATATATATATATATATATATATCTAATTTTTTAATGTGAATTTCTCTATTTGTAAAAGTTGTTTAGTCAACTCTCCGAATACAGGTTTGAACCTCATAAGTGACATCAATAAGGCATCACTCATGAGGCAACTAAGCCAGGAGATAATGGCGTAGAGTTTCCAGTTCCTTTCCCTCTCAACTGCATATATCGATGACTAGTAACGTATTAAGTGAAGTTGTAAATTTAGAAATTGCAAATATTTCGGTGTGAATTTAAATTTAAGTTTTAAACCCTATTTGTTTCTTGTCTATCTTTCTTAAATGTATGACGATTGTTTCTTGAGAACTAGTTTCACCCTATCAGAGATACACTAGAACATGGGATACTTTCTTATATTTTATCCATGCATTCATAGTTCTCTACCCAATGGCAGATTCTACAAACACGGCAATCTCCAATCTTTCCTATTTTTCGCCTTCTTAGTATCACCATACGATCCATACATCTTAATATTGTACAATATCTGATATCTTCTTCTGCCCGGAATTTTTTTCCCATTCAGCATTCCTTTCAGTGCATCCTTCAGTAGACAATTTCTCCTTAGCCAATGACCCAGTCAATTTCCTTTTCTCTTCCTGGTCAGTTTGATCGATTTTTACTGTTCTTAATAATCCTTGATTTTCATGCTCTACCTAAACATGATTCTTGCCGATTGCAGGGGACTTGCTTCGCGTGTTGTATCTAACAGGCAAACATTCTCATGGGGACAGATAAAAAAGTTAATATTTTTCTTCCATCGTGTTAATAATGTCAAAACAAATGCTTGTATAAATTTTGAGCACTCGAACGCAATTACGAGGGCCGTAAAAATGTGTCCCTGGGGCCGTTTATAGAAAGAAAACACAATTTCATTGAAAAAATGTATTGGAACAGATAAAAACGTTGAGCTATTTTCATGTTCCCCATTGGAATTTAGACATTTATCCCACCATGGGATCGACAGAGAGGTGCAGACGGCTGTCACACACTGGTCCCGATCCCAGGCGGCAGACTTCTACGACACAGGGATACAAAAGTTGATCCCACGGTATGACAAATGTGGGAAATATGTTGAAAAATAGCTCAAAAATTGCCGTATACAATAAATCTTTCCATGAAATAGTGTTTTCTTTCTGTAAACGGTCCCAGGGAAACTTATTTTTATGGCTCCCGTAATTGCGCTCAAGTGGCTAAAATTTGTGTAAGCACTTTTTCCTAACATGGTGGAAGAAAAAAATAACTTTTTATCTGCCCCCATGAGAATTTTTTGTTTGTAAGTAGGTAAACATTTGCCTAGGACTCGCTTTACGGAATGCTCGCTGGTTCGAGTTCTCATGGGGGAAGACATTTTCTCATGAAATTTCGGCCAGTGTATGGGACCGGTGCCCACCCAGCATCGTGATGCACGTGGGGAGGTACGATAGGTAGCGAAATCCGGTTACGCAAACCAGCTATAACGACTGGGGGGCTCATCGTGCTAACCACACGATACCTCCATTCTGGTTGGATGATCGTCCACCTCTGCTTCGGCATGTGGCCGTGAGGCCAGCAGCCGGCTGGCCGGTCTTGGCCCTTCGTGGGCTGTAGTGCCACGGATTGTATGTATGTATGTATGTATGTATGTATGTATGTATGTATGTATGTATGTATGTATGTATGTATGTATGTATGTATGTATGTATGTATGTATGTATTTATTCACACTGCAAATGGGTATATACCCGGTGGCAGTGGTAACTAATTACACTCAATAATGACAATTAATAAATACAACTAATAAAAACAATAATTAATAATAATAATAATAATAATAATAATAATAATAATAATAATAATAATAATAATAATAATAATAATGAGCATCCTAAATTAAATGAAGCATGGTCACTTAAAATAACATTTAAAGTAAATCTAATTTGTATCTTAACCCTAAGTTCGAACTAAGACCCACGAGTATGTCAGGTTCATACCTGCACAAGTACCTTTTGGCACTACACTTATTTCGCTGTCAACTCACTCACTGCACTGATTCTACCTGATTTCACTAACACTTGTAACCATTTCACTGTTCAAATACTTTGCACAGCCCTTCACTGACACCAACACACTTCACTTACACAATAGACTTCACTGACACTACACACTTTACTGACACAATACACTTCCTCACTGATAGAACACTTCAAATAACAAGATATCAATTAGTAGGTAAACATTGGCTTTCTCCTATATCGACGAAGCAATATAGTGCTATATTACAAGGCTGACAGAGAAATATTGGGACAGACAGACAGACAGTCTGATAAACTGAGAAATATAGCTACAAGTAGACAGAGATTTAGACATACAGTTAGACTTATAGCTACAGAACTAGGTTCGTGAGTCGGTGGTTCTTTTTTAATTTAATTTTACTGTATAACCTTAGGAAATCAAATCATACTCATTGCTATACATTATCCCAGTTTCATTATCTTCTAGGTGAGGCAAACGGGCCATTTAACAATACTCTACACTTAGCATTTATTTAAGTGGAGAATAAATCTTTAAGGGCTAATAAAATTTCTTTAAATCGAATTTTGGTAGAGTAATTTAGAAAGGTCGTGAATTTCAATGTGCGAAGAGAAAGAATATAACCCAACGACCACGAAATTTTGAGGGAGGAGAAATAGGAAAAGATCCCAGCAGCAACTAGAGTGTGCGAAAGAGACGAGAAGGGGGTGCTTCATCATGCAGGAAGGCTGGGGGAGGTCTCAGCTAATACAGTGCCGCGGTACGTGCTGCGCCTTGCTAACCGCCACCAGCATTAATTTCTTGTCTGGATGCTGATTAAAATCTAAACGGCATCTCGCATTCTTCCCTTATACTGAAGAGTAGTGTGTGAGGATCACACTAGGGGCTGTGCACGACGGCGATATTCTTATAATAAGATTCCCTTTAGGATAAATATACCCCAGCGAGAAGAGGTTCGCAAATTGTGGCTAAGAGACCCATGGAGGCTCGCACACAAACTTCATCTCACTTATAACGATTTGTGAACATTAGAAAAAGGAGAAATGTTGTGTGTCTAATAATTAATTTCAGGCACAGCGCCCTGATTCACAGGCAATAATAGCCCTTTACTTACTTACAATGGCTTTTAAAGAACCCCAGGTTCATTGCCGCCCTCACATAAGCCCGCCATCGGTCCCTATCCTGAGCAAGATTAATCCATTCTCTATCATCACATCCCACATCCCTCAAATCCAGTTTAATATTATCGTCCCACCTAAGTCTAGGCCTCCACAAAGGTCTTTTTCCCTCCGGCCCCCCAACTAACACTCTATATGCATTTCTGGGTTCATCCACATGCCCTGCCCATCTCAAACGTCTGGATTTAATGTTTATAATTATGTCAGGTGAAGAATACAATGCATGCAATTGTGTGTTGTGTAACGTTCTCCATTATCCTGTAACTTTATCCCTTTTTAGCCCGAAATATTTTCCTAAGAACCTTATTCTCAAACAACCTTAATCTCTGTTTCTCTCTCAAAGTGTGAGTCCAAGTTTCACAACCATAAAGAACAACCGGTAATAGCCTATAACTGTTTTATAAATTCCAACTGTCAGATTTTTAATATTATCGTCCCAACTAAATCTAGGCCTCCATAAAGATCTTTTTCCCTCCGGCCCCCCAACTAACACTCTACATGCATTTCTGGGTTCGTCTACATGCCCTGCCCATCTCAAACGTCTGGGTTTAATGTTCCTAATTATGTCAGGTGAAGAATACAATGCATGCAATTGTGTGTTGTGTAACTTTCTCCATTATCCTGTAACTTTATCCCTTTTTAGCCCCAAATATTTTCCTAAGAACCTTATTCTCAAACACCCTTAATCTCTGTTCCTCTCTCAAAGTGACAGTCCATGTTTCACAACCATAAAGAACAACCGGTAATATAACTGTTTTATAAATTCCAACTGTCAGATTTTTTGACAGCAGACTGGATGATAAAAGCTTCTCAACCGAATAATAACAGGCATTTTCCATATTTATTATATAAAAAGTCGTATGAAACTTGCCTGTAATGGTAATTAAGACGCTGGTATGAAAATTATGAAACTCGCTTGCGCTCGTTTCATAAACAAACATACTCGCGTCTTAATTACTACCATTATAGGCTCGTTGCATAACGTATTATTATGAAGCTTGTTCCTTCGTCTGTAATGCATAAAAATAATTTAATAATTGAAAATAATAACGTACTGTGTAAAAAAATGGACATCTTTCTGCAATGCTAACATTTTATGTATCTCCTAACTGACTTCATTAGGTGAATGACGAACACTCAAGCACTGGCCATTGATAAATAAAATAAAAACGTTTAATTAAAATTCTGGCGCACACCGGCAAGCAAAAAGCGGTCCTTATATCAAAGACTCCGAGATGGGCTTCCATACAATGACGCTGTCCCAAGTGAAATACCCAGAACGGGGATCGATTCGATCACAGCCTCCGAGTGTTAACACTTCCCCTCGGGTCCGGCTTCATTGTTTCTGCTGCCGGAAGTGACCGCTTGCGTGCCTGAATGGAAAGCGAAGCAGTTGGACAATCCGTGGCGTTGGTTGTCAGGGTGACGAATGTGGAAAAAATGACACACTACGAGTGATTAACGAAATTCATGCAGTCAGGCGAAGTTATGCTGTGTGGAAACTAGGATATCAGTTTGTATCCCGCTCTAGAGAAGAAATTTAATTCTTTATCGTCTTTTGTCGACGTGCCACTGGAAACCTACTGCATTTGTCTACCTCGAAGTGAACATCAAATAAAGAATTCATTGAAAACGATGCAAGATAGATCTGCTATAAAAAGGATACAAAAAATGGGACCAAATATCAGGGATCAACTAAGGATCGAATTCACTCAAAGACCGGAGAATAAAAAGGGATGTTCAAACTGCCGAAAGGAATCTGGGTACAAAGAACATAAATACAGGGACATCATTTTATTTTTACTAACATTTTTAATATTAACCTGTCTATACATTTAGAGGACCGGAAACACCGTTCGCTACCCCCTTCCAGGACTGGAGTTCGATGATACTGGCGTAAAACACAAACAAATCACTTTACTAGGTATAGGAGGAAATAAAAGTACTTCAGCCATTTACGTAAACTAGGAAATATCGCGATTTTGAGTTCGATAATTTTATTAGATTTTTGTTTAATCAAAATGCAGCACTGTATTAACAATAAATGTTTTTACTCACGAATTGAGTTATCCATTCGAACGTATTCATTATGCAGTGTATATTATACTGTCTACAGCATATTAGCGTACTATTTAGAGAATGAAGTTAAATTGAAAAATAATCATAATATGATAATTTAAACACGTTTTTGAAAATGGTGGCCGTTCATTTCGATACAGGCTTCAGTTCTTTTGTGCATATTATCGCACTATAGACTATTGCATCTAATTCCAATTGCCAGTTTCGTCCTTCGTACTAGTAACTCATGTTGAAATAATTCTGTACCTACTCTATAGAAGAGTACCTTACGTATTGTAAATTCAATCTTCACTTCTGCCCGACCCGCACAGATAAAATTACTCAGACATGCTATCTACTGTCCGTCCAAGTGATTATGCCGCAGGATCGTGGAAAGGGGGGAAATCACGTGACAGTTAATTACTTAACGAGGCCCTTTTATTTAAGTTATTTTAAACAGTTTCATAATATTACGTAAACGTCCAATTCTTAACAGAAATGAATGTTTTCAGAAAATAACTAAGACAGCCCAGCTTTTACAATGGGGCGTGCAGAAGCAGGTGGGGGAAATCGGGATGCGACGTAGGCAAACGGACAGTACCTGTGCGAAAATATGATTCAATATTGAAAGCTCTTTCGTCACTGGAAAACGCGAACATATTTCTGGAACGTACTATACTCACTAACTCAGTGCTGTTTACTATATGCGGCCTTGATTCTGTGTGGAGGACAGTTGGAACTTCATTAGTAGAAGGGGTGGGAGTGAAGTACATTAAAAAACTCAGGTAGAATAAAAATTGAAGTAAAAATAAAATGATATCCCTGTACAAGGAAGAATCTGGATCCAAATGACGGAAAGGCCATAAGAGGTATTGTTATAAAAGACCAACATTTCAAAGAACCGAAATTCCATAAGGGATGTATAATCCAAAAGATCCTAAATGATGCAGTCGAATGGATGAAAATAATATGAGGTTCAAATAACGAAAAGAGCTAAAATTACTAAAAAAAACTATCGAATTACAAAAGCCAGGAGGAGTTCAGTCCTAAGCAAAAAATTCGGGCACAAAAGAACAGAAGGAAAACAAATCCAATGGACCAAAAGCAAAATAAGCCCGTAGGACCAAAAGCAAAGTAAGTCCGAAGGACCAAAGGGAAAAATTGTAAACGACCATAAGTAAAAAATCCGAAGAACCAAAGGCCATATAACACCTTCCTTTCAGTTACTTTCATGGGTGCGTCTGAAGGAACGAAGAACAATACATTCACTGTCTCTTCTGTTTAGAATCATGCATACTTCTACTCCGAATTATCTGTTATCGCGCTTTCAATTTCTTACAACTCTTCGAAACCGACATCAAGCACTTCTTTGTATCCCTCATCATAGAACGTCTTTATACTCATCTTCCTATACTGTAGAAATACCCCGCCTCTGGAATTTGTTACCTAATGACGTCAGGGGCTGCCGGACTTTATCACAATTCAAAATTAAATTGCAAAATTTTGTCTTAATTAATGTTTTTAGGTGTTGCTAGAAGTACTGATGTGTTTTTTTCTATTTCTTTTTTAAATCTAGATTAAAATTGCAAGTTTCTTGTTATGTTAGTTAATTAGTTCGGATATAATTAATTAATCATTTAAAGTTTGTGTGACTGCAACCTGTGCATATTTTTGTGTGGCTTTACTTTCCTTATAATGTTTTTTTCTCTCTCTCTTTATTTCTTTTGTAGCTTTACTTTGCATATAGTGTTTTTTTCTGTTTATTTCTATTATGGTATTTATATTCCTGATATTGTGGAAGAGAAGGCCTGATGGCCTTAACTACACCAGGAATAAATAAATAAATACATTATGAATACAAAGGCAGAAATCCAAAGGACCCTAACGAGGAGAAGTCGAAAAGGCTAAAACGAAAAGAAGTCTAAAATACCAAAAGGAAAGAAGTCGAAAGGACCAAAAAGGAAAGAAGTGCGAAAGACCAAAAGGGAAAGAAATGCTTAGGACCGAAATCGAAAAAAATCTAAAGGACCATACGGGGGAAAAGTCCAGAAGATCAAAAGAGAAAGAATTCCAGAACGTCACTGCCAACTCTAAAATGCCGAGACGTCAAGTGCATAAGGAACAGTCTCCAGTAACTTAAATGCCTTATTAGTCAGACAACCTGTCGAACAATTCTGTCTGAGAAGTTGCAGGAGAGCACGGCGTTACGTTTTCTTAACGATGATGACATGGAACGGTAGTGAATTCATTCCTACAAAGCTGCAAATATAATACGAGAACAAAACAGGAAAGTCGCAGAGTGTCGTACGCCTTCCAATGGCGGCAACATCACTGACAAGGTAGTACTGCTGGTTGCCTGTAAAGTAAGGCGCTACTTTAAATTGCAAATAGAGGCGGTTTCTGCATCTCCTGGCGTCGCTTAATATTTCTGTCTTTGGTGGGTTATTTTACGACACTTTATCAACTGCTGTGATTATCTAGCGTATGAGAGAGATGAAGGTGATAATGCCAGAGAAATGAGTCCAGGGTTCAGCGCCGAAAGTTACCTAGCATTTGCTCTAAATGCGTTGAGGGAAAAACCTAAACCAGATAGCTTTCCTATTTTAAAATCTCTGACTCATTGAAGGATTTTAGACCTTTATAGTTATCAAATCTGTGCAATTCTTTTCATGTTGTCATAGAAACAGAAATTACCATCATTTGAAGATACGTACTTGCTGCATCATTATAGGAGGTTTGTGCTGGCTTGTGTGCCCAATAGATAAATAACTTCATCTTTGTCTTTCGCAATGAAGGTACCGGAATGTAGACCAAAACGATGCATTTCCTTTTTCCACCTGTCCTATTACAAAAATGATTTTCTTAAGAATAATTAATTATTAAGTCTTATTATTTTAATAATATATTTTACCCCTGGTTATAAATTACTGGACTCGCGCCGTAAATCACGGTGCTAAAAGCCGGGAGGTCGCGTCTTCGACTCCAGATGGCGTAAATAATGGTAAACGATCGATGGCAATGGTTAACAAATTACAATTAATAATAATAATAATAATAATAATAATAATAATAATAATAATAATAATGTCGCAGTTAAGGTATTGTGCTAAAAGCCGGGAGGTCGCGTCTTCGATTCCAGATGGCATAATATGTATTTATTTATATTACAAATAAGCCTAGGTAAAATATCGTTGACAGTGGAAACAAATTACAATTAACAGTAATAATAATGTCGCGGATAAAGTACTGTCTTAAAAGCCAGGAGATCGCGTCTTTGATTTCAGATGAGGTGTGTACCGGCATTTATTTATGTTAGAAATAACAAATATAATAACAATAATAATAATAATGATAATAATAATGATAATATCAATAATAGTAATGTCGGTAATAATAATGGATTATCAAAACCTATATTAAATAAGCATCCTAAATAAAGGAAGCCTGGAAAAAGAACTGAGGAAGAGACTAGATAAGTGCTTTGTGTGGAGTTGGCATTGTATGGGGCAGAAACATGGTCATTACGACGAAATGAAGAGAAAGGAATAGATGCATTTTAAATGTAGATATATAGAGAAGAATGGAGCGTGTAATGTGGACAGACAGAATTAGAAATGAAGCTGTGTTGGAAAGTGTGGGTGAAGAATGAATGATGCTGAAACTGATCAGGAAGAGGAAAAGAAATTGCTTGGGTCACTGCCTGAGAAGAAACTGCCTACTGAAGGATGCACTGGAAGGAATGGTGAACGAGAGAAGAGTTCGGGACAGAAGAAGATATCAGATGATATACGAAATTAAGATATGTGGATCATATGAGGAGAGAAAAGGACAGGCAGAAAATAGGAAAAACTGGAGAATGCTGGGTTTGCAGTGAAAGACCTGCCCTTACGCGGAAAACTATGAATGAATGAATAAATATAGAAAGCAACCTAAGTAGAGGCAGCATCTTTTAAAGTAAACTTAATTTATCAACCTAATTAAGTACATGCCAACTTAATTATTTATATGCGAACTTAATTATGTCAATTAACTTCACCAAATTATACATAAACTTTATTAAATTTCACATCAACTTTATCAAATTACACATCAACGTCATCAAATTCTACACCAACAATGCACTCTATTTACATATCAGGTCAAATAATTACGCGCAAACTTAATTACACCCATATCAATTTAAGTACCAAATTTATATGGTGCCTTAAATAACTTTAAAATTTCCCTAGAGAAGGACAGCTCTCAAAAGTCATTGTAGACAGCTTATTCCTATTTATAGTTCTATATAGGAAATTAAATTTTCTGACATCTGTTTTCTGTAGCCTAATTGCCATGGACTTTCCCAATGATCTAATCCTTTCGGCTGCATTATGGTCCTGGGATTCACTCAGCATTAAGGACTGACATCCCTAATTCTACTCAGTGCTGATCATCTCTTGAGGGAAGAGCATTAACATCCTAGCACGCTTTGGGTCTTTTGGGATTTATAATGGGGCAGCTTTCTGATCAATTACCTCATTCAATTAGACCCATTATTTCATAAAAAACGGAATTTGTACAAGCCATTTGCATGACTATAATATTATTATGCATTTCTATCATACTAATTCGGAAAATCCAGATACGTGATTTATTAAAAAACGACATTTATACCAAAAAATCCACAGCTAAGTAGTGTTACCTTCTATCTAAAAATGGTTATTTAGTTTACTACATTATAATTATTTAGATTAACTACATTATTATTGTGTTCAGAAAATTGGACAGTTAACTAACATTTTGTTCTCGAGTAGATCTTCCAAAGCAAAACAAATAAATGGAGGTTGTCTACTTTGGGAAAAGTTAAACATCCACAAAACACATTGAATTTTTCTTTGGACATCCATCTTATATAATTAATTATAACAATGAAAAGTGTTGCATTTTTTAAATTGTTACCGGTGACTCAAACTTACAGACGAAAACTTTGATAGTTTTATTTCCATCTGGCACCAATATTACATTTCTACATACAGGGCTTTCATTTCAAAATTTCCCAGTCTAAATAACTAATTATTTAAATTTAAATCAATTAAACAAAAAACACATCAATTTACATATCGAGGGGAAGTCTGAAACCAGGCTTAATTACATTTTAAATTTCATCCCCCACACCCCAGCCATCCTCACTTTGAATTTTCAAATGCCATCCCTATATTTTTATACTTTAAATATGAAAAAAGCATTCATTTGTTTATACACCTCATTCATTTGTTTTCGCGTCTTTTGTTTTCTATCGTCGCCTGGCAACCTGGTATTGTTGTTATTGTTGATTAGAGCTGAAGAGAATAAAGCTACAAAAACTTATTCAGGGTTTCATGTAATTGTTGTGTTTGTGTATTAAATTATTTTAAATTGGTGTATACCCTTCACGAGAGAACATAAATCATCCTTATTGATTAAATTTAGGAAATTGCACAAAATAAGCTGTGTTTTCATTCTACAATTAACTGATAATAAACAAAAATACAGGTTGCTAGGCGACGATAGAAAACATAAGATGCAAAAAAGAAATGAATGAGGTGTATAAACAATTGAATGCTTTTTCATATTTAAGTATAAATATAATAATAATAATAATAATAATAATAATAATAATAATAATAATAATAATAATAATAATAATAATAATAATAATGTTTTATTTTCTCTGCCAGAGTTAAGGCCATAAGGCCTTCTCTTCCACTCAACCAGCCTTAATCAATATAATGTATATTTAAATTACGAATATTTATACTACACTTAAAAGGTTCTCCAGCAATATTCTTCAGTTAAGTTTTAACGACTAGTAGACTACATATTTATTTAAATTTAGATAAACCTATAACGTAAAGTAGTAACTTAATTTATGAGCTAATTTAATTCAATCAATTATAATTAATTTGAGATTTGAGATAGCTAGTAAAATGATGAAAATTAATTTAATATAATCTTACTAGAACTATGTTACAGGGAGAAAAAAGAATATATATAAATCTAAAATATATTTCTATAATGAGAATATTAATGTAATTGCCATTAGAGGTTTTGTAAATAGGGGTGCAATTGGAAATTTCAAAGTGGGGTGGCTGGGGGTGGGGGTGAAATCTAAAATACCCTTAAGCGTGGTTTCAGACTTCTCCCTCAATATCTAGACTGACTTTTGTTGTTTAAATTGAATTCAATTTAAATAAATAGTTATTTAGACTGGGAAATTTTCAAGTGAAACTGTATATTTATTCAAAAAATATAATCCTCTGAAATTCCACCATAACTTTTGGGACATAATGTAGTTCAAAAACTGAAGTCGGAGACAAGTATTTCTAATAAAATTGGTTCAAGCGAAATACTGCTTGTAACTTTTTTTGTGAAAGTTTAAAACAGAAAAATTAAGCAGTACAACCTGTAAATTTTTATAAAACAATCTACATGGCAATACCTCTCACTCCCTTATTCACAGCACGTCCGATGAAGGGGTTGTTCACGGGAACACAACTGACTACTGTGAATACGTTGCACGATGACATAATTCAAGTGCTCACAATTGCAAATTAAAAAAAAAAACTACACAAAACACAGAAATATTGTACTGTGCATTTTGTGCGAGATCGTGCGTATTTGCTTGGTTTCCGCACAAAACCAATCCGCGGAAAGTCTAAAATTCCACATTCAGTATTCCCAACCTAACACACATAACAATTTCCCTCTTCTTACTGCTTAAGTGACATATTGATTTTACTGCTTTAGGCTTTTAACATATTATTTTTAGAGACGTTCAATATAGTAATAATTATAAATTGGAAGCTTACCACTGCAATTTCACCTAAATTGCACTGTTAATTATTGTTTTTAAATATTTGCAAAAATTAAGTAGACTCTACAGCTCCAGAAAAGTTACTGCATTCGTGATGCAAGTAACATTAAGGAAGCCGTGAAGAAAATCAACAAGATTCCAGACTCATCATAGACTGGGGGAAAAAAAAGACAGACGTATATCACGGCCTGCTGGAGTATAGTAAACACAGAAAACATTTTAAAGCAACAATGTTGAAGATAGATATTTTTGTTTTGCAAATTTGCCGACATTGAACAGAAACCAAGATGGAGATTTCATTGCAACTAATTAGAAATTCCTCTTTCAGGTATGTAATAAACGATCTTCGCACAAAATAATGTACGATACACGAGAGGTATGTTTTCTTTCAATTCTCGGAAATTAAAAAAGCTCAACTACGTTTCGCTTTTTCAAACTTTTCCTCGAACATGAAAACTTCAACATACCGCTCTTGTAACGCATATTACTATTTATTGTTATTTGCTAAAGAAATAACCCACTAAAATTGACACGATTACGGTTCACCCGGTATAAGGTATGCATTTATACAGCTGACACCTTACACAACATCGGGCAAAGATATTTTTCGTCACTCAACCATTAGCAGGAGTTTAGCATTTACCAGGTGAAATGCGACAGTCAAATAACAAACTGAGGTATAATTAAGCCCCATTAAATCAAATGCCAGTTCCTGTCCGAAAAATAGGAGTCTCACACGAGTGTTGTCGTGTATACACGGACGTGAGGCGGGAAGTCTTAAAATTGAGCAATTATGGAACATTAAATCCGCTTTATCTTGTTGACACTGCCAATGCCCGACGACTCTAACTTGTTTTGAAAGCACTGCAGTCGAAACTTGCGTGGGCGAAAACTATAATCGTGCACATCAACGCTTTCTTATTACAGTAAATGCCACATGTGTTGCCTATATGTCTAAGTGAAGTGAAAGAACCTAAATTCAGAAGAACGAAAGCTTCTTACGCTCTAGTTTATAATTTCATAACGTGCAGTGTATGAATGGGGTCAAGCTGAATTTATTTCTAGCGGAATAAGCTAACATAGCTAAATCATCAGTAAAATGATACTTGATTAACCCTTAAATTGGCAAAACTTAATTTCTCACACTAGTTTATTAAACCGTGTCGGACCGTAAAGAAAACAACTATCGCAATGTCCATATTTTATGTGTTGTGCAATATTATAGTATTGTGAAATTTTAATTTTTCTACCGATTTTTTTCTATTGTTCTATTAAAATTATAGCACATAGCCTATTAACCTGTTGTCAATTTAAGAGGTAATGATTCGACTTGAAAGAGAATGCACATTCTGCCCACTCTTGAGAATAGGTCCTATACAGGGTGATTCACGACATAGCAATGAAATAAAATCCAATAAAAAATTTCATTGCATGTTTTGTGAAAACCATTTATTTAATATCCAATATGATCAATAAATTTAACAGAGTAGAGTATTATGATGATAAATAATTCAAATAATTTTAGTTTTGTCTTTTAAATGTGCAGAAATTTGATGCGAACAAATGTAACGTTCCGTTCTGAAAGGAATTTTTAAAAGTTACACTTGTTCCGATAAAATTTCTACATATTTAAAGGACAAAACTAAAATTCTTTCAGTCATTCATTATCATAATACACTGTTCTCTTTAATTGACTGAGCAAATTGGGAATTAAATTAATGGCTTTCCCAAAAATGAAATGATTAATATAAATCAATCTTTTCTCGAAAAGAAAGCAAAACCGATTAAAATTGTATTAAACTTTTTGTTTGGAATATCCCAAAGAATACACCCCTGAAATTAATGACTTTTTTTACTGTTTACTTTAGTATATACAGGGTGTTAAAAATAACGTTTACAACGTTTCAGGGATGATAGAGGAGGTAAAAACAAACATCTGTTTTAAGTGAAAAAACTTTAGCAGATGCGCCGTTTTGCCGCTAGATGGCCTGAAGGATAAACGACTTGACTTCCGTCGCAACACACACTGGTTAGTTCTATTTGTGCACGACCATCTTGTAGGGCCTTTTAGGAAATATCCCATTGAACATCAGAGAACGAATATGGTTTCAGCATGATGGTGCCCCTCCACACTTTGATCGTCGTGTCAGGAACAATCTAAATGCCACATTCTCCGATCGCTGGATTGGCAGGGGTGGGCCGGTACCGTGGCCACCTCGATCAGCGGACCTAACCCCACTGGATTTCTTTTTGTGGGGAGATGTGAAACATTTTGTGTATGAGACACCGATCGATACGGCAGAAGACTTAGTTGCTCGCGTTATTGAAGTTGCACATGTTATCCGAGACAATGTTGGCCTTTTTGAGCGTTGCAGACACTCCATAGTACGAAGGTACCAGTTGTGCAATGCCTTCAATGGACGGTAGTTTGAACACCACCTCTAAAACGACAATTGGTCTCGTTCCTTATGGATTATACTAACACTTACGTACACGATAAACGGCGCATCTACCAAAGTTTTGTCACTTACAATAGTAATATGCGTTACAAGATCGGTATGTTGAAGTTTTCATGTTCGAGGAAAAGTTTGAAAAAGCGAAACATAGTTGAGCTTTTTTAATTTCCGAGAACTGAAAGAAAACATACCGCTCGTGTATCGTACATTATTTTGTGCGAAGATCGTTTATTACATACCTGAAAGAGGAATTTCTAATTAGTTGCAATGAAATCTCCATCTTGGCTTCTGTTCAATGACGGCAAATTTGCAAAACAAAAATATCTATCTTCAACATTGTTGCTTTAAAATGTTTCCTGTGTTTACTATACTCCAGCAGGCCGTGATATACGTCTGTCTTTATTTCCCCCCCAGTCTATGTTGAGTCTGGAATCTTGTTGATTTTTTCACGGCTTCCTTAATGTTACTTGCATCACGAATGCAGTAACTTTAGTGGAGTTGTAGAGTTTACTTAATTTTTGCAAATATTTAAAAAAACAATAATTAAGAGTGCAATTTAGGTGAAATTGCAGTGGCACGTTTCCAATTTATAATTATTATATATTGAATGTGTCTAAAAATAATATGTTAAAAGCCTAAAGCAGTAAAATCAATATGTCACTTAAGCGGTAAGAAGAGGGAAATTGTTATGTGTGTTAGGTTGGGATTACTGAATATGGAATTTTAGACTTTCCGCGGATTGGTTTTGTGCGGAAACCAAGAAAATACGCACGATCTCGCACAAAATCAATTACTTCAATAAAACGATTGTAACTTATGGCAGTCACTTAATTTTGGAAACCCCTGTTGCTAGTTCTTGCTCTTGTACTGTCACGTTAGTGCAAACAAAGGCCGGATACTTGGGGCAACAATAGTCGGTACTATACCCTTTCTCCACTAGATTTGTATCTATTATTAGCATTTTCTAACACAAAAGAAACCTTGTACAATGTTTCTGGAAAAGTGAAGTTTCAAGTGTTTTCAAGAACAGAGTAAGATATTCATGAAGCACGTAGCGGGTTTCTTGCAACTCAGGACTCTCTCTCCATTGTCAGTAATTAATGTTTGAATTATATCGGTGTTAATAGTTCTGTGTAAGATTTTAATTGCTTTCACCTGAAAATAGATCGAACTACACTCTGTAGTCGGCGTAAATGATTGCACGATTCCACCAAGATAAATAGTACACACAGACTGTGTTTACTCCTAGTAAATGCAAACCCGCAACTTGAGCCAGTACACAAAACTGGAAGATAATATTTGCGAACCTTCAGGAGTTGCCCGGGGCGATTTATTCAACACTTGGAATGTTATGCATCTCTAGGGCAACGCTGTGAGCACAGCATATTTCTTACAAGATGTGATGCATCGCAAAGCCTCCTGCAATGTTACAATGGAGTTAGTTTTGCTTCTCGCTTTAATGATGTGAATGTACAAAGAAGGTAACTTTGTATTTCACATTTATATTTACATTATACCAAGAAAATTAGGAATGTACAAGATATCACGTTTTATAAAAATAAAAAAATAATAAAAAATAACTGGCAAAATAAGTAAATGAATAATAAAATAGAAATTGAATGAAGAATTGAAGAAATAAAATATGTAAATAACTAAGTAAATAAACAACTAAATAAACTAGGTAATTAAATAAGTAAATAAATAATTAAATGACTATGTAAACAAATAAATAACTACATAAATAAATGAATGAAGGAATGAATAAATAAAAAATAAATAAACTAAATAAACAAGTAACTAAGTAATTAAATAAATAAGGAAGTAAATAAACAAAGAAATAAGTAAATAAATGAAGGAATAAACAAATAAAAATATCTAAATAAATAAGTAAATAAATAAATGAATAAATAAATTAATTAGTTAATGAGTAACTAAGTAAATAAATAAAAAGTAACTAACTAACTAAATAATTGAATGAAGGAATTAATAAAAATAAATAAATAAGTAGTTAAATAATAAATAAACTTATAAGTAAATGAATGAAGGAATCAACAAATAAAAATATCTAAATAAATAAGTAAGTAAATAAATAAATAAATAACTAAATGAAAAAGTAAATGACCGAAGGAATGAATAAATAGAAATATATAAACAAATAAGTAAATAAAGAAGTGGTTAAGTAAATAAATAAATAAATAATCAATAAGTGAATGGATAAAGGAGTAAATAAATAATTGAGTAAATAAATAAGTAAATAAATAATTAAGTAACTAAAAAAATAAGTAAATAAATGAAGGAATGAATAAATAAAAATATATAAATAAGTAAATAAATACACTTAAATAAAGAGTAGGTAAATAAATGAAAATAATTATACAATAAATAAATACAAATAAATAAGTCAACGGATGAAATAATGGATAGATGGATAAATAAATAAATAAATAGTAAATAAATATATAAGTAAACAAATAAAAATAATTTAATTTGTAAATAAGTAGCTAAATGAGTATATGAGTGAAGGAATGAATAATTAAATTAAAATATATAAATAAATAAGTAAAAAGTATAAAGAAATAAATATTTCTAACATTTCAGTCCCGTCAAGCAGGAAATCGTTTGATATAATATCATGGTATTTCTGACGCTTCCACGTACTTTTATTTTAGTTCCCATAACAACCATTACCGCGCTCCTACATATAATATCATGGGTTTTCGGACGCTTCCACGTACTTTTATTTTAGTTCCCATAACAACCATTACCGCACTGCTACATATAATATCATGGGTTTTCGGACGCTTCCACGTACTTTTATTTTAGTTCCCATAACAACCATTACCGCACTGCTACATATAATATCATGGGTTTTCGGACGCTTCCACGTACTTTTATTTTAGTTCCCATAACAACCATTACCGCACTGCTACATATAATATCATGGGTTTTCGGACGCTTCCACGTACTTTTATTTTAGTTCCCATAACAACCATTACCGCGCTCCTACATATAATATCATGGGTTTTCGGACGCTTCCATGTACTTTTATTTTAGTTCCCATAACAACCATTACCGCACTGCTATATATAATATCATGGGTTTTCGGACGCTTCCACGTACTTTTATTTTAGTTCCCATAACAACCATTACCGCACTGCTAGATATAATATCAATTTTTGTCATCTTATCTGCATCTAAAAAAATCTGAAAGTTAGAATTTATAAAACAGTTACATTGCCGGTTGTTCTGTATGGTTTTGCAACTTTGACTTCCAGTTTAGGAGAGGAACAGAGATTAAGGGTGTTCGAGAATAAAGTGCTTAGGAGAATATTTGGGGCAAAGAGGGATGAAGTTACAGGAGAATGGAGAAAGTTACACAACACAGAACTGCACGCATTTTATTCTTCACCTGCCATAATTAGGAACATTAAATCCAGACGTTTGAGATGGACAGGGCATGTAGCACGTATGTGTAACTCCAGAAATACATAAGTTATAGTGTGCTAGTTGGAAGACGTAAGGGAATAAGACCTTTCAGGAAGCCGAGACGAAGATGGGACGATAATATTGTATTCTTCACCTGCCATAGTTAGGAACATTAAATCCAGACGTTTGAGATGGACAGGGCATGTAGCACGTATGGGTGACACCAGAAATACATAAGTTACAGAAGTCGGAAGACATAAGGGAACAAGACCTTTGAGGAAGCCGAGACGAAAATGGGACGATAATATTAAAATGGATTTGAGGGACTGGAATAATCTTGCTCAGGATAGGGACCAATGGGGAGCTTATGTGAGGGCGGCAATGAACTTCTGGTTCTCTAAAAGCCAGTTGTGAGTAAGCAAGTCAGAGTTTTATATTTTGAAGTTTTGTCATGTCCATATGTTTTGTTTTGTGTTTTCTGTATTTTTGTTTCGTTTGTGTTTATTGGAAGTTTTTAATGCTGCGAAATTTTTTAGAAAATAAATAAACGTAGTGTTAGTGTTCGGAATGTATACATGATTCTTAAGTTTTGTTTTGGTCAAGTTCTGTGTGAGCGTTGAAAGTGTGTTGTTAAGTATTGCAGTATTTTCTTTAGTGCTAAGGGTCATTTAATGTTCCCTAAAAATTTTTATCAGTGTTTTGATTTTCTATTTGTGTTGTTGGTTTATAATTGTAATATTGTTTTGTAACTATGTTTACTTTATCTTGAAATTGGCTTGTTATTTTGTGTTTGTATTTTGTTGTGTCCTTTGTTTAATATTTTGTATTTGCTTTTTCTTATAAATTGTGATTGTTACCCTTTGCATTGTACCAACATTATCATCGGGTATCTTCCCTTTCGTAATGTAAGAAAAAATCATTAATTCATTATTTACTACAGAAAGACCCATTTCGACGGAAAATATGTCTAAATGTTAACCGTAACAAATGACAGTAGCAAATACTGTCTTGCAATAATTTCGTCTATGTCTTGTTGCTATGCGACCACATCGGGTAGGCTAAGATGATTGTGTGTTTCGATAACGGGAATTTTGCTGACGTGTGCGGAGATATTCTTCACTGGATTTTGAGAGGTTGTCTGCGAGATTCGGGAGCGATTGGTCACGGAGTATTGCCTCCGGGAGGTTCCGGCTGTGATCAGCAGATTAACGGGGCGTTAAGCAGAGCTGCAGTCAACACTGATCCTAATCTCTTCAATCCTTCTATTTATTTACACGGGAAAAGGAAATAAAATTCATTCCCATGGAGCGATCATTTTGCTTTTTCCATGAAAATCAAGACTACGGGATAAAGCAGGCGTACCTGTTTCTACCACATATCGCACCACTAGTTAAATACTGTCGTATGTCCAAAATTACATTACATTTTTCCAACACTGCTTTAGAATATGGTGAAGAATGGGTACAACGGAGAAAAATTTGTAAGTTTAAGTGTAGGTCATGTAATCTTACAAGCAAACGTTCTGATGGGGGCAGAAAAAAAGTTAAATTTTATTCTTCCACCATGTTAATAATGTCAAAAGAAGTGCTTATACAAATTTTGGCCACTCGACAGCAATTACGAGGGCCATGAAAAATAAGTTCGCCAGGGTTCGTTAACAGAAAGAAAAACACAGTTTTATTGAAAAAAGTTATTGGAACAGACACAGCAATTGTTGGGCTACTTTTCAATATTTTTTCCATCGGAATTGAGACATTTCTCATATCATGGGATCGACAGAGAGAGGTGCAGAAGCAGTCAAACTGTGGTTTCGATCTGAGGCGGCTGACTTCTACGACACAAAAATTGATTCCATGGTATGACAAATGTCTCAATTCCAGTGGGGGATATGTTGACAAATAGCGATAAAATTGCAGTATATGTTTCAATAAATATTTCCATGCAATTGTGCTTTTTTCTATAAACGGCCCCAGGGAAAATCACTTTCTGGACGACATCGTAATTGCGTTCGAGTGCCCAAAATTTGTATAAGCACTTCTTTTGACATCATTAACATGGTGGAAGAAAAAAATTAACTTTTTTAACTGCTCCCATCAGAATGTTTGCTTGATAGTTCTGTCGCATCTTGATCTTGAATAAATCGAGTTCTTGCAAGCGATATGACTGTAATGTAAGGGAAGCTTCAAACTTTTGTTCATGCCTGTACTTGTTTATTTTATCACGCAGTCATTACCGCATTTTAATATTTTATCTCATCAATGGAAACATGACACTCCTTCCCCTCAATGGTGAGCCTCAGGGAGGAAAGGCTTTTACATAATCAACTTTAAAATAATGATTATCAATTTTCAACGATTATCGTATTTCACTGCCAATTAGTAGAGAAAGGGGAAATCACTGACATGCTTCAAAATCGTAACCGTATATATGTGCACATCTCTTGCATGAAAAATATGCATACATCAATTATATAAAATTATTGATATTATTATTATTATTTTATTATTATTATTATTATTATTATTATTATTATTATTATTATTATTATTATTATTATTGCCTCTTATTCGGTTGAGAAGCTTTTATCATCCAGTCTGCTGTCAAAAAATCTGAAAGTTAGAATTTATAAAACAGTTATATTACCGGTTGTTCTTTATGGTTGTGAACCTTGGACTCTCACTTTGGGAGAAGAACATAGGTTAAGGATGTTTGAGAATAAGATGCTTAGGAAAATATTTGGGGCTAAGAGGGATGAAGTTACAGGAGAATGGAGAAAGTTACACAACGCAGAACTGCACGCATTGTATTCTTCACCTGACATAATTAGGAATATTAAGTCCAGACGTTTGAGATGGGCAGGCCATGTAGCACGTATGGGCGAATCCAGAAATGCATATGGAGTGTTAGTTGAGAGGCGGGGGAAAAAGACCTTTGGGGAGGCCGAGACGTAGATGGGAAGATAATATTAAAATGGATTTGAGGGAGGTGGGATATGATGATAGAGAGTGGATTAATCTTGCTCAGAATAGGGACCACTGGCGGGCTTATGTAAGGGCGGCAATCAACCTCCGGGTTCCTTAAAAGCCAGTAAGTAAGTAAGTATTATTATTATTATTATTATTATTATTATTATTATTATTATTATTATTAAATATGCTTAAAACTAATTTTGTGTTATAATATAAGCTTCAAGTCTGGGATCTATTCCATTCACGGCAACACAGATACAAAACGGCAACACAAATAGAAAACAGCAATATAGAAAACAGGAACACAAGTAAAAACGGTAACACAGATACAAAACGGTAACACAGATACAAAACGGCAACAAAGATGCAAAACAACACAAATACAAAACGGAAACACAAATACAAAACGACAATGCAAATACAAATCGTCAACACAAATACAAATCGGCAACATAAATACAAAACAACAGAAATACAAGACGGGAACACAAATACAAAACGGCAGCATAAATGCAAAACAACAAAAATACAAAACGGGAACACAAATACAAAAAGGCAACATAAATACAAATCGGCAACACAAATACAAAACGGGAACACAAATACAAATCAGCAACAGAAATACAAAATAACAGAATTACAAATCTGCAACACAAATACAAAACGGCAACACAAATGCAAAACAACAAAAATACAAAACGGGAACACAAATACAAAAAGGCAACATAAATACAAATCGGCAACACAAATACAAAACGGGAACACAAATACAAATCAGCAACAGAAATACAAAATAACAGAATTACAAATCTGCAACACAAATACAAAACGGCAACACAAATGCAAAACAACAAAAATACAAAACGGGAACACAAATACAAAAAGGCAACATAAATACAAATCGGCAACACAAATGCAAAACAACAAAAATACAAAACGGGAACACAAATACAAAAAGGCAACATAAATACAAATCGGCAACACAAATACAAAACGGGAACACAAATACAAATCAGCAACAGAAATACAAAATAACAGAATTACAAATCTGCAACACAAATACAAAACGGCAACACAAATGCAAAACAACAAAAATACAAAACGGGAACACAAATACAAAAAGGCAACATAAATACAAAACGGCAACACAAATGCAAAACAACAAAAATACAAAACGGGAACACAAATACAAAAAGGCAACATAAATACAAATCGGCAACACAAATACAAAACGGGAACACAAATACAAATCAGCAACAGAAATACAAAATAACACAATTACAAATCTGCAACACAAATACAAAACGGCAACACAAATGCAAAACAACAAAAATACAAAACGGGAACACAAATACAAAAAGGCAACATAAATACAAATCGGCAACACAAATGCAAAACAACAAAAATACAAAACGGGAACAAAAATACAAAAAGGCAACATAAATACAAATCTGCAACACAAATATAAAACGGCAACACAAATGCAAAACAACAAAAATACAAAACGGGAACACAAATGCAAAACAACAAAAATACAAAACGGGAACACAAATACAAAACAACAAAAATACAAAACGGGAACACAAATGCAAAACAACAAAAATACAAAACGGGAACACAAATGCAAAACAACAAAAATACAAAACGGGAACACAAATGCAAAACAACAAAAATACAAAACGGGAACACAAATGCAAAACAACAAAAATACAAAACGGGAACACAAATGCAAAACAACAAAAATACAAAACGGAACACAAATGCAAAACAACAAAAATACAAAACGGGAACACAAATGCAAAACAACAAAAATACAAAACGGGAACACAAATGCAAAACAACAAAAATACAAAACGGGAACACAAATACAAAACAACAAAAATACAAAACGGGAACACAAATGCAAAACAACAAAAATACAAAACGGGAACACAAATGCAAAACAACAAAAATACAAAACGGGAACACAAATGCAAAACAACAAAAATACAAAACGGGAACACAAATGCAAAACAACAAAAATACAAAACGGGAACACAAATGCAAAACAACAAAAATACAAAACGGGAACACAAATACAAAACAACAAAAATACAAAACGGGAACACAAATGCAAAACAACAAAAATACAAAACGGGAACACAAATGCAAAACAACAAAAATACAAAACGGGAACACAAATGCAAAACAACAAAAATACAAAACGGGAACACAAATACAAAAAGGCAACATAAATACAAATCGGCAACAGAAATGCAAAACAACAAAAATACAAAACGGGAACAAAAATACAAAAAGGCAACATAAATACAAATCTGCAACACAAATATAAAACGGCAACACAAATGCAAAACAACAAAAATACAAAACGGGAACACAAATGCAAAACAACAAAAATACAAAACGGGAACACAAATACAAAACAACAAAAATACAAAACGGGAACACAAATGCAAAACAACAAAAATACAAAACGGCAGCACAAATACAAAACAGGAACATAAAACAACAGATACGAAACAGCAACACAACCACAAAAAAATGCAAATACAATCCGTATGAAAGGCAAGACAAATTCACAATAGTTTCTAAACCAAAATTGCTATATCTACTTTTTTCCGCAACCAGATATAAATTAAAATTACAAATCTGAAATGTACTTCAAAGTGATGAAGAGAGAAAAAGTATTAAGTAATCAATTATGTAATAATGTATGTACTGTTATTCAAATAGCAAATATTCATTCTATTATCATAACCCATTTGATAACATTACTTTTATAAAACTGCGAGGGATTTCGCAGAATTCAACGTCAAAAAGAGGCTAATCGCCTTGGGAATAAAATGCGCGCCGACAATTTTATTTGCTCACTCCCGATTCCGGTAAATCGACAGTGCGTTCCTTAATTGGGTTTTAACTGATTTTGTCTTTGATTTTGCAGATTTCCCCGAGAGCAGCAGACACTACCCAATCATTTCTACTTCACGGACTTCGAGCGCCACACGGCAGAGATAGCAGCTTTCCATTTGGACAGGTGAGTACACAGCAGCTCTGTGAGGCGAGGGCATGGAGTCCGGCACGATACAGCGCTGAGATTTACAAGGAAAACGTCTGCGACATCACTTTATTAGATATTCCACCCTCCTCAGGGTTAGGCCGCTTTAACTCATAGAAAAATTTTAATTCTATTTTTTCGTTTGTACTTTTTAAGGAGAGCGACATTTTATCAACTTATTTTCTTACACACGAGGCGCATCCAGAAAGTAAGTTTCCCTATTTTTTAAAAAACAAGAACACACACTTTCAGGAAAACATTTATTGGCAACAGGTACAGCAATGTTTCATCTATTTTTGAACATAGCCACCATCAGAATTGAGACACTTGTATCGTGGGATCAACTTTTGTATCCCTCTGTAGTAGAATGGAACCAGCGTGTGACAGACGTCTTCAGCTCTTCGTCGTTGCCAAAACGCTCACTGGAGGACAGGAATTTCTTGAGAGAGAAAGAGAGAGAGGGGGAGAGAGAGGGAGAGAGGGGGAGAGAGAGAGGGAGAGAAAGAGAGAGGAAGAGAGAGAGGGAGGGAAAGAGAGAGGGAGAGAGAGAGGGAGAGAGAGGGAGAGAGAGGGAGAGAGAGGGAGGAAAGAGAGAGGGAGAGAGAGGGAGAGAGAGAGGGAGAGAGAGAGGGGAGAGAGAGGGAGAGAGAGGGGAGAGAGAGGGAGAGAGAGAGGGGGAGAAAGAGGGAGAGAAAGAGAGAGTGAGAGAGAGGGAGAGAGAGAGGGAGAGAGAGGGAGAGAGAGGGAGAAAGAGAGAGGGAGAGAGAGGGAGAGAGGGGGAGAAAGAGAGAGGGAGAGAGAGGGGAGAGAGAGAGGGAGAGAGAGGGAGGGAGAGAGGGAGAGAGAGGGAGAGAGAGAGGGAGAAAGAGAGAGGGAGAGAGGGAGAGAGAGGGGGAGAGAGGGGGAGAGGGAGGCAGAGAGAGGGAGAGAGAGAGGGAGAGAGGGGGAGAAAGAGAGAGGGAGAGAGATAGGCAGAGAGAGAGGGAGAGAGGGGGAGAAAGAGAGAGGGAGAGAGAGGGGAGAGAGAGGGAGAGAGAGTGAGAGAGAGGGAGAAAGAGAGAGGGAGAGAGAGGGAGAAAGAGAGAGGGAGAGAGAGGGAGGGAGAGAGGAGAGAGAAAGAGAGAGGGAGAAAGAGAGAGGGGGAGAGAGAGGGAGAGAGGGGGAGAAAGAGAGAGGGAGAGAGAGAGGGAGAGAGGGAGAGAGAGAGGGAGAGAAGGAGAGGAGAGAGAGGGGGAGAGAGAGAGGGTGAGAGAGAGGGAGAGAGATGGGGGAGAGAGGGAGAGAGAGGGGTGAGAGAGGGGGAGAGAGAGGGAGAGGGGGAGAGGGAGAGAGAGGGAGAGAGGGGGGAGATAGGGGGAGAGGGGAGAGAGGGAAGAGAGAGAGGGAGAGAGAGGGAGAGAGAGGCAGAGAGAGGGGAGAGAGAGAGGGAGAGAGAGGGGGAGAGGGAGGGAGGGAGAGAGAGAGGGGGGGTTCGGCCCATAGACCTGACAGAGCTGCCGATGAATTTCAATTGGCGCAATGCTTTGTGCATTAAAGAACTTTATCACCGACCGAACCTCGCAGGCGGCGGGAGAAGGAATAAGAGCTTCCATTTCGGACCACTGCTGCCACGCTACTGGCACCAGGCGGGACCCGTCCGGCTGGCATATGATTGATACGTCATAGATCTGTTACGCATGAGCAATTGACACGGCTAATTACGTTTACTTTCAAGGGGAAAAATCGGGAAACTTACTTTCTGGATGCGCCTCGTGTATATATATATATATATATATATATATATATATATATAATTTCAACTGCTAATGGAAATTACGAGAAAACGGCTGAACGGATTTTAATAAATCATCCCTCATTTTGAAGCTTGGAACTCAAAGTTTTTCAGAAAAATAGTAGTTTTCATTGAAATGTCAATTTTTCAACATAATTTTCCTATTTTCCAAAATCCATCTGTCGTCAGTTTTGAGAACTAGCTAATTGCATTTCAGAATAAAACAAAACACACTACAGTAAACAATATTACACGAAGGCCATGATCTGCAAGAATGCTGACATATTTAGAGCTCAAATTAAATTGGTTATTAAAAACTTAACTTACTAAAAAATAATTTACAGGTTCGATTCTGTGGTGTGTAATTTTCTGAGTACAGCTGTGTATTGGATATTAAAAACTACAAAACTTGAGGTGGTTTGATGACATTATTACCATTAGAAATTAAATATTATTGTAGTTAATGCCATGATGTGACTATTTTTAATTAATTATACATATTAATGCTATATTGATGATATGAAAGTGAAACGTTTTGGGGTTATATAAGTAGATGTAGAGAATAACTTAAATTAGATTTTGATTTCTATATTTTACTGAGTGGCGGGTATATAGTATATATAGTATATGTTACTGAAACCTATAAAACATAAATAAGTTAATAGTATTATTAAAAATCAAATATTTTTATACAGTAGTTACTAATCAAGTGGGGTTGGGTCTTTTTCATATATTTAATGACGGTGTGGTGTAGATATTTATATGCGTGGTTCTCTTCAGTATTGGCTCGAGAGAGAGTATCTTTCATTATTACGGAAGCAAATAATTTTCAGAATGTCTGGTATTCTTCATTGAAAATAAATCTGAAAAATGTTTATTTGAACATCTAATGAACTTAGTTTGCAGCATTTGCTGCACAAGCCACTAGTCTCTCTATATATAATTTGAACTGGTAATGGAAATTACGGGAAAACGGCTGAACGGATTTTAATGAATGACCAGTCATTTTGAAGCTTGCATCCAAACATTTTCAGAAAAATAGTAACTTTCGATGAAGCGTTAGTTTTCCTACATAATTTTCCTATTTTCCAAAATCCATCTTTCGTCAGTTTTGATAACTAATTGCATTTCAGAATAAACAAAACCCATACTACAATAAACAATAGGCTATTACACGAAGGCCATGACAGGCAATATTGCTGACATATTTAGATTTCAAATTCAATTGATTATTAAAAAATTCAAGACTTACTAAAATAATTTGTAGGTTTGAATACAGCTGTGTATTGGACATTAAAATCTACGAAACTTGAGGTGGTTTGATGACATTATTATCATTAGAAATGAAAATTGTTATAGTTAATGTCATGATGTGACTATTTTCCATTAATTATACATATTAATGTTATATTGATGATATGAAAGTGAAATGTTTTGGGGTTATACAAGTAGATTTAGAGAATACCTTAAATTAGATCTTCATTTCTATAATTTACTGAGTGGCAGCTATTATATACATATATAGCTACAACTACAGAACTTACTTAAGATAATAACATTGTTATTAAAAATCAAATATTTTTATAGTTATTAATCAAGTGGGATTGGATCTTTTCATATACTTAATGGCGGTGTGGTGTAGATATTTATATGCGTCATTCTCTTCAGTATTGGTTCGAGAGAGCGCAAAAATTACAGTTCATAGGGGAAGACCAAAAGGTATTATTTGCTCATAAAATAAGAGGTTTAGAAAATTTTGTAGTCTCCCGATGATTTCAGCAAATCTCTTAGCAGGATAAAATGATTTTACCCTCTACATTTCAAGCTCTACATGCAGTAACTATACCAAGATGCTATGTCTATTGTTTGAAAGTATAGCAAACCTGACTTTTTTTTTTAACTTTCACCTACAATCCACAATGACTTGAAATAATTATTGCTTTACTCCCACATGAAAAACCCACTGATCATCCCGACATTGTTACTTGCGCTTTCGCGTTGAAACTCAAAACTGAAGGTGAATAAGTTCAAGAAAAAGTATTTGGCTTAAAAACATTCAGAGGTAGTATATTTCATTATTATGGCAGAAAATAACTGTCAAAATGTCTGGTATTCTTCATTCAAAATACTGTAAATCTGAAAAAAATTTATTCGAACGTCTAATGAACTTAGTTTGCAGCATTTGCTGCACTAGTATACCATTAGTATGACTAGTATGACGCCATAACTAAAGTTAATGATGACTTGAATTCTATATCCATATGGTCGAAAACTCACGGACTTAATTTAAATGCAAGTAAATCGCAGGCAATCTTAATAGAACATCAAAGATCGAAGTGTGACAAGCAAAATTTGCCACCGATAATTGTAAATAATACTACTACTCCATACAGTACGACTGTGAAGAACCTTGGTATTTATATGGATTGTCACCTGGAATGGAATGAACAAGTGAATCACACTTCCAAAAAAATATTTTCCATTATTCACTCATTAAAGCGACTGAAGAACTTTCTTCCTGATAAATTAAAATTAATCCTTGTACAAACACTCGTGATGCCACACTTTGACTACTGCGATATTATATTAAGTAACCTAAATGCAAATTTGAGCAACAGGCTACAACGTGTGCATAATGCGTGCGTCCGTTATATTTGTAATATTCGTAAGTATGATCATGTTTCCCCGTCTTTCCAAACTCTGTCTTGGCTAAGGCTAAGCGATCGACGAGCCCTGCATTCTCTTGTTCTCTTATTTCAAATTCTGCGCACCGCTACCCCAATCTATTTGGCTTCTCGTTTCCAAAATTTATCCGCATATCATCAGCTAAGTACAAGATCTCATCACAACAATTTACTCATTATACCCTACCACAAGACATCTTTATATTCTTCATCCTATACAGTTTCAGTTGCTAGAAATTGGAACTCGCTTCCGAGTGATATAAGGGGTTGTTGGACAATAACTTCATTTAGGTCAAAATTGCATAAATTCTTACTTAACAGATGAATTGCTGATTAATATTTGTTACTTATAATGAAACTAACATCTGTCCATTCTTATTATTATTATTATTATTATTATTATTATTATTATTATTATTATTATCATTAATTTTTCTAAATAGATTTACAAAACCTCTAATGGCAATTACATTAATATTCTCATTATAGAAATAGAAATATATATATATATATATATATATATATATATATATATATATTCCCTGTAACATAGTCCTAGTAACCTTATGTTAAATTAATTTTCATCATTTTACTAGCTATCTCAAATATTAAATTAATTATAATTCATTGAATTAAATTAGCTCATAAATTAAGTTACTACTTTACCTTATAGATTTATCTAAATTTAAATAAATGTGTAGTGAAGAATATTGCTGGAGAACCTTTTAAGTGTAGTGTAAATATTTGTAATTTAAATTTATGTATTGTATTCATTAAGGCTGGTTGAGTTGAAGAGAAGGCCGTATGGCCTTAACTCTGCCAGCGAAAATAAAACATTATTATTATTATTATTATTATTATTATTATTATTATTAATATCAGCCGCAGTTTTTTCTCAAAAACGAATCTCAAATTTAAGCTGTTGTAGCAATGATATTTCTACGACTATAAAAAGTTAAAACTGTCATGAAATAAGAAAAAATGAATACAAATTTCACTGACTTCTCCCTTGAGAATATAAATCTCTGCCGAAATTTAGGAAGATTAACAGATCGAAAGGAGATGGTAAATATTGTAAGCCTGCTCCATGAAAAGAAAAAAGAAAAAGTATGAAACACGAATTCCAACTTTATTTCGTTTCTCCTGCCACTATTTTTACCGGTTCAGATATAATGGAAAGCACAATATTCATCTGTCGAATATGACATTTAATCTTTGAATTTAAACACAACAGATGTTCCACCATCGCGGTACCGCAGGTTACATGTATCTGTTATACAAACAAACATACAGAAGCGCTTTCAACTGTTCCTCGGTTGTAAACGGGAGCGTGTCGCATCACAGACCATATTAATTATGTATAAAGGTTAAGAAAGATCATATTATAACAGACATTTTCAGTCAGGCGAAAGAGTCAACTCCGGTTAAACAAAGGGAGTAGCTGTCATGGTCGACCGCGCTTTAAATGTCACTCAAACACATCGACGCTCGTCTGATGACACCATTTATCTCAAAGTGGATCCAAACAACACCTGTTAATAGAAGCAGGAAAGCTGATCACACCCCATATCCGATGGTTATGCGATTCAATTACACCCATCAAGTTCTCTAATGGATGAAACTAATAATATTTGACCTAGATGTTACAAAGATATAGAAAGGATACATCCACCTACTCTTCCATCTGCTATCCACCTGAGTGTTCTCTGTACCTATGTGCCCTTCTACCTACCTATCTCTCTATTACCTTTTCAAGATTGTGAGCACCGACCATATGTCAACTAAGTGAGCGAGTATCATGAAATCTTATACGTTTAATAGGCCTATATAATACAAAAATAAAATAAACATACAAGTAAATACAATTTTAAAACACTTTACCAGGATAACGATGCCCTTGAACTTGAATGTTAGCCCAGATCACATATACAGGGTGTTTCCGAGGTGGTGTTACAAACTTTCAGGGATGATGGCGAAGGGCACATGTATCAATTTGAGATAAGGAACCCTGGTCCGGAAATGACCGAGTCGAAAGTTACAAGCAAAAATAGTTGTGTGGAAATGAAATAATTTTATTCCTCTGTACACCTTATTTATGTGTATTTATCTGTACATCTTACACATACTGTATTCTTCTGACGTTGTTTACGTTGTCTACTTACAGTATTCCATTCAGTGCGCTGTCTGAGGGATGGGGACAGGAAACTACACTAAAGCAATGCAGATAGCGTAATGTGTAACGGACATGGTCGGTCCTGATATGCACGTCTGTAGACAGCAGTGTATGTGTACAAGTTGCAGTGTCCAGTCGATCAGTCCTAGTGAAGTGGAGGAGTACACGAGAGCGGAATAAGCAGATCTGATTTTCGAATACGGATGAGCCAATGGGAACAGTAGACAAGCTCACAGATTGTATCGGGACAAGTACCCACGTAGGAGACATCCGGCCCATACCATTTTTCCACGACTGTTCCAAAGGTTAAGTGAAGGAGGGCAGGTGGTGCCAAATTACAATTCCATTTCCACACAACTATTTTTGCTTATAATTTTCGACTCAGTCATTTCCGGACCATGGTTCCTGATCTTAAATTGATACATGTGGCCTTCGCCATCATCCCTGAAAGTTTGCAACACCACCCCGGAAACACCTTGTAGATTGCTCTTTCCTAAGTTAAAATCGGTTGCACTTTGAAGAGAACAACCGCCAGGATCGCCACCCGTCATCCGTAAACGAACACGAGATAGCAGTACAGTCGCTAATGCAATTCAAATGGAAGTTATGACGTAACTTCTTATGTAACAACTAGATGGCAGCGTAGTAAACCTGACAAAAGTTGTTATCGTCAAAACCTATAACGCCGAGCAATCTAGGATGTTACTCCAAATTTCAGTCATGTTCCCCTCAGTATTTCGAGTCTTCTTGTATCTTCTGCGCTCCAAAGGTTATGAATGATTTATCCTTTTTAAACAAATATTTCAGACCTAAGGAGGGTTTGGAGATCTATCAATTGAAGTTCTATTGACAAAAACATAGTTTCGGGAAAACGCAATTTTTAGTGGGTGTGACATTTTAAAAGAGATTTCAAAAAGGCATATGACTCGGTTAAGAGAGAAGTTTTATATGATATTCTTATTGAATTTGGTATTCCCAAGAAGCTAGTTCGATTAATTAAAATGTGTCTCAGTGAAACGTACAGCAGAGTCCGTATAGGCCAATTTCTGTCAGATGCGTTTCCAATTCACTGCGGGCTAAAGCAAGGAGATGCACTATCACCTTTACTTTTTAACTTTGCTCTAGAGTATGCCATTAGGAAAGTTCAGGATAACAGAGAGGATTTGGAATTGAACGGGTTACATCAGCTTCTTGTCTATGCGGATGACGTGAATATATTAGGAGAAAATCAACAAACGATTAGGGAAAATACGGGAATTTTACTTGAAGGAAAAAAAGAGATAGGTTTGGAAGTAAATTTCGAAAAGAAAAAGTATGTGATTATGTCACGTGACGAGAATATTGTACGAAATAGAAATATAAAAATTGGAAATTTGTCCTTTGAAGAGGTGGAAAAATTCATATACCTGGGATTAACGGTAACAAACATAAATGATACTCGGGAGGAAATTAAACACAGAATAAATATGAGAAATGCCTGTTATTATTCGGTTGAGAAGCTTTTATCATCCAGTCTGCTGTCAAAAAATCTGTAAGTTAGAATTTATTAAACAGTTATATTACCGGTTGTTCTTTATGGTTGTGAAACTTAGACGCTCACTTTGAGAGAGGAACATAGGTTAAGGGTGTTTGAGAATAAGGTGCTTAGGAAAATATTTGGGGCTAAGAAGTTACAGGAGAATGGAGAAAGTTACACAACACAGAACTACACGCATTGTATTCTTCACCTGACATAATTAGGAACATTAAATCCAGACGTTTGAGATGGGCAGGGCATGTAGCATGTATGGGCGAATTCAGAAATGTATATAGAGTGTCGGAGGGAAAAATACCTTTGCGGAGGCCTAGACGTAGATGGGAAGATAATATTAAACTGGACTTGAGGAAGGTGGGATATGATGATAGAGAGTCGATTAATCTTGTTCAGGATAGGGACCAATGGCGGGCTTATGTGAGCGTGGCAATGAACCTCCGGGTTCCTTAAAAGTCAGTAACTAAGTAAGTATAGGCAGAGATACGAAGTTCGAACCTTGCGCACGTAACGAAAATACAATTTTATGAATCTTAATAGACTATGAAAAAGTTACTTAATTTAAAAAATAAATAAACACAGTTGCCTGCTAGTAAAGTTCAAGTCGTATTTATATTTCATTTCAGTGAAACAACTATTACATACACCACATGAAACAAAAGAAATATGAACTAGCGTAGAAAACACAAAGGAGTGAAAACTGTAAATTTTGGTGTTGGCAATAAACGAAGTTTGGTTATAAAGTATCATTGGCTGGCTCGTACAATTTTCCAATATTGTTGTGCGGTAGAATATTTTTCATTTCATACAACATCAAATAAAAACTTGGAAGTTTAAACCGGAAATATATATGCACGAAATATAAATTATATATCGTAACAATACAGGCTGTGTTTACGTACGTCAATAAATAACAGCTGATAAAATGGAAAATCAAACTAAAACAAGTTATATTTTTGTGATACAGACTACTATATCATTTAACAAGGGGAACACACAAACCTATACAAATATAGCCACACGTAACACAACATGCAGTATCATATATAAATGACATGTTTACAGTATAGAACGCGGTAGAACCACATTATACCTCTTTCCAACTTTTCATCAGCGTTCGATTCCTTTTCTCTCTCTACTTATTGCTGTGAACAGGGGGAAAAGAGACCAGGAAATTGTCTCCCACTTTTCAGAGAAGGAAAAAAAAAATAATCGGAGCAGAAGGCCTTCGGCCTGTCTATTACAAACCTCAACACCCTGCTTCACCCCGCGCTCTACGTACTCCAGTGAATGGACTGCGGTTGCAGACACTAGCGACGACTCCCGGACGAGATGCTCTGCTGTTTTCAAGACTGGAGTACGACTCGAGATCACAACTACTAGAGGATTCCACGTTAAGAAAAAAGCATTGGTTTTATGGGCCTTGCCTAGTACATTGTACAAGCTGTGTGGTAGATAGGCGTTTCTATGGAAACTGGTCAATTGATGGAATAGCTCCATATGCTCAATGCTTTCTTATTAACGTGGAATCCTCTTATATGAGCATTTAAACAGCTGCCAGTCGATTATGTGAATTTACAATTCTAAATGATCGCTCAAAACGCTATGAATTGTTTTGAAAAGAAGCACAGTGGTTCCATAACTTTTAGTTATGTTAAAAAGTGACTGCATTCCGTAAATTTCAAGTGGAGATCGAGCCAAATGCGTAACTCAGGCGGTAAGGCATTTTCCTACAGTTCAAGAGTTGCACTCGAGCGTGGGTTCGATTCCTACTTGCTCTGATTACCTGGTTGGGTTTAATTTTTTTTCTCCACTTGAAGAGATGGACTTCAAAGTGTCCAAGTATTTTTTTAAGATTTTAACTTATTTTATTCACATTTTAATTATATTTTTCAAGCCTATATACAAAATAACCGTAAGTAATATCATTGATTTCAAGGGATTATTATTATTATTATTACTATTATTATTATTATTATTATTATTATTATTATTATTATTATTATTATTATTATTTCAGATATTTCAACCAAAAATTTAATACAATTTTGCTCGCTTTTGCTTCCACTTAGAGATAAAAATTATTTTATAAGAAATATTTCGTCGTTAAATTAAATCATGGTTTATTTAACGACGCTCGCAACTGCAGAGGTTATATCAGCATCGCCGGGGTGCCGGAAATCTGTACCGCAGAATTTGTTTTACATGCCACTAAATCTAGTGACATGAGCCTGTCGCATCGATCTGGGCCGGGCTCGAAACCGCAACTTCGGGCATAGAAGGCCAGCGCTACACCAGTTCTGCCACCCAGGGCGACTATTTCGTCGTTGTCCCTGCAATAACTCCTATGTGACATTTATGGATTTTCAGATTTTTGCTCTATTTAATAACTTAAATAGTGATACAGCGAATAATAAAATCTCCTATAAGTAATTATATTCCTTTCTTTCGAAAATGTAAGAATTCACAGTCTCCTATGTACTTCTGTCATAGAAAACAGAATAATTGTGTTTTTCCTTACTAGTGACTTTGGTATTCCCAAGAAACTTGTTCGATTAATTAAAATGTGTCTCAGTGAAACATACAGCACAGTCCGTATAGGTCAGTTTCTATCTGATGCTTTTCCAATTAACTGCGGGCTAAAGCAGGGAGATGCACTATCACCTTTACTTTTTAACTTCGCGCTAGAATATGCCATTAGGAAAGTTCAGGATAACAGGCAGGGTTTGGAATTGAACGGGTTACATCAGCTTCTTGTCTATGCGGATGACGTGAATATGTTAGGAGAAAATACAGAAACGATTAGGGAAAACACGGAAATTTTACTTGAAGCAAGTAGAGCGATCGGTTTGGAAGTAAATCCCGAAAAGACAAAGTATATGATTATGTCTCGTGACCAGAATATTGTACGAAATGGAAATATAAAAATTGGAGATTTATCCTTCGAAGAGGTGGAAAAATTCAAATATCTTGGAGCAACAGTAACAAATAAAAATGACACTCGGGAGGAAATTAAACGCAGAATAAATATGGGAAATGCCTGTTATTATTCGGTTGAGAAGCTATTATCATCCAGTCTGCTGTCCAAAAATCTGAAAGTTAGAATTTATAAAACAGTTATATTACCGGTTGTTCTATATGGTTGTGAAACTTGGACTCTCACTCTGAGAGAGGAACATAGGTTAAGGGTGTTTGAGAATAAGGTCCTTAGGAAAATATTTGGGGCTAAGCGGGATGAAGTTACAGGAGAATGGAGAAAGTTACACAACACAGAACTGCACGCATTGTATTCTTCACCTGACATAATTAGGAACATTAAATCCAGACGTTTGAGTTGGGCAGGGCATGTAGCACGTATGGGCGAATCCAGAAATGCATATAGAGTGTTAGTTGGGAGGCTGGAGGGAAAAAGACCTTTAGGGAGGCCAAGACGTAGATGGGAAGATAATATTAAAATGGATTTGAGGGAGGTGGGATATGATGATAGAGACTGGATTAATCTTGCACAGGAATGGGACCGATGGCGGGCTTATGTGAGGGCGGCAATGAACCTTCGGGTTCCTTAAAAGCCATTTGTAAGTAAGTAAGTAACTGAAAAATTTTATATTTTACACATGGGAGTTATTGCAGAAACAACGACGATTTCATAGCGTATTTTGCGTAAACCATTTATTTAATTCCCAATATACTCAGTGAATTTAAGAGAGCAATGTATTATGATAATAAATAATTGAAAGAATTTTAGTTTTGTCCTTTAAATGTGCAGAAATCTGGTCCGAACAAATGTAAGTTTTCGTTCTGCGAAGGAATTTTGAAACGTGATGCACTGTGACAACGCTGTAAGATTATTGCCTAGAGAGATGCGGCTCGGGTATGCAAGGAATGAGCGAGACAACGATAAATGTAAACATATCAGAAATTGCTTTTAAATATAGCTCGGAAATTTTATTTCTTGTATGTAAGTTTACCGGTTATTACTTTAAAAATTAAATCAGATTTTCAATCAATAATGAGATTTTTAATGACTATTACACTTTTACTACGTCACACTACTTTTGACCAATAAAACGGTATGAAAGGACGTCTTTCAACCAATCATGGCTGCTTATCGCACAATTTTATCGCGTCCCTAGCATTTGTTTAATTTTATCGCGTCCCTAGCATTTGTTTATTTTTATCACTACCCTAGCATTTGTTTCTTTGTTTGCCAACATTTCAAACTGCACTGGTCTGGACGTCAAAAAACAGAAAATTACAAACCACTCCAGTCGATGCACAGCAGTTTCAAATATGACACGCATTGGCATTCAAGAAAAAGAATTAATAAAGATCACTGGTCATATATGAAGAGAACCATTCGGAAATCCTGAATAAGTTGAGGGATACACCATGTACATCAACGAGTTCCACTTCTTTTACGCACACGTCCAATATAACATCAACTGAACCACCAACCACTAAAACATTCAAATTTGAAAATTGTACTTTCAATAATTGTTTCTTTTAAAATTATTCATCTTTATTTTTTATTTCATCATCGTTAATTAAAACGTTTCTTGATTATTTCATCATCCCTAATTAAAACTTTTCTAACACTTGTTTATATTATTTAGGTTATGTTTGTTATAGCTTCTGCTATATGATATTATGGATAGTCACGTATCAGAGATTGTTTAATACTAAGATTTATTGAAAATCATCTGTCAAGTGACGTTGACTACTGGGATCCGGATGACTGAAGTGGAATGCAACTGTTTTAATAAAAATGAAACTGAATCAACAAAGCCCTCTTGACTAGTAACCGTCCACAGAGTTAAATGAAGATTCCATAGTTGGCACAACTGATAACAAGGAAACAGCTAATAATAACACACTACTGCCATCTAGTGTAATGTTGGTATTGGTTTTTATCAATTTTGTCAAATAATTGTATATACATTATAAGATTTTATTTTTTAATTGTTATATGTCACTTCAACTTTCATAATATTTAATTTAATTAATTACACAATTATTGCAGTTTTTCATAATCATTTTTCAATACTTATTACATGTATACGCAAGAAGGTAGGCCTATAACATAAATTGTTTAGTCAGAAAGTAATTTTATTTCATTTTATTTTAACTTTTTCAGTCAACAAAAGATATTGTAAAGTATCATAGTTTTAAGATAATTTCTTTTTAGAATTCTTTTTACAATTTTTTTAATTTTAATATTTTATAAATACCTACTAAAGTTTATTAATCGCAATTGTTTTCGTTGCAGTCGATGTAATTTATCACTGAAGATGGAGAAACATTCTTCGAAACATGTGTAAGAACTTGAATTCACTTGTAAATTGTTCGTATAAGCAACATATCTCCTATAATGTATTTTAATGAGATTTATATAATGTAAAATAAGTCTGTGTTCACCGAATATTTAATTAAAATTAATTCGAAGAGCATAAAAATAATATTTTTAATTTTGTTCCTTGACTTTAACATAAAATAACAATATGGTTTAAAATGTTTAAATTTTGTTTTTATAATGTGAAATAAGCATAATTATTGCTTACGATCTCTAAAATATTCAATTGAAATGAAAGTGTGGAAATATTTATTAATATTTTCAATATAGTTTGAAATAGGCGTATTTTATTATCTGTATTCTGTCAACATTTAATTAACATTAGATTGTAGAGTTTGTTTTAAATTTTGCAAGATTCTGTTTAACGTAAAATGAGCAGTGCTCATTCTCCCTTCTATGATTACATTTTAAACCCAACAATTATACGGTATATCGTCTGTATTTTTTTTTTCAGAGTAACATAAATTAAGGTGAGAGGATGGCATTTTTGAAAACTTTTTAATATATATATAATTTTTGTATGTAGAGAGCTCATAGCTGTGCCAAGTCAACCAAATAAAAATATTTTGACAAAAAATTATTTGGGGGCCCAAGTTTGAAAAAAATATACCCAATGCAGGATTGTTCTAAAACCGATACATCTAAACATTTTTAAAGATAGATTCAAACAGTTTCTTTCAATGTATTTGCAAAAGCATGTTCTACAAACTGTCTGTAACAGAATTTTGATATTAGTCCCTACGTTTGTAAAATAAACAATACAAATTTAATAACAATTTTCTGATTTCCTTTCTTGCAAACAAACGGACGTATTTTTAAAATGAAAGCAAGTGACAAAATTCTGTTACAGAGAAACGTTTCCTAATAGTCTAAAGAATGTGTGTTCTAAATTTCATGCATGTATCTTTAATAGTTCAGAAATTATATCCATTTTTGTCTGGCAATTTAGCAAAAAAAAAAAAAAAAATGAAGTTACTGAAAACCGGTAAAGGCGGGCGTGTGATTTAAAACTCATAGCGCAGGAAGTTTAAAAATGACGTCTCAACATCCGATAAGGGCACAAATACCCACAAAATGTTATGCAATGCATTCCACACATATCAAAGGGTATTTTAAAGAAACTTTTTTAAATTTAATTTACCAGAAACAACAATAAAAGTGGGCGAGTGAATTAAAAATCCATAACGCAGGAAGTTTAAAAATGGCGACTCAACATCCGATAAGAGCACAAATACCCACAAAATGTTATGCTATGCATTCCACACATATCAAAGGGTATTTTAAAGAAAACATTTTTTAATTTAATTTACCAGAAACAACAATAAAAGTGGGCGAGTGAATTAAAAATCCATAACGCAGGAAGTTTAAAAATGGCGACTCAACATCCGATAAGGGCACAAATACCCACAAAATGTTATGCAATGCATTCCACACACATATCACAGTGTATTTTAAAGATTTTTTTTTTTGAAAACTTACTCATTTTTCACCAAAAAATACCATTCTTTTAATGTACACTCCCTGCTAGTTACAGCGTTGTACGATCTCATATTTAATGAATTTTAAAGTGCGCGTTTTCTGGAATACTATTCAAAATATAGCAAAACGGTATTGGACTTTCCTGTTGCTCTTTACGGAAGGAATAATCCATCAGAATTAAAGGCAGCACTTATGGTCCACCCTATATACTTCTCAGTTGCATCATTAGTCATTAAACCTGCTGTATTCCGAAAATAACTTTTCAGAACTGTCTGACGAAGTTAGCTCGGAAGGTTGACGTCTGTAAGGTGCCACAACAGTGTGCCGAACGTGTTCATACGTAATTCACACTCCATTATCTGCATTAAGTATTAAAGTTATTAAAATATTTCGACGTTTCTGCCGACTCGTGTCTCAACTGAACTAAATGGACGTGTAGGTCTAGACTACACGCTAGGACAGACATATCAAGGACACGGCAAGGTTATGAAATGTTGTCTACCAGAGTGTACTTTGCGAGCGCTCTGGTTTGAGTGAGGGTAAGAAAGTTCTCAGTCAGGGGTGTACGTTGTACAGGGAATAAATTACTACAGCAATGTAAAGTTAATACTAGGCTATACACATGCCTGCTAGGATCATTAGACCACGACGCGGGACTTACTAATGATGTACCTACTGATGTTAATTTATAGTTAGAAACGCCGAGAATACTTTACTCAAATAAAGATACCTATCGTGTTAATTAACTAAGCGTCAAATTTGCTGCACTAGAGCATAACGCTGACATCAGTTCAAAATTTCATTCCGTCTCCTAGGAAACCGAATCCTAATGCAGAATGACATTGAAATTTTGTAAATTAAAAAGTTCGCATTAAAACACACAATAACTGAATGAACACAAAATCCATATAGGAAACGTTGTTTTAATTAATATTATAAAACAGTTATTTTCTTACATGTATCACTCAGATCGCTGTAATGGCGAATAAAATTTTCAGCGGTGAAATTTATTTCACTAGTTTCTTGTATCTCTTTATCACAGTCATCAGATACTCTAAGAAGTGATTTATATTAAGTAAGAATGAACTATGAATCGATATGTATTTTCATACATGTAAGTCTTGGGACGGAATATAATAAATTAAAAAAAAAAAAGTAATGTCAGGAGTTGAAAGTGTAAACGAATATAGGTTTATATTACGTTGAATTCTGATAGAAAGCTTAACTAAATACTGTTAAATATATAGAAAAAAATAAAGAAACTGAAAAGTTATACATTATCTCACACCACAAGAAAAATATTTGTACTCACCGACGCCAATAGCGTCGACACAAGATGCGATGGCTGTGAAGATGTGTGAAGTGAAGTAAAATTACCCTTGATGTGTCCGTTTTAAATTCACAGTATAAATATATGAAATTAATATTCACAGTAGGATGATTAACACGGTTTTAGAAAACACCAACACCACTTCAGCTGTCTTTGTTCCCAAGTGTCAAAGTGCCTCCCATTCTCACACATTTCAGTACGGACAACTCGTTCAGGTGACGAAAATTGTATGACAATGTAGCAGCTCTGATGCAACAAGAGTTCTCTATGAGACTCAAGCCTGGAAAAGTCAGAAAAATAAAATTTAATTAGAGATTGTAAAATTTTCATTATCTACAGTTTAAGGGGAGAGGATAGTATTTTTTGGTGAAAAATGAGTAAATTTTCAAAAAATAAAATTCTTTAAAATACCCTGTGATATGTGCGGAATGCATTGCATAACATTTTGTGGGTATTTGTGCCCTTATCGGATGTTGAGTCGCCATTTTTAAACTTCCTGCGTTATGGATTTTTAAATCACTCGTCCATTTTTATTGTTGTTTCCGATAAATTAAATTTTCAAAATTTTTTTAAATACCCTTTGATATGTGTGCAATGCATTGCATAACATTTTGTGGGTATTTGTGCCCTTATCGAATGTTGAGACATCATTTTTAAACTTCCTGCGCTATGGATATTTAAATCACTCGCCCACTTTTATTGTTGTTTCCGGTAAATTAAATTTTCAAAATTTTTTAAATACCCTTTGATATGTGTGCAATGCATTGCATAACATTTTGTGGGTATTTGTGCCCTTATCGAATGTTGAGACATCATTTTTAAACTTCCTGCGCTATGGATATTTAAATCACTCGTCCACTTTTATTGTTGTTTCCGGTAAATTAAATTTTCAAAATTTTTTTAAATACCCTTTGATATGTGTGCAATGCATTGCATAACATTTTGTGGGTATTTGTGCCCTTATCGAATGTTGAGACATCATTTTTAAACTTCCTGCGCTATGGATATTTAAATCACTCGCCCACTTTTATTGTTGTTTCCGGTAAATTAAATTTTCAAAATTTTTTAAATACCCTTTGATATGTGTGCAATGCATTGCATAACATTTTGTGGGTATTTGTGCCCTTATCGAATGTTGAGACATCATTTTTAAACTTCCTGCGCTATGGATATTTAAATCACTCGTCCACTTTTATTGTTGTTTCCGGTAAATTAAATTTTCAAAATTTTTTAAATACCCTTTGATATGTGTGCAATGCATTGCATAACATTTTGTGGGTATTTGTGCCCTTATCGAATGTTGAGACATCATTTTTAAACTTCCTGCGCTATGGATATTTAAATCACTCGCCCACTTTTATTGTTGTTTCCGGTAAATTAAATTTTCAAAATTTTTTAAATACCCTTTGATATGTGTGCAATGCATTGCATAACATTTTGTGGGTATTTGTGCCCTTATCGAATGTTGAGACATCATTTTTAAACTTCCTGCGCTATGGATATTTAAATCACTCGTCCACTTTTATTGTTGTTTCCGGTAAATTAAATTTTCAAAATTTTTTAAATACCCTTTGATATGTGTGCAATGCATTGCATAACATTTTGTGCGTATTTGTGCCCTTATCGAATGTTGAGACATCATTTTTAAACTTCCTGCGCTATGGATATTTAAATCACTCGCCCACTTTTATTGTTGTTTCCGGTAAATTAAATTTTCAAAATTTTTTAAATACCCTTTGATATGTGTGCAATGCATTGCATAACATTTTGTGGGTATTTGTGCCCTTATCGAATGTTGAGACATCATTTTTAAACTTCCTGCGCTATGGATATTTAAATCACTCGTCCACTTTTATTGTTGTTTCCGGTAAATTAAATTTTCAAAATTTTTTAAATACCCTTTGATATGTGTGCAATGCATTGCATATCATTTTGTGGGTATTTGTGCCCTTATCGAATGTTGAGACATCATTTTTAAACTTCCTGCGCTATGGATATTTAAATCACTCGCCCACTTTTATTGTTGTTTCCGGTAAATCAAATTTGAAAAAAAAAAAAAAAAATTAAATACCCTTTGATATGTGTGGAAAGCATTGCATAACATTTTGAGGGTATTTGTGCCCTTATCGGATGTTGAGTTGCCATTTTTAAACTTCCTGCGTTATGGATTTTTAAATCACTAGCCCACTTTTATTGTTGTTTCCGGTAAATTAAATTTTCAAAAATGTTTTTTTTCCTTTAAAATACCCTTTGATATGTGTGGAATGCATTGCATAACATTTTGTGGGTATTTGCGCCCTTATCGGATGTTGAGTCGCCATTTTTAAACTTCCTGCTTTATGGAATTTTAAATCACTCGCCCACTTTTATTGTTGTTTCCGGTAAATCAAATTTTCAAAATGTTTTTTTTCTTTAAATACCCTTTGATATGTGTGGAATGCATTGGATAACATTTTGTGGGTATTTGTGCCCTTATCGAATGTTGAGACGTCATTTTTAAACTTCCTGCGCTATGGATATTTAAATCACACGCCCGCTTTTATCGGATTCCAGTAACTTCATTTTTTTGCTACATTGCCAGACAAAAATGGATATAATTTCTGAACTATTAAAGATACATGCATGAAATTTAGAACACCCATTCTTTAGACTATTAGAAAATATTTATCTGTAACAGAATTTTGTTAATTGATTTCATTTTAAAAATACGTCCGTTTGTTTGCAAGGAAGGAAATCAGAAAATTGTTATTAAATTTTAATTGTTAATTTTACAAACGTAGGGACTAATATCACAATTCTGTTACAGACAGTTTGTAGAACATGCTTTTGCAAATACATTGGAAAAAATTGTTTGAATCTATCTTTAAAAACGATTTAGATATATCGGTTTCAGTAGAATCCTGCATTGGGTTTATTTTTCTCAAATTTGGGCCCACAACAATTTTTTTTTTTTTTTCGAAATATTTTTATTTGGTTGAGTTGCCGCAGCTATGAGCTCTCTACATACAAAAAATTAATATTTTACACAAAATAGGAAGCAAATTTTAAAAATACCATCCTCTCCCCTTAACTGCAAGAAGAATAAAGAAAGAAATTACATAGTTATTGAAGATTTTGAAGATGAATTACATAAAGTAGATCTCCATACAAATGCTGAAAAAACAAACAAATATATGGAAATTTAATAGGGTAATAGTAATAACTATCCATCAAATTCCAGCAGAATTAATACAAGAAGGTGGATAAAGAAGTTTAGTAGGGTAATTAATAGACTTTTGTTCGAGATCGTGCGTATTTGCTTGGTTTCCGCACAAAAACAATCCGCGGAAAGTCTAAAATTCCACATTCAGTATTCCCAACCTAACACACATAACAATTTCCCTCTTCTTACCGCTTAAATGACATATTGATTTTACTGCTTTAGGCTTTTAACATATTATTTTTAGAGACGTTCAATATGTTAATAATTATAAATTGGAAGCTTACCACTGCAATTTCACCTAAATTGCACTTTTAATTATTGTTTTTAAATATTTGCAAAAATTAAGTAGACTCTACAGCTCCAGAAAAGTTACTGCATTCGTGATGCAAGTAACATTAAGGAAGCCGTGAAGAAAATCAACAAGATTCCAGACTCATCATAGACTGGGGGAAAAAAAAGACAGACGTATATCACGGCCTGCTGGAGTACAGTAAACACAAAAAACATTTTAAAGCAACAATGTTGAAGATAGATATTTTTGTTTTGCAAATTTGCCGTCATTGAACAGAAACCAAGATGGAGATTTCATTGCAACTAATTAGAAATTCCTCTTTCAGGTATGTAATAAACGATCTTCGCACAAAATAATGTACGATACACGAGCGGTATGTTTTCTTTCAATTCTCGGAAATTAAAAAAGCTCAACTACGTTTCGCTTTTTCAAACTTTTCCTCGAACATGAAAACTTCAACATATCGCTCTTGTAACGCATATTACTATTTCAGACAAATTTTCATTATTGTCTTTTGTAGCAAATCCAGCGGCTTTCTTACGAATTTAGAAACACTGCCCCAACCAACAATTCCATAACGTAATACAGATTGCACCAAGGATAAATATATTAATCTTAAAATATTAATAGGGAGGTAAGAACGGAGTATAACAAATCTATATATAATCTTGCATAATTTATTACCCAAATTGCAATGTGTGTCTCATCTAAGGTGCTTGTAATTTAGTATTCCTGGATATTTAAATTTAATTTACAATTTAGAGAAAGTGTATAATTAGGATTGTGAATATACTCAAGACGTATGGCGTTGTGTTAAGTTAGTGAAAAAGGTGTAAAATTATTTTTCTATTTTAATTTTTGACTCTAAATTCTCGTATTAAATTTAATAACTTACCGGTACATAATTAATTTTACACTTTACATAAATGACGTAACAAACATCTTAAAATATTCCAAACACCATCTATATGCTGATGACTTACAACTCTACATTACAATCAATGACTCTGTGATCAGAATTAATGAAGATCTAGCATCTGTAGCTCAATGGGCGCAAAAATTTGGACTCAGACTAAATCCAGACAAATCACAAGCTATAATACTGGGACACCAACGAGCATTAACCCTTAAATTCGCAATGTATCCTATAGGATGCAAGAGATTAATAGGCTATATGCTATAATTTTAATAGAACGATAGAAAAAAATTGGTAGGAAAATTAAAATTTCACAATACTATAATATTGTACAACATATAAAATATGGTCATTGCTATAGTTGTTTTCTTTACAGTCCGACACGGTTTAATAAACTAATGTGAGAAATGAAGTTTAGCCACTGTATCAAATACAAAAATAAATTATAGGCCTACCCATAGTAAGACAGTAAAAAACTTAGGAGTATATTTAGATTCAAATTTAAATTTTCAAAGTCAAGTGACCTACATAATGTAAGGCAACTTTTTCCATAGGCTAATTCATTCCCTCAGACACTTAACCAACGTTTTACCTCAGCCTTAAAAAGAACCTGATCCAAACTTTAGTGATGCCCCACTTCGATTATTGCAAATGTCTATTCACGAATCTAAATACTGAACTTGCCCATAGACTACAGCGTGTTCACAATATCTGCGTTCGTTTCGTATGTAACATTAAAAAATTCGACCATGTAACACCGTCACTAGAATTGTTGTCTTGGAATCCACTTAAAGAAAGAAGATTCTTCAACTCTCTCATTACTATTTAAAATCATCCACACCTCCACTCCTTCTTACCTAGCATCTCGTTTTGTTTACCTTTCACTACCTCGAACCCGGAACATGTACCTTTTCTCTATTCCTCTGTACAGAACATCCTTCTACTCATCATCTTTCAGCATATCGATTTCACGCCTCTGGAATTCTCTCCCTGACCATGACAGAGACGTCGAACAATATCAAAATTCAAATTTAAATTAAAGAATCACATTCTAGTTCATGGAATTGCTTGCTGAACACCTGTCAGGTTGCGAAACTTCGGCTTAACTCATGATATGTAATAAATATTGTAATTATGCTGTTGTAAAGTTGACAATTAATATGTAATGTATTTATCATTTATTGTTATTATTGTTATTATTATCAGTTATCACTATGATCATTGCTATCTCTGTTTTTCTTTCTTTTTCCTTGTATTAGCTCGATGAGAGCTCTATAGTGTTGTTTTGACCTGTTGACCCTCTATAGGGCTTTAATTTAATTTGTATTATTTTCATCAGTGTTTGTATTTCTCTTTTGTATTTATATGCGCTATCTGGTAGGTTGGAAGAGAAGGCCTTATGGCCTTAATACTGTCAGATTAAATAAATAAATAAATAAATAAATAAATAAATAAATAAATAAATAAATAAATAAATAAATAAATAAATAAATAAATAAAGAATAGATTAATAAATAAATAATTTTTTTTCTTTAATTCCCATATGGACAAAGAAACTCCGTCTTAAAATCAATCCTGGAAAGACACAAGCAATTATATTAGGACACAAACGGCAAACCGACGCTGTAAAACACCTCGACATTTCCCCTGTTAAAGTAAGTACAGTGCATATCCCTTTCAGTTCTTCAGTAAAAATCTTGGCATTCACATGGATAATAATCTCAACTGGGACATGCAAATCACAGAAACCTGCAGAAAAGTATATTCTATTATCCATGTGCTAAAAAGGATAAATGTTCATCTCCCCTCTTGCTTAAAAAAGTCCCTTGTGCAGACACTTGCATTTCCCTATTTCGACTATGCGGACATTTTACTGACTGACCTCTCCAGCGACAACAAAATGAAACTTCAACGTGCTCATAATTTGTGTGTACGTTTTGTAAGCAATGTTCGTAAATATGATCATATTACCCCATCCCTGGAAGCAATAGGTTGGCTTAAACTAGATAAGAAAAGAAATTTACATTCACTTCTCTTTCTCTTCGAAATCTTGAACTCTTCTATTCCTTCGTACCTGTCGTCTCGCTTCACTTACCTTTCTTCCCACCATAATCTGAACACACGCTCTCGTCATGAAACAATACTAACAATACCATCCCATCGCACCTCCTCATACTCATCTTCTTTCACAATAGCCCTGCCAAGACTCTGGAATTCGCTACCTGCTAGCATCAGGGACTGTCGAAATAAAATTGAATTCAAACGAAAACTTACTAGGCACTTGGTCAGTAATTGATTACTTGTAAATAGTTTCTTTAATCTATCACAAAATATTTCAATATTGAGTAATTTCATCACTATACAATTTTGTTATTCTAGATTTAATTTGTAATTCAGTAAATATAAAATATTCTTTGTTTCTCTATGATAAATTATCTAGCTTTAATTATTCAGGTAATCTTTTCGTACTTTGATTTTATTGTAATTGTAAATTTAATACTAATTGTAATATTATTTGTAATTGTAATTGTAAATTTAATACTAATTGTAATTTTATTGTTGATATTGTAGTTGGAATCTCCTGGTAGAGGGGCAGAGAAGGCCTGACGGCCTTATCTCTACCAGGTTAAATAAATAAATACTACTACTACTACTATTTCGAAGTACATTCCATAATTTTACAACTAGAACACTGACATATGCTTTTTCTAAATCTAGAAGTGTTATGTGAAGTTGTTTTTTGTATTGTATTGAATTCTCAATTAACTGATTTATATATAACAATCTACGGCTTTCCTCCGCCAAAGAATTGGTATTGCCATTCAACGAGGGAACGCTATAAGTGTTATGGGAACTTTTCCACAATCTAAATCGTTGGAAGAAATATTTTATTTCGTGTAGAGCTGTAGAGAGTATTTCGCATCCTTTAGTTTTGTTGCTAATTGCTCGTAATATAGTATATTAAAAACATATTCAGGTGTCACACCCTTGAGAAATCTATGAGCAATGCATAAACGATCATAAATGATCAGCTGAATCATTACTGTGCCCCATTCTCACGCGTCCCGAAGTTAGTTCTTTACAGTTGTTTGTAACATTACAGCGACACTACAGGTTGTCAGTGTCTTGTGTTCATTATTAGGAACACTGTGGTGAAAATGGTTTATGATATAGTGCTTCAAATCACTTTGAAATAGTGATCGATAAGACAATATAAGGTCAGAAAACAGACAACTAGCACTGTAACTTTTCAATATTCTAATGTATATGTACTTATATTTATTGTCATCAAAATCATGTACAATTTGTGTATCATTCGTTATTATATCAGCTATCTGTGTATATAAAAAAATAATGTTAAATATAACATGTTGAATTTAAATCTATAGTGATCTTAATTTCAATACGCCTATTGCTTTTATTGTTTTAATGTTGCTTGTCAAATATTGTACAAGTAAAATAAAACAATTGAATTTAAAGATGAATATCCTACAGAAAACTTTAGAAACGTCTAGCTAATGCATGAGTCACAAGTGGCTAACATTTTCAATGGAAATGAATTTGAAATGCTCTAAATCCTTGATATTTTGGTGACGCCATTATTTGTAAAGCTGTGTATTTCTTCTTTTTCTCTGCTATCACCCCTCTGCATTTATTTCATGAAAGCTAGAAAACTCCTATAATCGCAAAGCGTCGTTAAATGGAAAACTAACTGAATCCACGCTTTCAATATACGTCTCTTAGTAACGAAGTGCATTTGTTCAGTCTTTTTATTTCTGAAGACTTAAGTGATAGCTAACGAAATACGAGATTCATCTTCTAATGATAGAAACATTTTATTCTCCATTCTAAAGCGAAAAAGAAGCAAAAGTCTTGTAATATAGCTAAGACTGAAGAGACATAAAAGGAAACTGAGAGAGAGAGAGAGAGAGAGAGAGAGAGCAACTGTAGCGGAGGGAATGGAAGAACCCGGGAGAAGGGATGTCGCGGACAAGTGAAGTATTCCTGAGGTCTGAAATATTTAATTCTCTGATTCTACGTCAGAGTTCGCTGCAGTCGGTGACAGCCCCTTCTTCGGTATTCCGAAGCTTCTCAGGGGTTGAGTGACCTATGCATGTCCGGAGTTTGGATTGGGTATTCAACAAGTGTCGACTTCACATGTTTGTCATTCCAGCAGTTCCAGGATCACCCTGGTGACGGTTAAATATTTACAGTCCAGTCCGATCACACTTTCTGTATTTCGTAACGTAAGGTGTGTAATAGATATTGCATGTACAGACTGGCTCAATACACGCATTACACAGGAGACTAAAAAAAACCGATACTGAGGACGTCAGTAGGAGAAATACAGGGTGGTCCACATAAAGCGTTACAAGTTAGTTTCTGTTAAGGAACGACGGGTAAAATTTTTGATACCATCGTTAAAAAAATAGCATTTTCGTGGTTTTTTTTTGATGAAAAATATATCATCAGCAAAGTCTGATTTATACAGAGTGAACCGCAAGAAACGTAATTAATTTCGGGGGATTATTCTTCGAGTAATTTCAAATAAAAAAGTTTAATACAATTTTTCTTCTTTTTGCTTACTTTTCGAAATAAAAATTGTTTTATTTGAAATGTTTCATAACACGTTTGGAAAGCTATTGATTCAATTTCCAACAGGTTCAGTCAATTTAAGAGCAACAATGTATTATGATAATAAATGATTGAACGAATTTTAATTTTGTCGTTTAAGGAGTTAGGTACAGCTTACAGCAGTAAAATTTTGTAAATATTCAACATTTTTTTCCTCCATTACTGTATCTTGTACAATAATGAAAATTGGTATGTGTAAAACACTGTTCTTCTGCTACATGGAAAAGTATTTTTACGATTTATAAAAATTATTTACATATTTTTTCAAAATTCAATTCACTGTGCAGTGATGAAGCATTTCCCACATAACTCAAAAACTATCCAACATTCTGTGATGAAATTTTTTGTGTGTATTTATGCATGTCATATCTACAATATGATGCAAGATCACTTCTCTACCTTTGATAGATTTTCTGATAAAAAAATAAATTCATTAAAAAGATGGTCAAATACCAGAATTTTTTTCTAAAAAAATATTACTTATTAAGAAATGTAGTTGAAAGAGCATGATATTGTAAACATGAGTTTCAGCAATAAAATAAAAGAGAGAGAACATGAAAAAGTATCAGTATTTTCTTCTAATATGAAATGAAAGAAAAAATTACTAATTAAAGAATGTAGTTGAAAGAGCATGATATTGTAAACATGAGTTTCAGCAATAAAATAAAAGAGAGAGAACATGAAAAAGTTAACAAGTTTATGAGTTATGAGGGAAACGCTTCATCACTGCACAGTGAACTACCACCATTTTGAATTTTGCAATGAACGGCTCATATAAACTAGGCTAATGATTCCGTCGTTATTATACAAATTTAAATGACATGAATATATATTTTGCCTGTAAATGTATATACGAAGAACAAAGAGATTGTTCTCTCTCTTTTATTTTATTGCTGAAACTCATGTTTACAATATCATGCTCTTTCAACTACATTCTTCAATAAGTAATTTTTTCTTTCATTTTGTATTAGAAGAAAATACTGGTATTTGACAATTTTTAAAATGAATTTACTCTTTATCAGACAGTCTATCGAAGCTAGAGAAGTGATTGTGCATCATAGTGTAGATTTTACATGCATAAATGCACACAAAAAACTTAATCACATAATGTTGGATAGTGTTTGAGTTACGAGGGAAACGCTTCATCACTGCACAGTGATCTGCCACCATTTTGAATTTTGAAAAAAAAAATAATAAGTTTTTAAGTCATAAAAATATTTTTATTTTCATACTGCAAAAGCACATTGTTTTACACAAACTAATTTTCATTATCGTACAAGATACAGTAATGGAGGAAAAATTTTGAATACATCCAAAATTATACTGCTGTAAGCTGTACCTAACCCCTTAGAGGGGTATAGGGTTTGTATATTTTGATTCGTCACTTCGTAAAACAAAATGAAAGTGATTTAAACTAGCATCGAATATCGCCATCATACTCAATAAATTTTGTACACCAACTATTATTGAAAATAGCCTATTACATATCGCGTGAATAATTTTCCGATGAATTCCCTGATATCAGAGACGGACGTAGAGACAAAATGCATGTCAATGATCACTTCCGCTCTTTTCTAGATGATGAAAACGCGTGGTTTCCATGGAAACCTCAAGATCGATTTTCTGCTGTTTCATAACATAGGCTAGAGAAGTAAACAAAAGCAAGAGATATACAAATTACACATATTTGGAAAGTAAAGTATATTGAGAAAATGTCAATGTAGGCTACACATGTTCATAAAATATCACACAGCTGATAATAGTTACGTGGTGCTGAAGACTCTGGACCACTTGTTCTCTGTAGTCGTTGAAATACAGGGACAACATTTTATTTTTACTTCAATTTTTATTGTACCTGAGATTTTTAATGTACTTCACTCCCACCCCCTCTACTAGTAAACTTCCCCACACAGAACCAAGGCCGCGTATGCAGTCAAAATCGCCTTACGGTCATAGTAAACACAATTGAGGTAGTTAGTATAGTACGTTCCAGAAATATGTTCGCGTTTTCCAGTGACGAAAGAGCTTTCAATATTGAATCATATTTTCGCACGGGTACTGTCGTCCGTTTGTCTATGTCGCATCCCGGTTTCCCCCACCTGCTTCTGCTCGCCCCTCTGTAAAGACTACTGGCTGGGCTGTCTTAGCTCTTTTCTGAAAACATTCATTTCTGTTAGGAATTGGACGTCTATGTAATGTTACACAACTGTTTAAAATAACTTAAATAAAAGGGCCTCGTTAAGTAATGAACTGTCATGTGATTTCCCCCTTTCTACGACCCTGTGACAAAAATCACTTGGACGGACAGTAGATAGCATGTCTGAGTGATTTTATCTTTTCGGATCGGGCAGAAATGAAGATTGAATTTACAATACTTAAGGTATTCTTTTATACAGTAGGTACAGAATTATTTTAACATGAGTTACTGGTACGAAGGACGAAACTGGTATTTGGAATTATTAATGAAAAGCTTGCCGGAGCCCGGGATCGGGAACGGAGAGTTGGCCAAGTTTCAATTTTGGCGTTCACGTTTCCGATCACAGCCGACTAGATTCATTCTATTGCCATCTAAACGCTATTTTGTCGTAGTATATTTTGTAGCAAGAAGACCGTGACATAACCTATGCATTATTTTGTTCTGTGCTTTGCATCATGGAGCAAGTTTTATTTGATGAGATTCTAATATTGATTGTTGAGGAAAATCCTCACGTTTACAATAAGCGGCGCGCCTCGTATAAAGATGAGAAATAGCTGCATCTTTGAACACCGATCGTAAGTGAATCATATTTTATTACTGTATTGGTTGTATTACACACTACATATTCATGCTTCAATTCAATAACTACTGCTGTGTTCATTTTTGTTCTATTACAAATGTTTCTTCTCTAATTATTTTACGTTATGTTAGACTTAAAATAGGTTGTGATAATAAAGATGCATGGGCATATTTATAGTACCGTACCTAATGAAATGTTTCAGTTGAAATTTCGAAGTTGGTTAACCTGTGTTTATGTTGGCTGCCTTGTACTCATGAAAGAACGCCATTGATCAATAATACACAAATAACATCAGAATGCGTAATATCGACTTTACATATCGTTACTGACATGCATATCGATATGCATAGTCGTCTACGTTCTCGGTTTATTGTGAATCAAAAATTTTCATATTCACGTCCTCTGCTTCTCGTTTTCATTCTGGTTCTCGTTCCCGGTTTGTTGTGAACCAGCCTTTAGTCTTCTTTGTCTTCTTATTTATTTTCATTCTTGCATTCAATTGTCATTATTCAAGAACTAAGCCTATAAACTAAGACAAAAAATTGTTAATCTAAAGACATCTTAATCAAGAAAGGAATAAGACAGTGATACTCCTTAACGGAGAGCGCGTCTGGCCGCGAAACCAGGTGGCCCGGGTTCGATTCCCGGTTGGGGCAAGTTATCTGGTTGAGGTTTTTTCCGGGGTTTTCCCTCAACCCAAGATGAGCAAATGCTGGGTAACTTTCGGTGCCGGACTCATTTCACCGGCATTATCACCTTCATCTCATTCAGACGCTAAATAACCTAAGCTGTTGATAAAGCGTCGTAAAATAACCTACTAAAAAAAAAGATACTCCTTAAGTCTACTCTCTTTAACCTCAAAGAAACAAAAATATCTTTAAGTTATTAAAAGAAACGAAAATAATTTTTGAATAATGAAATTATACAGGGATATCATTTTATTTTTACTAACATTTCTAATATTAACCTGGCTATACCTTTGAATTAACGGCTGAGAACCGGAAACACCGTTTGCTACCCCCTTCCACGACTAGAGTTCGATGATACTGGCGTAAAATACAAACAAATCACTTTACTAGATATACGAGCAAGGGAAACTAGTTCATCCATTTACGTAAACTACGAAATATCGCGATTTTGAGTTTGATAATTTTCATTAGGTTTTTGTTTAATCCAAATACAGTACTGTATTAACAATAAGTGTTTTACTCACGAACTGAGCTATCCATTCGGACGTATTCATTATGCAGTGTATATTATACTGTCTACAGCAATTAGCGTACAATATAGAGAATGAAGTTAAATTTAAATATATTCATAATATGTTTATTTAAACACATTTTTGAAAATGATGGCCCTTCATTTCGATACAGGCTTCAGTTCTAATGTGCATATTATCGCACTATAGACTATTGTACCTAATTTTATTGTGAATGCTCACATTTAAATGTACACATTTTAACAATTTTACCATTTTCGTTTTCGTTCCGATTCTCGTTTCCGGTTTATTGTGAACCAGCCTTAAAATGACGATGGAGATGATGTTGGTAAAGATTAATTTCAAAATGAAAATCACACAAAGAAGGTGATCAGATATCTATGAAGATGAAAATTCTGCTGCTTGTGGATGATACTGGTGAAAGTTTACCTGAACTGATACTGACAGTACACAATCGTGATGATATTTTTTCACGTTGAACTGTTATTTTTGTATAATTTTTGTGGGAAACTGTACATGAATATTCTCAGTGTTTTTTTCTGTAAAATTTTAACTATCCCAACAAAAAAATTCAATAGAGATGTAGGGAATTTGAGCGTCCCACTGTTTCTAGAACACGGCGTGCGGTTCCAATGCAATCAAGTCATAGCAACCCATCTGATAGAATCATCCGAGCGTGCATCTAGATATTTGCTTCCACGTCGCTCGCTTCCAACATCGAGTCCGTTCCACTGCAGATGTGATTTAAACGCAAAAAATATTACAGCACAGAATTTAACATATACATTTCTCCATACACAAACGTGGTCCATGCCGGATCTTTTTTTTTCGTAATCCCGACTCGGTACAGAGCAAAGCTGCGTTATTTTATTAATATAGTTCAGAACATGACCAGCACTCTGAGCTACAAGCTTAGGAAGGCTCACGTGCGTCCAGGAAGGTACTTTTTTCTTCATAAAGAAGTTGGAAGTTTTGTCAACTGACAAACACGTGAAAAATACGAAATAGAGTAAGATATTTTAATGAAATTAGATCTGCTTTGTATTGTATTGTATTGTACTTATTAACATTCAATGGTATTCATACATTGCTTACAGCTAGAATATGGAACAAGTCAAAAAACTTAATACTATTATAAAATCTTAATTTATAGTCACAGTCTAGATGAAAATATACAGACGAGATTTACAATATAGTCTACTGGTACAACACAAAGTTTTAGTATCAATTTCATGAAGCGTTGTTGAATGTCATGAATTCGCCTACAGAATAGAAGGCTTGAGAAATTAGGTATTTCTTTAATTTCGCCCTAAATAATTTTATGTTTTGAGTTTCATTTTTTATATCCATAAGGGATTCTATTAAAAAATTTTACTGCCATATAACGCACTCCTTTTTGATAGCACGATAGACTTGCCGACGGAGTATGAAAGTAATTTTTTTGACGTGTATTTATGCTATGAACTGTTGAATTAGTTACAAAGTTTTCACGATTACATAAGAGGAAGGTTATTAATGGAAAGATATACTGACAAGCCATGGGCATTATTTGTAGTTTTTGAAAATAGTCCTACACGATTCTCTAGATTTGACACCTACTATTATTCTAATTACTCTTTTTTGTAATAGAAATATATTGTTACTATCTGTGGAATTTCCCCAGAATATTATTCCAAAACTCATTACCGAGTGGAAGTATGCAAAGTATATTGTTTTTAAGGTATTGATATTTAATATCTTTTGTATAGACCTAACAGCAAAACAAGCTGAATTTAGTTTGGGGGTAATTTCTTTCCAATTTAACACATTATCGATTTTTAAGCCAAGAAATTTGGTTGTTGTTGTTGTTTGTAATAGGGATCTATTATTAATTACTGCGCTAGAAATTTGCGACGTTGAATTTGGACAGGATTTAAATTGAATTATGTTAGTTTTGTTACAATTTAATACTAATTTTTTGACTGAGAACCAGTCACATATTTTGAAAAGAATTTCCTCTGTTGAAGATTGGAATGTGTTGGAGTTATTGGGTGTAATTACTATACTTGTGTCATCTGCAAATAATATGGGATGACCTACACCTTTTATTAGGGGGGCAAGATCATTTATAAACACTAGAAAAAGTAGGGGACCTAAGTGTACATTAATTCATAACGATTAAGCTATAGGAGTTAATGGTCAGTCATTTTTTTAAATTTACATATTATAAAAGAACCTGATCGCGAAATGAAAAGGTAGTGCTTCTCAGCGGAGGAAATACTACTGACGGAGGAATCTAAGATTAAGAATAAAGCTCTCATCCGGTATCTCCGGTACTACCTATGTGGTAGAGGGAGTATATGGAGGGATGCGGAGCTCCGGAGGGAAGAGACAGTCGAAAGACGAAATTCTCAAGAACGACCGGCAGGTTGACCGATCGAGGAGACTGGCTGTAGATGTCAGTGGGATAAAATGGCACTGAAGCGGGTAACCGATACATGGAAATGCTTTCATTCTGTTTAAAATAGCAGAATTTTGTCAAAGGGGTTATTATTAAAATTGTTTACAATAGTAGGTGCCAAATACAGGGTGTTAAAAAGTATCCAATATTTTAAGAGGTGATAGTATGCATCAAAACAAGAAAAAAGTGTAATGAACATGGATCCTACAACACGTACTTTCTGAGCTCTGAACACTTGTTCACAGGAGGTGCTCAATGTGACGTCCATTTATGGCAATACACTTTTCTGCCCTACAATACAGCAGAATACCAGATAATCATACCGTAGTTGATGGAATACTTATGCGTTGCAAGGAATACTGAAAACAAAAGCCTGGTTGCGGATATGAGCAAGGATCAGCAGAGATGGTGTTGTGAATTTTCGTAATCAGCATGTGTGGGCTGATGAAAATCCCCTTGCAGTTGAAGAAACAAGGCATCAGCACCGATTCTCAATCAATGTATGGGCAGGCGTTCTTGGCGATAGATTAATAGGGCCATACGTGCTACCACAGAGATTAACTGGGGCTCGTTATCAGGACTTTCTTATTAACGTATTGCCTACCTTGCTGGAGTATGTGTCATATCAGCAAAGACTACAGATGTGGTTCATGCATGATGGCACACCAGCATATTTTTTTCCGCAATGGGCGTGAACACCTGACGCTGACATTTCAGGACCGCTGGATTGATTGGAGAGGCCCCACACCTTGGCCTGCTCGTTCCTCAAATCTAAATCTAGACTTTCTGTTATCAAGAACAACCAGGTCAATTTCAAAGGGTGCGTGATTCCTTCCGCCGAAAGGCAGAGAAATGCATTTACCATGAATGGACGTCACATTGAGCACCTCCTGTGAATAAGTGTTCAGATCTCAGAAAGTATGTGTTGTAGGATCCATGTTTATTAAGTTACACTTTTTCCTTGTTTTGATGCATACTAGCACCTCGTAAAATATTGGATACATTTTAACACCCTATATAGGATATCGTATAAGACCATTTAAAAAAAATACAACTAATGCCCATGGCTAGTCAGTATATTTTTTGATTAATGATCTTCCTCGTATGTAATCGTGAATGAATTGGTTGGGTCGCTGGCTGAGAAGAAACTGCCTACTGAAGGACGCACTGGAAGGAATGGTGAACGGGAGAAGATGCTGGATCATATGCGGAGACTAAGAGGAAGGTGGAAGATAAGAAAGATTAGAGAATTCTGGGTTTGCAGTGAAAGACCTGCCTTTGATCAGAAGACTATGAATGAATGAACTATGTCACAATCGATTCCTAGCAATCGCTCCTCGTTTTTAATCATATTTTATTATACACGAAAGTGCAGAATCATCAGGAATGATAGTTTTTATATCATGAGCTATCTTACAAAACTCGGTAGTTAAAAAAATAGTAATTTTCAAGATAATTTAAAAATACTCTTCCATACATATAAGCAAATATTAAGCGAATAAAAGTATATGATTATGTCTCGTGACCAGAATATAGTACGAAATGGAAATATAAAAATTGGAATGATTAAAATATAAAAACAATATATTATTACAGTATTAAAACACACAATAATAATCATGTTTAGACCATACATGTTTCAGGACGTGCTATCCTATCTTGTGTGGTCATCTGTAATGAAATAATCTGTTGATATAATGTTACAGATGACCACTGAAGATAGGACCGCACATCCTGAAACATGTATGATCTAAACATGATTTTTAATGTGTGTTTTAATACTGTAATAATTACATTGTTTTCATATTTTAATCATTTGAATGAAAACACTGTCGAGTGAACACTAGGTTTGAACATGTCTGTTACAGGCATGTCTAACGTTAAAAATTAGAAATTTATCCTTTGGAGAGGTAAAAAAAATTCAAATACCTTAGAGCAACAGTAACAAATATAAATAACACTCGAGAGGAAACTAAATGCAGCATAAATATGGAAAATGCCTACTATTAGAGGTTATGTTGTCTGTTAAAAAAAACTGAACGTTAGAATTTATAAAACAATTATGTTACCGGCTTTTCTGTATGGTTGTGAAACTTGGACTCTCAAATTGAGAGAGGAACAGAGGTTAAGGTTGTTCGGGAATAATAATTTGCTTAGGAAAATATTTGGGGCCAAGAGGGACGAAGTTACAGGAGAATGGAGAAAGTTATACAACACAGAACTGCACGCATTGCATTCTTCACCTGAGATAATTAGGAACATTAAATCCAAACGTTCCAGATGGGCAGGGCATGTAGCACGTATGGGCGAATCCAGAAATGCATATACAGTGTTAGTTGGGAGGCCGGAGGGAAAAAGTCCTTTGGGAGGCCGAGACGTAGATGGGAGGATAATATTAAAATGGATTTGAGGGAGGTGGGATATGATGATAGAGACTGGATTAATCTTGCTCAGGATAGGGATCGATGGCGGGCTGATGTGAGGGCGGCAATGAACCTTAGGGTTCTCTGAAAGCCATTTGTCACTCACTTGTCCAGAAATTATCGAAATTTCTCCTGTCTTCCCCCCTTAATATAATATTGTAATCTCCATACTGGATTTCCCTTCGTAAACCACTCTGTTGATACCTATGAATAGATCACCAATCTATGGCACATGTGTATGGAGGAAATTAAACGCAAGAATTAAAATGGAAATGTCTGGTTTTATTCGGTTGAGAAGCTTTTATCATCCAGTCTGCTGTCATAAAATCTGAAAGTTAGAATTTATAAAACAGTTATATTACCGGTTGTTCTTTATGGTTGTGAAACTTGGACACTCACTTTGAGAGAGGAACAGAGATTAAGGGTGTCTGAGAGTAAGGTGCTTAAGAAAATATTTGAGGCTAAAAGGGATGAAGTTACAGGAGAATGGAGAAAGTTACACAAAGCAGAACTGCACGCATTGTATTCTTCACCTGACATAATTAGGAATATTAAATCCAGACGTTTGAGATGGACAGGGCATGTAGCACGTATGGGTGAATCCAGAAATGCATATAGAGTGTTAGTTGGGAGGCCGGAGGGAAAAAGACCTTTGGGGAGGCCGAGATGTAGATGGGAGGAAAATTAAAATGGATTTGAGGGAAGTGGGATATGATGATAGAGACTGGATTAATCTTGCACAGGATAGGGACCGATGACGGGCTTATGTGAGGGCGGTAATGAACCTGCGGGTTCCTGAAAAGCCATTTGTAAGTATGGCACATGTTTACAAGCTTTGGCAGGCAGTCGTTCCTATGTCATTCGCTTGGGAAGCCACTCAGATCTTTAAGGAGCATAGTCACGATATAACCATCGACAGGAGCTGACCTACTAAACTGGAGTGGAAAGAAGCTGTAATTTACATTCCGTGTCCTCAATCTCATAAAATTTTATGACGAGAGTCCATCCTCCACTTAGAGATCTCGAGGCATCGCTCTTTAAGCTGCACGTGATAAACTGGCCCCCTCGTTAAGTCGTTCTGCAGTATAAACAAGCCCGTCCACCACCAATAGTTGTCACGCTGGTCGAGATCTCTATTTGCTCGACGGTCCACAGGACCACGCTACCCCTAACCTCTCCACCACCTTTCTCTTTTCCCATGATCTATCTAACTTTTTATTTACTCTTCTTTTTCTTCAGAAAAAAAAACTCTTTTATATATTTCCTCTCCCTTCGTCTCCGCGTCCCTCTTCATCCCTTGAACCAAGTATCCCCCAGACTCTGTTTTCTCCCTCAACCCTTTCCTCATCCCTCGCGTACCCGATGTTGGCTCCTATTCCCGGGTTATACTGCCAAGTTCCCAACCCCCACCCTCTGTCCTTAAGTTCGCCACATCTGGCGTGCATTATTTTTCTCCCCTTTCGCGGTGGCAAGTTGAATTTTCTTATGATAACAAAGGGGGTAAAATGTTATACGATGAACATTGTAACACGAAGCGAGGTTAAAGAAAAAAAAAGAGGGTAAAATTATTTTAAAACACTTTTTTTCACCTACCACTTCTGCGGAGTTTCAAGCAATTACAGTGATTTTGTATGTTAATTTCCTGCCCTTGCTCCCCAAAGTGTTGTCAGTGGTAAAACGGTTCAGTCTATCATGAGGAATATCTGGAGAGACACAAAGCGCTTCTGTTTACTTTATTTCTTTCTACAAATACTGAGGATGTTGCGAGGTCATTTCCATTATTTTGAAGTATCGTATCCTACAGTACGTGTAAATAATATGAAGTGATTGGAAAGATTTCTAAGTGATGCTGCTGCCAATCACCATGACCTAAAGTAAATATAATACAATTAGAAGGAGGTTGACAAAGGAAAAGAGGAATGAGGAATACAAAGGAGGAGAAATATAAACAGTACGAAAGAACAGAAGAAAAGTAATAAAATGTATAAAAGGTAAAGGAAATGTAGTGAAAAAGAAGAGTGCAGAGAAAACATACTGCAGGGAGAGAAGAAAAGTAAAAACAAGAGAAACAGGTAAAGACAACGGGAAAGAGTAAAAAAGGAAGGACGAGAGAGTGAAACGTAGGAGGAGAATGAGAAAAGACAAGAGATAGACAGAAAAAGAAAGAACAAGAAAAAGTGGAAACAAATAAAGAAAGAGAACTAGAGAGAGAGATAAAAGAAGAGAGAACAAGAGAGATAAAAGAGAAGATAGAGAAAGAAAGAGAGAGAAAAAGAGTAATAGAATGAAAGAAAAAAGGGAGAGAACTAGTTACAAAGGAAGAGGGAGAACGAAAGAGAGAGCGGAAGAATGAGACACAAAGCAATAGAGCGAGGAAGAAAGACGGAGAACGAGTGAGAAAAGGAAAAAGAAAGAACGTGAGAGAGAAAACGAGGAACGAGAGCGAAATAAAGAGGAAAACAAATAGTGTGTAAAAAAGAACTAGAGAGAAGCAAAGAAAGAAAGAAACAGATATACAAGGAAAGGACGAATGTGAAAGAAAGAACTAGAGAGAAATAAAGAAAGGAAACCGATATACAAGGAAAGGACGAATGTGAAAGAAAGAACTAGAGAGAAATAAAGAAAGGAAACCGATATACAAGGAAAGGACGAATGTGAAAGAAAGAACTAGAGAGAAATAAAGAAAGAAGGAAACCGATATACAAGGAAAGGACGAATGTGAAAGAAAGAACTAGAGAGAAATAAAGAAAGAAGATATACAAGGAAACCTAGATATACAAGGAAAGGACGAATGTGAAAGAAAGAACTAGAGAGAAATAAAGAAAGGAAACCGATATACAAGGAAAGGACGAATGTGAAAGAAAGAACTAGAGAGAAATAAAGAAAGAAGGAAACCGATATACAAGGAAAGGACGAATGTGAAAGAAAGAACTAGAGAGAAATAAAGAAAGAAAGAAACAGATATACAAGGAAAGGACGAATGAAAGAAAGAACTAGAGAGAAATAAAGAAAGAAGGAAACCGATATACAAGGAAAGGACTGTGAAAGAAAGAACTAGAAAAATAAAGAAAGAAAAACAGATATACAAGGAAAGGACGAATGTGAAAGAAAGAACTAGAGAGAAATAAAGAAAGAAAGATATACAAGGAAAGGAAATGTGAAAGAAAGAACTAGAGAGAAATAAAGAAAGAAAAACAAGGAAAGGACGAATGTGAAAGAAAGAACTAGAGAGAAATAAAGAAAGAAGGAAACCGATATACAAGGAAAGGACGAATGTGAAAGAAAGAACTAGAGAGAAATAAAGAAAGAAGGAAACCGATATACAAGGAAAGGACGAATGTGAAAGAAAGAACTAGAGAGAAATAAAGAAAGAAGGAAACCGATATACAAGGAAAGGACGAATGTGAAAGAAAGAACTAGAGAGAAATAAAGAAAGAAAAACAGATATACAAGAAACAATGAAAGAAAGAACTATAAAGAAAGAAGGAAACAATATACAAGGAAAGGACGAATGTGAAAGAAAGAACTAGAGAGAAATAAAGAAAGAAAGAAACAGATATACAAGGAAAGGACGAATGTGAAAGAAAGAGCTAGAGAGAAATAAAGAAAGAAACAGATATACAAGGAAAGGACGAATGTGAAAGAAAGAACTAGAGAGAAATAAAGAAAGAAGGAAACCGATATACAAGGAAAGGACGAATGTGAAAGAAAGAACTAGAGAGAAATAAAGAAAGAAGGAAACCGATATACAAGGAAAGGACGAATGTGAAAGAATGAACTAGAGAGAAATAAAGAAAGAAAGATATACAAGGAAAGGACGAAAGAAAGAACTAGAGAGAAATAAAGAAAGAAGGAAACCGATATACAAGGAAAGGACGAATGTGAAAGAAAGAACTAGAGAGAAATAAAGAAAGAAAGAAACAGATATACAAGGAAAGGACGAATGTGAAAGAAAGAACTAGAGAGAAATAAAGAAAGAAGGAAACCGATATACAAGGAAAGGACGAATGTGAAAGAAAGAACTAGAGAGAAATAAAGAAAGAAGGAAACCGATATACAAGGAAAGGACGAATGTGAAAGAAAGAACTAGAGAGAAATAAAGAAAGAAAGAAACAGATATACAAGGAAAGGACGAATGTGAAAGAAAGAACTAGAGAGAAATAAAGAAAGAAGGAAACCGATATACAAGGAAAGGACGAATTTGAAAGAAAGAACTAGAGAGAAATAAAGAAATAAAGAAAGAAAAAGATATACAAGGAAAGGACGAATGTGAAAGAAAGAACTAGAGAGAAATAAAGAAAGAAGGAAACCGATATACAAGGAAAGGACGAATGTGAAAGAAAGAACTAGAGAGAAATAAAGAAAGAAGGAAACCGATATACAAGGAAAGGACGAATGTGAAAGAAAGAACTAGAGAAAGAAATAAAGAAAGAACTAGATAAAGAAAGAAAACCGATATACAAGGAAAGGTCGAATGTGAAAGAAAGAACTAGAGAGAAATAAAGAAAGAAGGAAACCGGTATACAAGGAAAGGACGAATGTGAAAGAAAGAACTAGAGAGAAATAAAGAAAGAAGGAAACCGATATACAAGGAAAGGACGAATGTGAAAGAAATAACGGGAGAGAAATGAAGAGAACGAGAGTAGGAGAGAACGAGATAGAGAAATAAAAATAGCTCGATACAGAAAAAAGAAAGAAAGGGGAAACGACTGGGGGAAAGGGAAGAGTATATAATGAAAGAATAAGAAAGGAAAACTAAGAGAAAAGGATATAGAGAGAGAGGGTAAGGCGAAAAGATGGAGAAATATTAATAAAAATAGCTAGATAACGAAAAAAATTGAGTAAAGGGAAAAGAAAAATACGGAGAGAGAGAGAACCGGAAAATGAGGGCAGTCAAGAAAAACAAATAAAGAAGGAAAATGAAATGAATATGAACTGATACATAAAGGAAAATAGAGCTACAATATCTAGGGGCTAAGAGTGGAGAAAGGAGGGATATATTGAGAAAGGAATCAAATATAGATGTGAGGAATGAAGAAATATAGGTACTAATTTATAAAGAATAGGTAGAGACGCTGAACTGTTCACCCCTGAAGCTTGTCGAGGAGTTAGCTTCATCTCACCTCTGCCTTAATGTTAACCATATCAAACTTCCCCGACAGGTAGGCAGCCGTCCAAACAAGGCTGCAACTAATCCGCAAGTTTATCCTGCAGGCCGAAATGGACCTGACCTAATAGGAAACGGTTTCCTTCCATTTCACAAATTCTATTACGAAGTTTTCTTTCACTCACGGCGGCTGATGAAGGTAAATAAAGGAAAAGGTTGGTAATAGCGAGATACAAATCTACTGGCAGTGGGAACACTTACCTCACCACGAGCACAGCCTGAAACTTTGTCTTAATATTCTAACAGATTGCTCTACATCTACTGTACTGTACGATACTAGTTAACATTTCACCCAAGCTTCATAAACGACATTACAACTATCAAAGTTTCCTTGCTTTCACTTCGCCTATCATGAGATTTACGAGAAAGCTTTCAAAACTGATATTAATAATAAAAGAACATAAAAAATCCATACTGTATTTAGCCCCATAAGTCATTATTAAGCAAACTAGCCTTGTTATTGATCCCGAAAAGACAAAGTATATGATTATGTCTCGTGACCAGAATATTGTACGAAATATAAATATAAAAATTGGAAATTTATCCTTTGAAGAGGTGGAAAAATTCAAATACCTGGGAGCAGCAGTAACAAATATAAATGATACTCGGGAGGAAATTAAACACAGAATAAATATGGGAAATGCCTGTTATTATTCGGTTGAGAAGCTTTTATCATCCAGTCTGCTGTCAAAAATCTGAAAGTTAGAATTTATAAAACAGTTATATTACCGGTTGTTCTTTATGGTTGTGAAACTTGGACTCTCACTTTGAGAGAGGAACATAGATTAAGGGTGTTTGAGAATAAGGTTCTTAGAAAAATATTTGGGGCTAAGAGAGATAAAGTTACAGGAGAATGGAGAAAGTTACACAACACAGAACTGCATTCATTGTATTCTTCACCTGACATAATTAGGAACATTAAATCGAGACGTTTGAGATGGGCAGGGCATGTAGCACGTATGGGCGAATTCAGAAATGCATATAGAGTGTTAGTTGGGAGGCCGGAGGGAAAAAGACCTTTGGGGAGGCCGAGACGTAGATGGGAAGATAATATTAAAATGGATTTGAGGGAGGTAGGATATGATGATAGAGACTGGATTAACCTTGCTCAGGATAGGGACCAATGGCGGGCTTATGTGAAGGCGGCAATGAACCTCCGGGTTCCTTAAAAGCCAGTAAGTAAGTAAGTAAGTAAGGCTTGTTATTGTGTGTATGTATGTGAGACAAACATGGATTATAACTGAGGAGCAGGCTTTCAAAATCTAACATGTCCATTTGCAGAAATGACACTTCAAATGCCAAAAACTTACATGTCTGTAAGGAACAAAGTATTTTCTAAGTACAATATTGTCTGCGCTTAATATATAAAGTACACAAAATTTAACTGCCAGCAAAACAAACAAAGGCATTAGGTTAGTAACTTTGGTTCTTGTTTGATTATAGTGTGAAGTTAATAACGGAAAAATTGTGCTGTACATAATCCTAAATCTGTATTATAAGCACTACTTAAACCAATAAAATAATTGTATTGATGTTAACACAGTTTTATTATTATTATTATTATTTTTATTATTATTATTATTATTATTATTATTATTATTATTATTATTATTATTACTCTGGAAGTCTCTCCTGACCATGTCAGAGACTGTTGGACAATATCAAAATTCAAATTTAAATTAAAAAATCACATTCTAGTTCATGGAATTGCTTGTTGAACACATGTCAGTTGCGCAACTTCGGCTTAAACCATGACATACAGTAAATATTGTAACTATGCTGTTGTAAAATTGGATATTAATATAGTAATATATTTATTATTATTATTATTATTATTATTATTATTATTATTATTATTACTATCATCATTGCTATCTCTGTTTCTCTTTCTTTTTTTCTTGTATTAGCTCGAGGAGAGCTCTAGGAGTATAGTGTTCTTTTGTCCCTGTTGACCCTCTATAGGACTTTAATTTAATTTGTATTATTTTCATAAGCGTCTGTATTTCTTCTTTGTACTTTATGTGCTATCTGGCAGGATGGAAGAGAAGACCTTTTAGGCTTAATCCTGTCAGATTAAATGAATAAATAAATTAAATAAATTAAACATTATTTGTAATTGCAGTAACTTTTAGGTGCCTAACACCGTATTTTAATTCCTACTTTCGATCATTATTGAGCCTAGTTGAGGTGTCTAAAAGTTGGTTAATAGCCTAAATAATGTCCGAAGTCTAGTTATAATGTATATAAAATATAATGTATGTTTTTGCAGGCATCATTATGGCATTAATAGGCTTTTTATCATTTCAACGGACTCAACGTACCATGCGATAAACTTTCTAGAACGCTCTGCGTATTAGCACAGTCTAGTATATACAGTCACGAAGCTTGAGTTGTGAGGGTGCTAGGAACAGTAGACTGTGCCGGTACTATTTCGCATTGTCTGTAATGAGGCGATATTAGCGACCCTAGTGGTTAGCGACTATCTATGGATGCATATTTACTACGTATTGAGCTTCGTGACTGTATATACTAGACTGTGGCGTTAGGAAGAGAGTGAGGTAGAGATACTACACCTCACTCTTGCTACTAACGGAGGCATCTTGCGGCAACAGTGTACTAGCCAAGACAAATAAGACCGATGCTTTTTTCTTAAGCTGGAATACTCTATACCAGGGATGTCGAACAGCGCTCTCGAGCTGTGAACTGCAGAGCCTTCACTCCTCCCTTACCGTGCAACGGTTGAACACAGGTAGCAGGCAGTCCGGCCGAATGATAGTAAACAAAAGCGAAACTGCGGCGGCTGGTACTTGGATAGATTTTATATATCTTACCAATTGATTAGGAACTCAGTTTAGATTTGCACTTGATGAACTCTGATAAAGAAAGAATGTAGCCTACATGAGGATGAAGTATGATGATGATGATAATAATAATAATAATAATAATAATAATAATAATAATAATAATAATAATAATAATAGAGTTTTAACTACTGGGTTATTCCATGAATGTTGTTCGTTAGTGACGGAAATAAATCATAATAATGTTGTTAATATCATGTTTAAAATATCATCTTTGTGTGTATGTGTTGTAGCAGTGCAACTTCAAGTTTAGAAACGTAAACTCTTTTGATGTATAAAATTAATTACTTTTAGCGTGACCTGAAATTTGTTCATAGTTTTTGTTACAGATTCAAAAATATCTCCTCCTCGAGTTCGATCCTTTAGTGAAATGACATCTACAAGATCCCCATGAACATTGAAATCTAATTCGACACTCCTTATGAATATACTGTAGCTAGCTGCGCCGTATTTTTCTGGTCGGTACTTTCGTCAACAGCTATAGTGAGTAATAAGTGAAAGTTTTCATTCTTGCTATCAGTTGTTCCTCCAAGTTATCTCCCATTTATGATACGCGCTCTGCAACAATATTACGAGACAAACATATAGATTTAAAATCATTAACGTATTCCGGACATATCCCTTTTGCAACAGCTATGAGACAACCTTTCACAAATTCTCCGTCAGTAAATAGCTTTCAAGCCGTTGCAATAATTTCACAAATTTTGTAGCTAGAACGAACCAAGCTTATTCTACTAACATCCGATGATGATGGAAGGTTTTCTGAATTCAATCTTGATTTTAATTCTTCTACAGCCTTTTCACGAGTGAAACCGGATAACTTTTCTGGTGCATAAGCTTCAGCATGACGTGTAGAATTAAAATGCCTTTTAATATTATGATGGCTAATGTATCCGAGTTCTTTTCTACATATTAAGCAATGTGGCTTTCCGTCCTTTAAGATAGATAAATATTTATCTGTCCACTCACTATTGAATCGTCGTTCCATATCCATACCAGCCGCCAGAGTTGATAAACACACTGCGTACAGAACACTGCTGCAGCGAGCTGACTGACTGTCGTTTAAGCTCAGCTACGGTAGGAAACAGTATTAATCGTTTCACAGCTTGAGAGCGCTGTTCGACATCCCTGCTCTATACATAATAATGCATCCATTCAGTAACGGCTTGTGGGTTTGCGTTGCAGGTTGCTGGGCTTCAGGCGCGCCATGCCTGTCACGGGGCGCGTGCTGAATATGACGACAGAGCTGTACGCGCTGGCGGACGGCGACCTGCTCAAGACCTTCTTCGTGTCGCCGTCCAACAATCTCTGCTTCCACGGCAAGTGCTCATACTACTGCGACACCGCGCACGCCATCTGCGGCAACCCAGACACGCTCGAGGGCTCTTTCGCCGCCTTCCTGCCAGCCAAAGAAGTAGCCCCCCGCAAGGTGTGGCGCCACCCCTGGAGGCGGTCCTACCACAAGCGCCGCAAGGCACAGTGGGAGCAAGGTACGTCACACTCAGCAAGACATTCACGCTCCTGAACATACAGGGTGCGATGAAAGAGTAATGGAGCGGAGAACCCAATGGAACCCAAGAGTTGGAACTTAATCTGAGACGATTCTGTTCGGCGCCGGGGTGGGTATCGAAAAATCGAAAGAGAATTGGGACGACAAATTTAAAAGGTACGCAAAATGCGTCCTTGCGAGGGGTTGGGGGCTGTACAAAACTAAATATGTGAGCTCCAAGCCTATTGGCCACTAGTCTCACTCCGGGTTACGCTGCTCCACTGAAGGAGCTCTAGAAAATTTTGAAGGGGAAGCCGAAAATGGATGTAACCTCTTAGGTACCACATACGCGAGGGGGACTGAGATTTGATCAAGTGATCACGGGACGGGGCGAGGAGGAGATGGCTGGTCTTTGCCGTTAGGATGGCGAGACGCTGTCATCTGTTGTTCGATGACAAGGCATGCGAAGGCCGTCGGAAAAAGCGCCGTGAAATCTAAATCTGCAATTTGAGAGGTCCCTGTCCTTTCAATTGCGAATAATTCAGTGACCTCGTATATTTAATAGACAATTTATAGGTTCTGAACTAGGGCAAACGTCGTTTATAATAAAGGGGAATATATATGGGGAAGGGCATATAGGTCCGTGGCCCATTTCTTATAGGGCTCATCCCGACATTTGTCTTACGCCTTAGGAAAACCACGGAATACCTTAGGCAGGATGAGTTGTCTCATATATAACAGACTAGCCAATTTGGCTATTATGTAGGAGGTGATTGTTGTCATGAGCCTTGTTGAATCGTCTCAATTTAGAGACCAGCCATTTGGCTTTATGGTGACTCAATTACGAAGAGAGGGGACAGATGTAATTATTAATTAATTTAGAGTAATTATGGAGATTCATGGGCATCGACTCTTAGCCTAAAAATCCATATTTTTTTTTTAATTTCTTTCAAACTTTGCTGACATGATTCTTGGGAGATACCGGTACCGGTTCTCTTTCAGACCTTAACTTGGTAACTTGCCAGTTTCAGATAACGTCCGGTAAACACGGGAAAACACAGATAGATGGAACCCTTCGATTGGGAAAGCATCGTCTATATTTCTCAACACCAGCAAATGCATTACCATCACAAAATCCATAAACAGAAAGCATTTCTGCATATTAACCATACGAATTTACTTACTTATGGCTTTTAGAGAACCCTTAAACATAGTATTAAATTGTAACAAAACTAACATAATTCAATTTAAATTCTGTCCAAATTCAAACTTGAAAATTTCAAGCGCAATAATTAACAATAGGTCCCTATCAGAAACAAAAACCACGAAATTTCTGGGCTTAAAATCGATAATGTGTTAAATTGAAAAAATCATATTAATGAAATTACTCTCAAACTAAATTCAGCCTGTTCTGCTATTAGATCTATGCAAAAAATAGTAAATATCAATACCTTAAAAACAATATACTTCGCATACTTCCACTCGGTAATGAGTTTTGGAATAATATTCTGGGTAAATTCCATAGATAGTAACAGTAAGTAATATTTCTATTACAAAAAAAGTAATTAGAATAATACTAGGTGCCAAATCTAGGAAATCGTGTAGGACTATCTTAAAAAAACTACAAATAATGCCCATGGCTTTGTCAGTATATTTTTTCATCAATATGTAATCGTGAAAACTTTGTAACTAATTCAACAGTTCATAGCTTAAATACGCGTAAAAAAAAATGACTTTCATACTCCATCGGCAAGTCTATCGTGCTATCAAAAAGGAGTGCGTTATATGGCAGTAAAAATTTTTAATAGCCTCCCTATCGATATAAAAAATGAAACTCGAAACATAAGATTCTTTAGGGCCAAATTAAAGAAATACCTAATTTCTCACGCCTTCTATTTTGTAGGTGAATTCATGACATTCAATAACACTTCATGAAATTGATACTAAACCTTTTTGTTGTACTAGTAGATTATATTGTAAATCTCGTCTGTATATATATTTCATCTGGACTGTAACTATAAATTAATACTTTATAATAGGCTAGTATTAAGTTTTTTGACTTGTTCCATATTCTAGCAGTGAAGCAATGTATAAATATCACGGAATATTAATAAATACAATACAATACAATACAATACAATACAATACAATACAATACAACCTCTGTTCCTCTTTCAAAGTGAGAGTCCAAGTTTCAAAATCATACAGAACTATCGGTAATATATCTGCAGTGCTTGAGAAAAGTGACATAAGTCAGTTTTCACGAACCTTTTCTGATAATTTATTGACAACTTACATTGGTTTATGTTGATTTGATTTTTTTCTGTATGAATTATTGTAATGAGAGGAATACCTAAGTATTTTTTTCCAATCGTACAGATGTTCCGTAAGTTGTCAATAAATTATCAAAAAAGGTTTGCGGAAACTGACTTGTGTCACATTTCCCGAGCACTACTGATATAACGATTTAAAAATTCTCTGAGGGCAGACTGGATGACAAAAGCATCTGAATCGAAATAGACATTTCCCATATTTATTCTGCGTTTAATTTCCTCTCGAGTGTCATTTGTATTTGTTAGTGTTGCTCCAAGGTATTTGAATTTTTCCAACTTTTCAAAGGATTGCTTTCCAGTTTTTATATTAACTGTATTTTATTTGTAGTAGTAATTATATTCCTACTAGTGGCTTGTGCAGCAAATACTGCTGCAAACTAAGTTCGTTAGACGTTCAAATAAAATTTTTCAGATTTATTTTCAACGAAGAATACTTGTCTTTTTGATAGTTATTTGCTTCCATAATAATGAAACATACTCCCTCTAAATGGATTTTTTTAGGCCAAATACTTTTTTCTTGAACCAATCCAACTTCAGTTTTTGAGTTTCAACGCGAAAACGCAAGTATCAATGTCAGGACGATAGCAGTAGCTATTTCAGGTCATTGTGGATTGTAGGCAAAAGTTAAAAAAATGCCAGGTTTGCTAAGCTTTCGAACAATAGCATTTTCGTATAGCTGCTGCATGTAGAACTTGAAATGTAGAGCGTAAAATCATTTTATCCTACTAATAGATTTTGCTGAAATGATCTGGAGACTACAAAATTTTGTAGGCCTCTTATTTTATCAGTAAGTAATACCTTTTGATCTTTCCTTAGGAACTGTAATTTTTGCGCTCTCTCGAGCCAATACTGAAGACAATGACACATCAATATCTACACTACACCGCCATTAAGCATATGAAGAAAACCCAACCCCACTGGGTTAATAAGTATAAACATATTAGATTTTTAATAACAATATTATTATCTTACCTAAGTTTTGTAGTTATATATAGCAGTCACTCAGTAAATTATAGAAATGAAGATCTAAATTAAGATATTCTCTACATTTACTTATATAACCTCAAAACGTTTCACTTTCATGTCATCAATATAGCATCAATATTATGTACAATTAATGAAAAATAGATGCATCATGATATTAACTATAATAATATTTAATTTATAATGGTAATGTCATCAAACCACCTCAAGTTTCGTAGATTTGAATATCCAGTACACAGCTGTAGGCCTACTCAGAAAATTATACACTGCAGAATCAGTTTTTAATAACAAATTGAATTGAGCTCTAAATATGTCGGCAATCCTGCAGGTCATGGCCTTCGTGTAATAGCCTATTGTTTATTGTAGTGTGTGTTTTGTTCTGAAATTCAATCAAGCCGTGATTGAACAAAATTAGTTCTCAAAACTGACAACAGATGGATTTTGGAAAATAGGAAAATTGGCATTTCACTGAAAACTACTACTTTTCCGAAAAAAACGTTGGATGCCAGGCATGAAAATGAGGGATCGCTCATTAAAATCCGTTCAGCCGTTTTCCCGTAATTTCCATTACCAGTTCAAATTATATATATAGATGTCAGATCTGGACCTATACGTCATAATTCGTAACCAAGCAACAATAATTTGCTGTAGACAAATGAATTTCAATGCAAGGATGCTTCTAGCTTTGTCTTCAAGTGAAATGAGTAGTAGAAAGAGAAAAGAAACTCCTGCTTGACTGGGGTACAAGTCAGCCCCATATTTAATAATCTACCATGCTGCATTCAACTGTCGTTCATTATTTTCCCTTTACAGTCGTATATTTTATCTGATACGAAATGAAGCCAAAATCTGTTAACTAGCCCGGAAATTTCTTCCAAATTAGAAAAGTTTCTGTAACTAAGCAACCACGGCACATGAGATTTCATCTGGCAGAGACTGACTGTATTATGTAACCTGAGGAAAATTTCACAAGCGAGGGTCTTCTTTCGTTCGGCTCAAACGCGACTAAAAACCCTGTATAATTATGACGTTCAGGAACTCTACTTTATCGTAGTCACGTTTGCGCACAACTTCACCGCCTGACCGACTCACAGACGTCTGTGTAAGAGAAAGATAGCATCACACATGAGTCTGCCTTGTTCAGTTCTGAAATTTCCTTCCCAAGTTCCCTACAAGAAGTTGTACTGTTATCTGTCAGTGTAAAAAGCTGATAGTTATCAGTGCCGCGTCTGGAATCCTATGGGAACTAGTAAAGTTGAATTTACGGCAGGTAGATACCAGGAGAGGAAGAAGGCGAAATGTATGACAACCCGGTTTGTTCCTAACAAGGTAAAAAGTTTCTTCAGTTCCATATTCTGTTCTATGCACTTCGTGGAAACTGCGGACGTTGTGGCTATAGTCATAGAGTTTGTTGATATGGATAAATTATTTGATGTTTGCAACTGAAATCATACAAAAGAAATGAATGTGTTAATTTACACTGTAGATTTTTTAATGGAAGTGAAATTTGTATTATGTCCATTGATGTAAAGGTACCGACATTTCCCATAACTATGGTCCTGGAACACAACTATGGTCCACGATACAACCATTCAAAGAACACTGTAGAAGCGTTCGTAGATAGCTGCAGTGACTTGACTTCAAACTACTACACAGCAAAAATATGGATTAACAAGGTTCTACGTTTACTTACTTACTTACTTACTACTTACTTACTAACTGGCTTTTAAGGAACCCGGAGGTTCATTGCCGCCCTCACATAAGCCTGCCATTGGTCCCTATCCTGAGCAAAATTAATCCATTCCCTACCATCATAACCCACCTCCCTCAAATCCTTTTTAATATTATCCTCCCATCTACGTCTCGGCCTCCTCAAAGGTCTTTTTCCTTCCGACCTCCCAACTAACACTCTATATGCATTTCTGGATTCGCCCATACGTGCTACATGTCCTGTCCATCTCAAACGTCTGGATTTAATGTTCCTAATTGTGTCAGGTGAAGAATACAATGCGTGCAGTTCTGCGTTGTGTAACTTTCTCCATTCTCCTGTAACTTCATCCCTCTTAGCCCCAAATATTTTCCTAAGCACCTTATTCTCAAACACCCTTAACCTATGTTCCGCTCTCAAAGTGAGGGTCCAAGTTTCACAACCATACAAAACAACCGGTAACATAACTGTTTTATAAATTGTAACTTTCAGATTTTTTGACAGCAGACTAAATGATAAAAGCTTCTCAACAGAATAATAACAGGCATTTACCATATTTATTCTGTGTTTAATTTCCTCCCGAGTATCATTTATATTTGTTACTGTTGCTCCCAGGTATATGAATTTTTCCATCTCTTCAAAGAATAAATTTCCAATTTTTATGTTTCCATTTCGTACAATATTCTGGTCACGAGACATAATCATATACTTTGTCTTTTCGGGATTTACTTCCAAACCTATCTCTTTACTTACCTCAAGTAAAATTCCTGTATTTTCTCTAATCGTTTGTGGATTTTCTCCTAACATATTCACGTCATCCGCATAGACAAGCAGCTGATGTAACCCGTTCAATTCCAAACCCTCTGTGTTATCCTGGACTTTCCTAATGGCATACTCTAGAGCAAAGTTAGGAAGTAAAGGTGATTGTGCATCTCCTTGCTTTAGCCCACAGTGAATTGGAAACGCATCTGACAGAAACTGACCTATACCAATTCGTTTTGGAGTACAAAATTTGAATGGTTGTATCGTGGACCATAGTTGTGTTCCAGGACCATAGTTATGGGAAATGACGGTATTGAATTTGTGGATACGTCTGTTTTTGTCAATGAGTATGCAGGTGTTCACAAACTTTTAAAATATGTATATGGAGCAAAAAAAAAAACGATATTGTTTCTGCAAATAATTCAAGGCTCTCATATTAGGCCCATGAACCTATTTTCAAAACACAAAAGTTGCTTACATATTTTATAATCAACAGTTAAAACAATTTACCTGTATATTACACTTATGAAACTATGGCATGTTGTACTGAAACATTGAATGACAAAAATCAATAACATTTTATTTTTAGAAAAAGTAATATTGACAGCATTTTTGAAAAGGGGACTGATACACTGTATCTTTACCCTAATACTTTAATTGGCGCTACAGCCCGTGAAGGGCCCAGACCGACCAGCTGGTCTCACGCCCACATGCCGAAGCAGAGGTGGACGATCATCCAACCAGAATGGAGGTATCGTGTGGTTAGCACGATGATCCTCCCAGCCTTTATAGCTGGTTTTCGTAAACCGGATTTCGCTACCTATCGTAGCTCCAAGTGCATCACGATGCTGGGTGGGCACCGGTCCCATACACTGGCCGAAATTTCATAAGAAAATTTCTTCCCCCATGAGGACTCGAACCAGCGCGCATTCCGTAACGCGAATCCTAGGCAGATGTCTTAGACCACGACGCCACGGCGCGGGAAAATATAAACATTTACACAAAAAAATTAAATTAATAACGTGAATCTATATACTTGGCGCTTCCAGAAAGTGAGTTTCCCTGGGGCCGTTTACAGAACGAAAACACAATTTCATGGAAAGTTTTATTGGAACAGATACAGCAATTGTTGAGACATATTTTGTCATAGCATGGGATCGACTTTTGTGTCTCTGTGTCGTCGAAATCTGCACCCTATGGATCGGAACCAGTATGTGACAGCCTTCTGCACCGCTCTGTTGAGCCAACGGTATCCCCTTTTGCTTCCTGTGTTAAAAACCTTGGAGTTTACTTTGATACGCATTTAAACTGGAATAACCAAGTAACCCATATTACCAAAAAAGTGCTTTCCATACCACATTCCTTAAACAGCATTCGAAAATTCCTCCCGCTATCACTCAACAAAATACTAGTGGAAACACTAGTAATGCCCCACTTCGATTATTGTGATTTTCTACTGACTGACCTCAACGTCAACCAGTCGCAAATATTACAACGTGTTCATAATTCTTTGTGTTCGCTTCGTCTGCGATGTCCGTCGCGCTGACCACATTACCCCATTCTTCCAAAGTCTAAACTGGCTACGGCTTAACGAACGTAGAAATAATTATTTTCATTCTCCTTTTCCAAGTCCTTCACACTTCTACACCTACCTACCTTGCCTCCTGTTTCAGTTACCTGTCATCATATCATGATCTCTTCACACGCACGCAAAATAGCCGCATACTAGCCATACCAACACATAAGACATCATCGTATTCATCATCAGACACAATCTCGCTCTCGCGCTTGTGGAATACCCTACCCAGTGACATCAGAGACTGTCGGAATTTAGTAGAGTCCAAAAGCAAGCTTATTAAGTATTTTCTTACTGCGTAGAGTAGGTTTAATTTTTACTTAATCAATAAAAGAAATGCTTCTCTCTTCTTAACTTTAACAATAAACTGTCTAGCTTTTATTAATCAGTTAATCTTTCAGTACTTTGATTTTTATTGTATCTAAATTTAATATTAATTGTAATTATAATTGTAATTGTATTCTTAATATTGTAGTTGTAATCCCCTGGTAGAGGGGAAGAGAAGGCCTGATGGCTTTATCTCTACCAGGTTAAATAAATAAATAGTAAATGTCCCCGCTGGGAAATAAGCTGAAAAACATCTCAACAATTATTGCATCTATTCCAATAAATATTTCCATAAAATTGTGTTTTCGTTCTGTAAACGGCCGAAGGGAAACTTACTTTGTAGGAGATCGTGCGTATTTGCTTGTTTTCCGCACAGAACCAAAACGCGGTAAGTGTGAAATACCACATTCAGTAATCCCAACGTAACACACATAACAATTTCCCTCTTCTTACCGCTTAAGCGCGACATTCATTTTACTGCTTTACGCTTTTAACATATTATTTTTAGAGACGTTTAACATAGTAATAATTATAAATTGGAAACTTACCACTGCAATTTCACCTAAATTGCAATGTTAATTATTGTTTTTAAATATTTTCAAAACTTAAGTAAAGTCTACTACTCCACGAAACTTATTGCATTCCTGATATAAGTAACATTAAGGAAGCCGTGAAAAAATCAACAAGATTCCAGATGCCGATGTTATTACTGCAATATGTTATATAAATAATATTGTTAAAATATTAAAATGAAAAATACATCATTACGTAACCTTACCGTTTGTTTAAGTTCTCATTTATAGGCTGGGGGGAAAAAAGACAGACGTATATCACGGCCTGCTGGAGTATAGTAAACACAGAAAACATTTTATAGCAACAATGTTGAAGAAAGATATTTTGGTTTTCCGAAGTTGCCGTCATTAAACAGAAACCAACATGGAGATTTCATTGCAACTAATTAGAAATTCGTCTTTCAGGTGTGTAATAAACGATCTTCGCACAAAATAACGTACGATACACGAGCGGTATGTTTGTTTTCATGTTCTCGGAAATTAAAAAAGCTCAACTACGTTTCGCTTTTTCAATCTTTTCCTCGACCATGAAAACGTCAACATACCGCTCTTGTAACGTATATTACTATTCTGGACTCGTCTCGTATAAGAAATAACCAATTCTTTTAGTTTCCAAGTGTTGTTGCCAATTAATCGTATTGGTTGGTAGGACATCGACTATGTGCTGCTGATGAGACTTTTTATTTTTATTTTATGTAACGTGGCACTGAAAGCGGCGCTGCTAATACTGAGGACAAAAAGAAAATAGGACGATACATTTATGCAGCGTTTCGATTCAGAGAATCGTTCCCTTGCCATTCAAGTCTTGCGAGTGACTAAATTATTCCTTTTGAAACTTAAGAGCTTGCAAATGTGACGCTCCTAATTTTGGGTCGTTATGCTTCTATTTATGTGACGAAATGCTAATGATTGCCTTTAATGTAATGCTCCTTTCATGTCAAGGTTATAATTACGTTAAAGGCCTCATTTACAATGCAAACATAAAAGATAATTACTGAACGAGCAAATAGTTGCGTCACCGCGTCCGTGGTTTAAATACTAGCGCGACCAGGGTTCGATCCCCGGTCAGGTCGTGATGGAATTTGTGGTCTACAAAACAAATATTAGAGAGAACTTTCTCGGGGTACTCACGTTTCTACTTTTAGAAATTGTTACCTAAACCACTGTTACATTTACTACAGGATAGGACTGCAATTTTATCATAGCGAACAGAAGCGAATATATTATTACTAGTGGCTTGTGCAGCAAATGCTGCAAACTAAGTTCATTAGACGTTCAAATAAACATTTTTCAGATTTATTTTCAGTGAAGAATACCAGACATTCTGAAAGTTATTTGCTTCCATAATAACGAAAGATACTCTCTCTCGAGCCAATACTGAAGAGAACCACGCATATAAATATCTGCACCACACCGCCATTAAATATATGAAAAAGACCCAACCCCACTTGATTATAATAACTATAACATATTTGATTTTTAATAATATTATTATCTTACGTAAGTTTTATAGCTTTCAGTAACATATACTATATATACTATATAGCCGCCACTCATTAAATATAGAAATCAAAATATAATTTAAGTTGTTCTCTACATCTACTTATATAACCCCAAAACGTTTCACTTTCATATCATCAATATAGCATTAATATGTATAATTAATGAAAAATAGTCACATCATGGTTTAACTACAATAATATTTCATTTCTAATAGTAATAATGTCATCAAACCACCTCAAGTTTTGTAGTTTTTAATATCCAATACACAGCTGTACTCAAAAAATTACACACCACAAAATCGAACCTGTAAATTATTTTTAGTAAGTTAAGTTTTTAATAACCAATTTAATTTGAGCTCTAAATATGTCAGCATTCTTACACATCATGGCCTTCGTGTAATATTGTTTACTGTAGTATGTGTTTTGTTTTATTCTGAAATGCAACACGGCCGACTTGATGCTCGTTTCGTTTCTCCTTTACAAAAAAGCGAAGGATATATCAAGTCGGCCGTGAATGCTATTAGCTAGTTCTCAAAACTGACGACAGATGGATTTTGGAAAATAGGAAAATTACGTTTAAAAATTGACATTTCACTGAAAACTAGTATTTTTCCGAAAAAGTTTGAGTTCCAAGCTTCAAAATGAGGGATCATTTATTAAAATCCGTTCAGTAATTTCCATTACCAGTTCAAATTATATATATAGATATTAATTATAATGAATTCGAGGACGTAGAGGCTAGTTACGCGGTGATCGTATGAGTAAAATGAAGATATCCAAATCAAACGATACCTATCACATGAAATCAAATTCGTGTAACTGGTACTCGACTAAATGAAGTCCTTCTTTGTTCTAGTATGTTAAAATATCAAATCTCTGAGTGAACGTAGTTACGCTTCTTGCCTGGTTAGATACGTTCCCTAGGGTGGGTTAGGTAGAGCTATATAATATCTGAATAACATTTCAAGTTGGTACGACTGTGTCTTTACTACAAGAAGGAACATGTCCATCAGACACTAAACTTTACTTTTAACAAATAGTGGGCACAGTTTCGTATAATTTGACTCTTTAAGATACCTTAGGGGAAACGGATGTCATTTTGAGGGAAGGTAGGTTTCAGGCGAATAGACGCAGTTCACTTTTTCTCCGGTTCTGTGCTTATTCTCTGGGCTTGTTCTGTTTAACCCTTTGGGATGCTGGATAATGTATTCAATACGAACCGGATGACACCCCAGAGACTCGGAGCATCATCAAAACTTCTCCGTACTTGTTGGTTCAACAGCAGGAGGAAGTAAAAGATAAAGAGACTGGAGGTGAGTGAGTGGCGAGTGAGTAAGGTAGTTCGTGGCGACGATTCAAGAAACCTTTTCAGAAAGAGATTTGATTTCTCTGTCAGAAGAACGCCATTATACAATTTTCATTCAATTTTGAATACAGTTATAGTTCATTGATACTTGAGAATAATGATGATGGAGAGATTAATTATAAATATAGTTATGAGCAACTAATACTTGAAGTTTTAAATACTGGAAGTATTATGTATAATTATAGGCCTATGTACACTCCTGAATATATCGATCGTCTAGTTCAAAAGTGCGACAACTAAAAAAACAAGTTTTGAGATATTTTCAGTTGAAAGTTTCAAATAGATCACTTAGAAAGGAACAGATTTCTGGTTCATAACCACGACAATTAGAAATGAGTCAGTATTCAGGACGAGTTTATCACAATATTCCAGTTCATTATTAATGCATTTCGAAATGTGCTAATAATGAATTAATAAAGTCCATAGTTATAATTATTTCTAAAGCAGTTTATTTAGTTTTTTTTCTTTTTGGTTGTAAATATGACTTATCTCAATACTGAATCGGAAAGAGCTCTGAGTGGGGCTTTCAGTAGTATAAATAACTAAAAAATGGCAATATTTGATTTGTCGCACTTTTGAACTGGACGATCGATATTATACCGCAAATATTTACAACAATTGTGTGTTTTATAGCGTCTACTGGAAATATTAGCTGTATAATATTTCAGACCACCTAATATTGGGAATATTAGTTATATAAATGTTTTTGAGCATGTAACACTGCAAATATTATATGTAAAATATTTCAGACCATCTAATATTGGAAATATTAGGTATAAAGATGTTTTTGAACATCTAAGAGTGAAAATAGTATATTTAAAATGTTTCAGATCTACCAATATTGAAAATATTAGGTATAAAGATGTTTTCGAACATCTAAGAGTGAAAATAGTATATTTAAAATGTTTCAGATCTACCAATATTGAAAATATTAGGTATAAAGATGTTTTGAACATCTATGAGTGAAAACAGTATATGAAGAGTCCACTGCAAGAATGATGGATGTCACTTTGTTGTCAAAAATGAACCAAGACTGTCAATGCATAGCTTAAGACATATGGAATGTACATACAGAGTTGTATGGCATTAACACTGATAGTCACTGTCCAGTAATGATCGGAAAATCACAGTTAAGCTTTGAGCGCTGAGCATTTCAAACTTTCAATTGCTTCTCCTGCAAAATGTATTCCAAATGACATCCATAATTCTTGCAGTGGACTCTTCATATATAAAATGTTTCAGACCATCTAATATTGGAAATATTAGGTATAAAGATATTTTCGAGCATCTAACAGTGAAAATAGTATATTTAAAATGTTTCACATCTACTAATATTGAAAATATTAGGTATAAAGATGTTTTTGAACATCTAAGACTGGAAATAGTAGGTGTAAAATGTTTCAGACCTTCTAATATTGGAAATATTAGCTTTAAAGTAGTTTTTTAGCATATAATACTGGAAATATTATATGTGAAATGTTTCAGACCATCTAATATTAGAAATATTAGGTATAAAGATTGTTACAAATCATACGACTTTAGAAACTTGATTCTTTACAGTTTAATTATGCATCCTAATGTACAGTCTTGAAGAATTTACAAGAGTGGCGTGATTTCTAACAATTGTTATGTTAAGTGCGTAAGAAAATGTAATTTTGTAGTTAAAAATCGAAAAAAAAACTGCAGGAAACAACTGTGGAATTCACAACACATTTTAGCTTCGGAATATTAGCTAATTAATGAAATGATACTCCTGAATAGTTCATTCTTTATCTGCAATACTTTGTTACCCTTAAAACTCAAGAATAATGGCATTTTACAAACAACTTCAAATTAGTGTAACTCTGAAAATATTTAGATTAGGACACATAAGTTATTTATATACCGTAACATTTTTTTCTCAGAATTTCTTCGGAAACAAGCTCCGTAAATGGCGGTAAATCCTTTATAAAGCAGATCTCAGATACGATTCTAGAGCTGTTCAAGGTTGTAAATTCATGTCCACATGCGATAAAAAAAATTAAATTATTCTTTGTATTGAATTTACACAAGTAAGGTCAGATTCAACAGTGTTCATAAATGAGATATTAAGCATATAGAGAAATAATTTATTACAGTTGTATGAACACTTTTTGATAAATAAATTAAGATTAATATAATCAGTTAAAACCAGACATGCTTCGGAGGAATGCTCCTCCATCTTCAGTGGCAATACCACGACGCTGGTTCAGAAGTTCAGATGTCGTGGTATTGCCACTGAAGATGGAGGAGCATTCCTCCGAAACATGTCTGGTTTTTAACTGATTATATTAATCTTAATTTAATTATCAAAAAGTGTTCATACAACTGTAATAAATTATTTCTCTGTATGCTTATTCTCTGTATATTTAAACATTATTGTTTAAATATTACAATAGTATAAAAAGTAAAATCTTTGTAAACTTATGCAATTTTTGCTAGCAATAAATTCAAACTCAAATATGTACAATAACAGCCCAAGTCATGATTAGAGAGATCAAAGTGGCAATTATTAAATTAAGGAACAAGAAGTAAAACGAATTCCCTCGATCTTATTTCAGTTTGTGTAATGAAATATCTCGTTCTTTCGGAGACTATATGTAAGTCATAGTCTTGCAATCGATATCTAGCACTGGCACAAGACTACCTATGCAATTAATAGTGAATTCGCTATAGACTAGATTTTACAATTGGTGCTTCGATATGAGACATCCGTTAGCTGTGCACAACGACAATCTAGGAAGGGGAGGTGTCAGAGGAGACTTGTGATCCTCATTGTGAAGGAAGCTGAATTAACTATTAAACCGGCATGCAACTTTAAACCCAAACCGCCAAATGTCTAACAGCTTCTGGCTACGAGTGAGCGAGAGTTGGAAATCCGGGGATCAGAGCATTTTAACTGTAGCAGAGCCGAGTGCAAATATGGCCGGAAGAGGAGGGAAAAAAGATGAAGATGACGGTAACTCGGAGGAAGATAAAGCTGGTGTCTTACATAATTGAAATGAAGCAGAGCTTTAGTGGCGGTTGAGTGCTCAAATAAAAAGATAAAGAGTTGAAACACAGTCCAGCATCGGCTGTGAAGATCTCCGCCAGTTGACCACGAAACGAGTTTATTTATTACATTTAAAAAGCATTAACAAATATACAGAGTTAAGACGAAAGATATCCATATATCTTAATATCGTCTATCATCTGATAGTTTGTCAACGAAGCAGTAGCGTCTCGTGACATTTTGATATAGGGATACGATTTTTTGAATGATTAAAATATATGCGGGAGTTGCGTTCCAGGATATAGCCGCTTATTGATGAACATTTGAGTTGAATTTTCAAATTTTCTTTATAATTTTCTTGTAGCATAAGTTATAAGGATATTTACAGGACCGAAGCCTGGCCGTGTTTACATAAACACGAAAGACGAAAGTGCATAGAACGAGACCCACTACACCAGGCCTGCACAAGGTTTGCGCTCTCCGAGCCGGCTCACAGCTCATGAGCGGAATGCAGATATTAGCTGCGTTCTGTATAAGGGTGGACTGGAAGAAGGGATGATCTCATACAAAATATACACACAACGAAGTACTATTACGAGTGTTTATGAAATGAATTCCCGTTCAGTGTTTGCAAAACTATCTTGGACTATTATTAATTAGTAAATAAATATTTATTTTACAAAAGTAATAGAAATGCTATAGCTACTTAAATGTACAATATCATTTTGTTGTATTTTTATTTATCAGTACATCAAAACGAGGTTTTATGCTGTTGGCAGCTGAAAGGAACAGTAGCCTACTGATCATAATGAAACATCAGTTACAGATGTTCTATGTCTGCCTTTATTAAAGTTGATTATAGAAAACAGTTGCTCAAAAATATAAATGTTGAGCCAAACATAGCAAACATTTTCACAGCCAGCTTGTGTAGTGGTGGATATTATTGCTAATGTTTAGTCTTGTAAAACTCAACCAGGCTAGTAGTATTATTCAAACGATCTTTAGCTCTTAGGTCACATTGAAGATCAATAAGTCCGAGCTGTAAATCGTTAAATGTTAAATGTTATGTTCCGTCTTTTAGATTCCTCCATACTGTACTGTAGCAGTAGGTAAGCAACGTGAAACAGTTACTGAGAATAGGCCTACACACTGCACTCCACTAGATAGCTGAGTGGTCGTTTCCCTCTCCTCTACCTATAGCAAGTCTATGTCATTCTGACGTATCTTCCTCTCCGTTTCGGCGAGCGGTTTGAGCGCTGTTTGTGCAGGCCTCGTCTATCATCTGATAGTTTATCAACGAAGCAGTGGCGTCTCGTGACATTTGACATAGGGATACAATTTTTTGAATGATTAAAATACAGTAGTCTGTTTGCGTTATATGTAGGAGTTGCGTTCCTGGAAATAGCTGCTTATTGATGAACGTTTGAGTTGAATTTTAAAATTTTCTTTATAATTTTCTTGTAGCATAAGTTACAAGGATATTTACTGAGCCGAAGCCTGGCCTTGTTTACATAAAACACGAAAGTCGGAAGACGAAAGTATGTAATGCTATTTGAAAAATTGATGACGTCACGTGTATTTTTTTTTACCATAATGTAATTACATGCATCAAATCTCTACACTCATGTTAGCCCCTCGTTCTAACATAACTCTCAAAAACAAAAATTCTAATACATGCACCAGGCATGTCAATTGATGCCCACAGGAGCAAGCGCGCGCTTTAGAGTCCAGGAGAGCCTGAGCGCTTTACATCGGAAAGGAAAGAGACAGACGAAAGAGGTGGTATATGCCGCTTGGTCGAGCTATATTCAGGGATGGCCAGCACTGATTCAATAGATAAAGGGAAGAGAACTTATTAAAACTGTATCCATGGTAATTTTTAGATTTGCCTGAGAAGTATAAGTGCATTATAAGAATGTAAGTTTTGTTTTTAATGCTCATTTTTCACAAGTTTGATTTTTTTTTATTCAAAAGAAATATCTTCTCAACTTTTCGTATAGAAAAGTGAAATTTTCAGGTATAGGCCTATTTATTTAGTAGCCTTACAGATTGTTTTCGTAAATATGATATACCGTATATACGTATTACTGAAGATAGTGTATTGAAAATTTTGAAAATATTCGCATGGCAATTGTTTGTAAGGAAATGAATTAACAAAGCAACTACTGTTACATCATAAGCAAAAGATACGTGCCCATGTGTTGTAAAAATGTCAGCTCTATAGCTTCAGCAGATTTCGAGAAAACAATTTAATATTCTGATGATAGGAAGTTGCTGACAAATATCACCTTAAAAGCATAATGCGATAAGAGTTTTGTTATGTAATATTAGTTACACTTAAAACAGATACAGTACCTAGGTAACTTTGCTTTGTACTGTAATATTGTTTTGATTAGTTTATTGATTACTTTTGTAAGGCTAAAGATACCATCAATATAAATTCAAACTTATCATGTCATACTCAATCTCTTTCTTTGGAATATCACTTTCTTTATGAATGATGTGTTTCATCCACTTAATACAGTATAATATTATACTACTATGGAATTTAAGTGAATATTCCTTCTTAACTCGCTATTATGTTATTAAGATTTAAAACACAAGTGCAATATTAAGAAATCAGTGTTAGTACTTTTGCTTTACAGACAATATAGATAATATCAAACAGAAAGAAGCCATATAAAAATAACGACATAAAATTTCACGTTCCGTTTGAAGTTTGTGCACCACCGCTTTCTTAATCCAACAGGTTGTTCATTCATATACACAACCCTTCCTCTTTCCATACTTAGTGCTTGCTGCCCGCGCACGACGTCAAGGTCAGAAATATGCGCTTGCTTTGACATCACTGACATACCCAAACAAAAAAGTTATAAGTGCACAAGATAAATGGAACACCCTGTATTATCGACAATATAAGTTCTTAAGAATATTTCAACCTTATTTAAGCAACACAAATGTATACAAGACCCTATTTCTGTCACTTCATGCTTCTGTAAAGTGGAGGAGAAAATTCGAGCTACTTAAAAGACATGAATGTATCTCTACCCGTAGATTCTGACTACTGCACGATGGTGAGGGACATCCCGCCCTACGACACGGGACGCCGCCTGCTGGACCTCATGGACATGTCCGTGTTCGACTTCATGACGGGCAACATGGACCGCCACCACTACGAGACCTTCCGAGTGTTCGGCAACGACACCTTCCCGCTGCATCTGGACCACGGAAGGGGCTTCGGCAAGCCCTTCCAGGACGAGCTGTCCATCCTGGCGCCTGTGCTGCAGTGCTGCCTCATGCGGCAGTCCACCCTAACTACGCTGCTCAGGTCAGTGTGTCTGTCATGCGCATTTGCGGTCTCAAGGACCGACGAGAAGAAATTCATCTTTTATAATCTGCAGTCGAACACCATCAATATTTCTTACATACCTTATCTCGTATTATTTTAGAGACGAAAAATCAGTGTATCGTCATAATTTCTCAACAATAGGAACTGCACTCATAGCAGGCAAACAATATATTTTGCAAATCTAATCTTTCAGGTAAAGCTTCCTGTAAAGCAGATTTGAATAATTTCAAGGGAAAAATTGTTCCGGGGCCGGGTATCGATCCCGGGACCTCTGGTTGAACGTACCAGCGCTCTGCCAACTGAGCTACCCGGGAACAATTTTTCCCTTGAAATTATTCAAATCTGCTTTACAGGAAGCTTTACCTGAAAGACTAGATTTGCATAATATATACGTCACTGTGTACGTTAACAGAAAACCACAATTTCAAGTCACACAGAGTTTGTGTGCACTCGATGTGGGTCTCTGGCGTTTCGTCAGCCCACGCGAGTTGTGTGGATATAAAGGGAAAAGTTGAGACGGTATCGGGTGGAGTTCCCGGGTAGCTGAGTAGGCAGAGCGCTGGTACGTTCAACCAGAGGTCCCGGGATCGATACCCGGCCCCGGAACAATTTTTCCCTTGAAATTATTCAAATCTTCTTTACAGGAAGCTTTACCTGAAAGATTAGATTTGCATAATATATACGTCACTGTGTACGTTAACAGAAAACCACGATTTCAAGTCACACAGAGTTTGTGTGCACTCGATGTGGGTCTCTGGCGTTTCGTCAGCCCACGCCAATTGTGTGGATATAAAGGGAAAAGTTGAGACGGTGTCGGGTGGAGTTCCCAGGTAGCTCAGTTGGCAGAGCGCTGGTACGTTCAACCAGAGGTCCCGGGATCGATACCCGGCCCCGGAACAATTTTTACCTTGAAATTATTCAAATCTGCTTTACAGGAAGCTTTACCTGAAAGATTAGATTTGCATAATATATACGTCACTGTGTACGTTAACAGAAAACCACAATTTCAAGTCACACAGAGTTTGTGTGCACTCGATGTGGGTCTCTGTCGTTTCGTCAGCCCGCGCGAGTTGTATGGATATAAAGGGAAAAGTTGAGACGGTGTCGGGTGGAGTTCCCGGGTAGCTCAGTTGGCAGAGCGCTGGTACGTTCAACCAGAGGTCCCGGGATCGATACCCGGCCCCGGAACAATTTTTCCCTTGAAATTATTCAAACAATATATTTGTTTTCTAGCACAGTATCTTCATAATCTACATACGGCTGAACGGATTTTAATGAATGACCCGTCATTTTGAAGCTTGGCATCCAAGGATTTTCAGAAAAATAGTAACTTTCAGTGAAGCGTTAGTTTTCCTACATAATTTTCCTATTTTCCAAAATCCATCTTTCGTCAGTTTTGAGAACTAACTGCATTTCAGTATAAAAAAAACACACACTGCAATAAACAATAGGCTATTACACGAAGGCCAAGACCTGCAGGATTGCTGACATATTTAGAGCTCAAATTCAATTGGTTATTAAAAACTTCAAGACTTACTAAAAATAATTTACAGGTCTGATTCTGCGGTGTGTAATTTTCTGAATACAGCTGTGTATTGGATAATAAAATCTATAAAACTTATAAGCCACTTATAACTTAAAAAAATTAAAAGCATTGTTTTTATTGATGGTACAAGGGAAAATAAATACTGAAAGAAATGTTACTTGTACCAAAAATAAATAAAATAACGACGTACTTTCGCAATACCCTATTTCAATCAATTAACCATTATGTGGCTAGTAAAGTGACAGTGTTTTGCCGCTTAATGTTGTTTCACCTCTGACGTGAAAGGTCTAGGATATCATATAGATTTTAATTTCATATGATTATCTATCGTGCTTTTTTTATAAATATTTCTGATGCCCAGGAAGCCAGTTTTAGTTTGAACCTCGCCAGTCACCATAACAATACTGTTATCCTAAATTATTTGTTATAAACTTTTAAAAATATAATTTTAAATAGACCAAGGCCAAGTATAAAGAGCTATGAAAAACTGAACAAGTATACCTTCAACATAATACGTAAAAAAACACATCATTATCTATTAAGTATGTGCCAATTAGCGTAAACTCAGTGAAATTTAAATCCTTAAGTACGAAGTGAAAAGAAACATGTTTATAACTACTTTATTACAAAAGAAATAATATTAATAAACAAACCTTGAAACCAACAAAGTGAGTGTATGCATATACAAATTACAGACAGTTCTGAAGTATAGCAGGCATTTCGAATCTTCAAAAAAACTGCAACATTTATGAGATCACAAAACAGCTGTTTACAATGAATTTGATATAGCAGGCTAGACCCAACAATTTGACTAGAATTCTGATATACTACAAAAGTAAGACTACAAAAATGTAGTTTATACAATATTTAATATTTAGAAGAATTGCCAACCATTCTGTCATTAATGATAATCGTAAAAATAGCTAAAGACTGCAGCCATATTTTCATTTATTGTCTTGTTTTTATCGCCAACACGCACTTAGTTTATAATACATCAACAATTAACGTTTGGTACGACCGCGAACATAATTCCATCGACACACACACACACACACACACACACACACACACACACACACACACACACACATTTGTAACATTAATTTACAATGAAAATCGGCATTAGCACAAACACGTGTTACGGATCGTAGGCCTCCGTTTGACAGTTAATTACAGTGTTGCCGACGTATGGCTCCGGCTTGTAACTGAAGAAGGCTCTGGTAAAGGTGAAACTTTAAAAGTTACCTAGCAACATGATGCAATCGGAGGTAACAATTGAAAGAAGAAAATAACTGCTTGGTTTTGTGTGAAAATGATTGTGGTGTAGGAAAAAATAACAGTTTATTGAAGTGCCCACGAAAAGGAGGCAACCGTTTTCTCGATAGCTTTGATTCTTTAACATTCTGAACCGGCTAATACTCTTACTGAAAGAAAAAGGAAGAAAATACTTTACTATACCATTATATCATTTACTTTCATGTTGTTTTATGATCTAGATATTAATGTAATAACTATGTAAGCAAATGTATTTAATTAGAATTAGAGTCTGGCTGGGCGGAAGAGAAGGCCTACTGGCCTTAGCTCTGCCAGATTAAATAAATAAATTATTATTATTATTATTATTATTATTATATTTCTTTTAGAACTACACAGAACATTATTATAAATGTGCAGGAGAATATCTACGGAAAAAAAAAATGACCGAACTTTATCCGGTGAACTATCGTACTAAAAGGTATCGTAAATATATTCTTAGGTACACAAAAGAAATTGGTAGTGGGACAGTTTGACTATTAGTCAATGTCTGTTACACAGGTAGTAAGCTGTAATTTCGCGTGGGGTCATTCGAGTTCAACATATGCACGACCTGAATCCCACAAAATTGCTGTCAATAGCTGTACATCTGATACAGATTTCCTACCAGCTCTTACACTGTTATTTACTAATGTGGTTGGAAGATAACGTGTCTTTTTCTACCACACAGACAAGCCAATAATGTTGTATATTACAGGTTATTCAACATTGAATATCTAGATTTATTACCCGTAAGAATAACATTTTCAATTTCATGGGTCACGCAGATATGAAAATATGCCAACATACGATTGCAATTCTAGGAATAATTCCTACAGTCCAGGGTACAAAAACATAGAACTGTGAAGCGTTGATAGTTCTAGTTCTAAAATATTTAACTGTGATATTAATTCCCAAATTAATTGAATTTTCTTTAATCAATTTATTACTTACTTACTTACTTTTAAGGAACCCGGAGGTTCATTGCCGCCCTCACATAAGCCCGCCATTGGTCCCTATCCTGAGCAAGATTAATCCAGTCTCTATAATCATATCCTACCTCCCTCAAATCCATTTTAATATTATCTCCCCATCTATGTCTCGACCTACTTAAAGGTCTTATTTCCTCCGGCCTCCCAACTAACACTCTACATCCATTTCTGGATTCGCCCATACGTGCTACATGCCCTGCCCATCTCAAACGTCTGGATTTAATGTTCCTAATTATGTCAGGTGAAGAATACAATGCGTGCAGTTCTGTGTTGTGTAACTTTCTCCATTCTCCTGTAAATTCATCCCTCTTGGCCCCAAATATTTTCCTAAGCACCTTATCCTCAAACACTCTCAACCTCTGTTCCTTTCTCAAAGTGAGTGTCCAAGTTTCACAACCATACAGAACAACCGGTAATATAACTGTTTTATAAATTCTGACTTTCAGATTTTTGGACAGCAGACTAGATGATAAAAGCTTCTCAACCGAATAATAACACGCATTTCCCATATTTATTCTGTGTTTAATTTCCTCCCGAGTATCATTTATATTTGTTACTGTTGCTCCAAGATATTTGAACTTCTCCACCTCTTCAAAAGATAAATTTCTAATTTTTATATTTCCATTTCGTACAATATTCTGGTCACGAGACATAATCATATACTTTGTCTTTTCGGGATTTACTTCCAAACTTATCTCTTTACTTGCTTCCAGTAAAATTCCCGTGTTTTCACGCATTAATATGACGCCAATGAGTTGTTTGAAATTATATTCAATAATAAAATTGATTCCCGTGTTTTCCCTAATCAATTATATTATTGAATATAATTTCAAACAACTTATTGGCGTCAAATTGATGTGTGAATCGTTTCGACTGTCAATTGCATTGTTGTCTGGAGACTAGGCCTCATGGAATGAGGAAGCGATTATGAAGTAGTTTACGAGAAGGCTTTGCCTTGTTAAATTTAAAAGCGAGGAGTATGAAAACAGAAATAACAAGAAATACCACATTTTTATTTCAAATCCCAAATATTCTTACAATCCCAGCTATGCTTACAATAATAATCACGAACAGCATAAACGTTTCATGGAAACCCCGTCACTTTTTATGAAATTCATAATGTTGGGCTGCTAAAGAATTGCCGAGTCGAAGTCGCTATCGATTTATAATATTATCGCGTTAAGAGGATTTCACCACAGTCTAATATATACAGTCACGAAGCTTAATACGTGGTAAATATGCATCCATAGATAGTTGCTAACCACTAGAATCGCTACTATCGCCTCATTACAAACACTAGGAAATAGTATCTTCACAGTCTATTGTTCCTAGTATCCTCATAAACTCAAGCTTCGTGACTGTATATATACTAGACTGTGACTTCACTAAGGAAGCAATAGAAAAAATGGAGATACCCAAAAGACATTGCATTTAATTTTCAGTTCTGTATCTGTATTAATAATAAAATTTTATATTTATAATAACATTGATAAAATGTTTGTTAATACAATATGAAACGTAACTGGCCGTATATATCGATTGTAACAATGACAGCATCCATGGATAATAAGGAAGGCTGTGGAATACCACATAAACTGCAGTTTCACTATTTTCGTGTAGTATTCTTATTAATGTTGTAAAATAATAGTAATATACGTTACAAGAGCGGTATGTTGACTTTTTCATGTCCGAGGACAAGATTGAAAAAGCGAAACGTAGGTGAGCTTTTTTAAATTCCGAGAACATGAAAACAAACATACCGCTCGTGTATCGTACATTATTTTGTGCGAAGATCGTTTATTACATACCTGAAAGACGAATTTCTAATTAGTTGCAATGAAATCTCCATGTTGGTTTCTGTTTAATGACGCCAACTTCGGAACACCAAAATATTTTTCTTCCACATTGTAGCTGTAAAATGTTTTCTGTGTTTACTATACTCCAGCAGGCCGTGATATAGCTACGTCTGTCTTTTTTTTCCCCCAGTCTATAAATGCGAACTTAAAACAAACGGTAAGGTTATGTAATGATTTATTTTTCATTTTAATATTTTAACAATATTATTTATATAACATATTGCAGTAATAACATCGGCATCTGGAATCTCGTTGATTTTTTCACGGCTTCCTTAATGTTACTTGTATCAGGAATGCAATAAGTTTCGTGGAGTAGTAGACTTTACTTAATTTTTGCAAATATTTAAAAACAATAATTAACATTGCAATTTAGGTGAAATTGCAGTGGTAAGTTTCCAATTTATAATTATTACTATGTTAAACGTCTCTAAAAATAATATGTTAAAAGCCTAAAGCAGTAAAATGAATGTCGCGCTTAAGCGGTAAGAAGAGGGAAATTGTTATGTGTGTTACGTTGGGAATACTGAATGTGGTATTTCACACTTACCGCGTATTGGTTCTGTGCGGAAAACAAGCAAATACGCACGATCTCGCACAAAAGTACATGAATAATTTAAAAGCAAATCATATTGAATAATAATGTGAATATGTTGTAAAGGTCGTATTTATACATGTTTTTAAAAAACTTAATTAAATAACAAGTTAACCATGTTATACAATATATCTGAATATGTCTTATAGTCACAATTTTAAAGAATATCATGGAATAAATTTTACTAATTTCATGCCTACATTTTATAGTATTGAGTTTTATTTTATTTTAATGCTAAGTTGCTGTCATTTCTGGAACATGGTCTTTGAAATTGAACGTAAATACATATGTATTTACGGACCCAACAAAAATATCTTGTATTATATACGTCTAAGAACTTACATACAGCTAAAGCATCAATGATCTTCACAGTAGTCAATATGAACAACAACAAATAATAAGCCTAAAAAAACTCCAAAAACTCCAACAACATACAATCGCATACTACAGATAATCAGTTAAACTGTGTCAGAAAGACAGTGTTTTTAACCAAGAAAAAGTAATAACAACCCAATTTTACGACATAACAGGCTAACACAGCCAATCATAACATGATAAAAGTGCCATAGTGTTTGCAGTGTTTTATAGTGTTTTATAGTGTATATTTTATTTGTTTATAGTTATGTGTCATAATATTGGTTTTAACATAATTTTCTAATCAAAGATCGAAGTGTGACAAGCAAAATTTGCCACCGATAATTGTAAATAATACTACTATTCCATACAGTACGACTGTGAAGAACCTTGGTATTTATATGGATTGTCACCTGGAATGGAATGAACAAGTGAATCACACTTCCAAAAAAATATTTTCCATTATTCACTCATTAAAGCGACTGAAGAACTTTCTTCCTGATAAATTAAAATTAATCCTTGTACAAACACTCGTGATGCCACACTTTGACTACTGCGATACTATATTAAGTAACCTAAATGCAAATTTGAGCAGCAGGCTACAACGTGTGCATAATGCGTGCGTCCGTTATATTTGTAATATTCGTAAGTATGATCATGTTTCCCCGTCTTTCCAAACTCTGTCTTGGCTAAGGCTAAGCGATCGACGAGCCCTGCATTCTCTTGTTCTCTTATTTCAAATTCTGCGCACCGCTACCCCAATCTATTTGGCTTCTCGTTTCCAAAATTTATCCGCATATCATTAGCTAAGTACAAGATCTCATCATAACAATTTACTCATTATACCTCACCACAAGACATCTTTATATTCTTCATCCTATACAGTTTCAGTTGCTAGAAATTGGAACTCGCTTCCGAGTGATATAAGGGGTTGTTGGACAATAACTTCATTTACGTCAAAATTACATAAATTCTTACTTAACAGATGAATTGCTGATTAATATTTGTTACTTATAATGAAACTAACATCTGTCCATTCTTATTATTATTATCTTTAATTTCTCTAAATAGATTTACAAAACCTCTAATGGCAATTACATTAATATTCTCATTATAGAAATAGAAATATATATATATATATATATATATATATATATATATATATATATATATATATATTCTCCTGTAACATAGTCCTAGTAAGCTTATATTAAATTAATTTTCATCATTTTACTAGCTATCTCAAATATTAAATTAATTATAATTCATTGAATTAAATTAGCTCATAAATTAAGTTACTACTTTACCTTATAGATTTATCTAAATTTAAATAAATGTGTAGTGAAGATTATTGCTGGAGAACCTTTTAAGTGTAGTGAAAATATTTGTAATTTAAATTTATGTATTGTATTGATTAAGGCTGGTTGAGTGGAAGAGAAGGCCTTATGGCCTTAACTCTGCCAGCGAAAATAAAACATTATTATTATTATTATTATTATTATTATTATTATTATTATTATTATTATTATTATTATTATTATTATTATTATTATGTGTGCTTTCAAAAGAAAGACTTTTAACAAAATCACAACAAGCAACCCCACACTGTATCAAGTACATTTTATAGTAATTGTAGCTAAATTAAGAAACAATGATAGGTCACGAGCACGTGAATAACCCACTACATAATAAGAGGCTAGGTCTTTACAACACACACTGACATATATATCTGAAGATGATACACACTGCGTATCGAAAACGTTAATATAAATCCAAATATATAAGATAAGCAAAGGTGGAAATAAAAATTGACATTGTAAAACATTAAGCTTATCGGCATCCCCAAAATGAAACTACATATGTTGAGTTATTCAACTGTTCTTTAATCAACAATGTAGTGCACGATATAAAAATCTGAAGGTAGACTAAAATTTCTGTACTCTTTCAATGCTTTTCTATAGCATCTCTGTCTCGGATTCCCTTCATGATTCTAATTGCCCACTTTTGTAACATAAGTACCAGTAGAATTACCCCAAAGAATGTTTCCATGCAATAAACTGAAATGGAAGAAAGTATAATAACCAGACAATAACCAGCTTTCACCAATTACATTTTTAAGATGCCTTAATGAGTATATTACCCTTCATAACTTCTTGCAAAAGAATGAAATAAGGTTGGAGTAAAATATGCTTTGACGTAATACCAATTAAATGGTGTTGTCGATTCGCGAGACATTTGTAAATTATTGCCGCATTTTAATCAAAGATAGGCCTACAATTAAGTTTTCGAATATATACAGGGTCGAAGTACTGTAATTGTGAAGGTTTATACAGCCTGTTCCTTGCATGCAGTCTATCATAAAATTGTAATACCATATTATTCCCAAATGAGTATATTTCTCAGAAAGAAAAATAATTGTCCCCTATATTTTGATACCTTTTTAATCGATAAGTATTATCCATACGATTCTGATATTTATTATCATTAGAGAAATTGATAAATTATTTATCCCTTTGCAGTTTTTAAATGAATGGACAGTTATCTTGCAAACTGAATAATAATATTAACATACATTATTTCCTGCACCCTACAGGAAACCCTACTACAGTCACTAAGAGACGCAATACAGCTATTCGAACCTGAGATCGTGTAAATATTCGTAAGAGAGCCAGCGATGAGCCGCTGTTTAACTACACAGAATTTCAGCTTAATTTCTAATTAATCTCCATTATTCTGTACAATTATATCACTTCAACCCCATAGGGCTATATATTCACTCATATATATCATATATACCTATGTAATATCACCAATGGCGGGCTTATGTGAGGGCGGAAATGAACCTCCGGGTTGCTTAAAAGCCATTTGTATGTAAGTAAGTAAGCAAGTAAGACAATAGATTTGGAAGTAAATCCCGAAAAGACAAAATATATGATTACGTCTTGTGAACAGAATATTGTACGAAATGGAAGCAAAAAAATTGGAGATTAATCCTTCGAAGAAGTGGAAAAATTCAAACATCTTGGAGCAACAATTACAAATATAAATGACACTCGGGAGGAAATTAAACGCAGAATAAATATGGGAAATGCCTGTTATTATTCGGTTGAGAAGCTTTTTTTATCTAGTCTGCTGTCAAAAAACTTAAATGTCAGAATTTATAAAACAGTTATATTACCGGTTGTTCTGTATGGTTGTGAAATTCGGACTCTCACGTTGAGAGGAACAGAGGGTAAGGGTGTTTGAGAATAAGATTTTTAGGAAAATATTTGAAGCTAAAAGGGATGAAGTTACAGGAGAATGGAGAAAGTGAGTTTTATAAATTCTAACTTTCAGGTTTTTCGAAAGCAGACTGGACGACAAAAGCTTCTCAACCGAATAATAACAGGCATTTCCCATATTTATTCTGCGTTTAATTTCCTCCCGAGTGTCATTTATATTTGTTACTGTTGTTCCAAGATATATGAATATTTCCACCTCTTCGAAGGATAAATCTCCAATTTTTATATTTCCATTTCGTACAATATTCTGGTCACGAGACATAATCATATACTTAGTCTTTTCGGGATTTACTTCCAAACATATCTCTTTACTTGCTTTAAGTAAAATATTCTGCGCAAAAATTCTCAGCTTTCTACAAGTCATCAAATGTACAAAAACAATTGAGAAATAACATAATGAGTCGACCAGATTTTAACAGACTTGGCAATATGTAAAACGGGAGAGAATCAGGCTTCGACCACAGTCTAGTATATACAGTCACGAAGCTCAATACGTAGTAAACATGCATCCATAGACAGTTGCTAACCACTAGGATCGCTACAATCGCCTCATTACAGACAATGCGAAATAGTACCTGCACAGTCTATTGTTCCTAGTACCCTCATAAACTCAAGCTTCGTGACTGTATATACTAGACTGTGCTTTGACTTAGCAATCATAAATGATGATCTCTTGTTTTACAAATTGTCAAAGCCTGCTGATTTCTAAGCATGACCCACTGATTAAGTTATTTCTTCAATGTTTTTATACATAATGAATTAACATTGCTATAAAACTTAAGCAATCATAAATGATATTCTCTTGTTTTACAAATTGTCAAAGCCTGCTGATTTCTAAGCATGTCCCACTAATTAAGTTATTTCTTCAATGTTTTTATACATAGGGAATTAACATTGCTATAAAACTTAAGCAATCATAAATGATATTCTCTTGTTTTACGAATTGTCAAAGCCTGCTGATTTCTAAGCATGTCCCACTAATTAAGTTATTTCTTCAATGTTTTTATACATAGGGAATTAACATTGCTATAAAACTTAAGCAATCATAAATGATATTCTCTTGTTTTACGAATTGTCAAAGCCTGCTGATTTCTAAGCATGGCCCACTGATTAAGTTATTTCTTCAATGTTTTTATACATAATGAATTAACATTGCTATAAAACTTAAGCAATCATAAATGATATTCTCTTGTTTTACGAATTGTCAAAGCCTGCTGATTTCTAAGCATGTCCCACTAATTAAGTTATTTCTTCAATGTTTTTATACATAGGGAATTAACATTGCCATAAGAAACCTATGTCCTACAATCCCCCAAAAAATCAGGGCATATTTCTTAGAAGTTTCAATGTATGTTACATCAAAACTAAATTGATATGTAACCTGTTCTATATATATATTTTTTTAATTCTGGGCAGAAACACGAGTCCACTTTTCGCTGGCACTGATGTACACATCATGCATGTTAATGTCTCGGTTTCGTAACCGCACGGCCATAAGTTGGCTGTATTATACACGGATGTACCTGTGTGGTGTGCCCGCTGAAAGACGTTTGCTTCCTGACATGTATAGGAGCACTTTCCGTGCCTCCGTGAGATGGTGCAGTTGTTGCGGATGTAAGTGGCGTAAGTACACTATCTCGTATAGGTCAGTTAGGAGAGATTACAACAATGCCACTGTTTCAGTAACATCAAATTCTGACCAAACTTTTCCGAAGAAAAAGTCTCTTATATTTTTATATAATATGTATAATCGAATGTGTGATACTTATGTATGTAGTCTACACATGTATATACAATATGTAAAAATGTATGTTACTGTTCAAAAAGTTTTCGGAATATATTTTTTCCTCCGAAATGAATAATGTTATGTGTAGGCACCGGATTTTTATGTTTATTGTTTATTGTTAATAAAATAACATTGACAGAAATACAATCTTAGTTCTTCCCTGAAGGAGTAAAAAACTCGTGCTCAGGGAGATATCTAAACACAAAGATAAACACAAAGATAATTTTTTGACACAAACTGGGTCAAGAAAAAAAAATTACAGGAATAAATTAAATTTAAAAATACAATTTCAATTTTAACAATTTAAGTCATACAAGTACATATACATATTAAATCAATATATATTCTTTAAAAATTAAATTCCTAACGCTATTTTTGAAATTCCTGATACTAAAATTTTACAAATTTGGGTATTTATCAATTATTTTATTGTATAACCTTGGACCAAAGTAGGCACCATGGCTCAGAGCTGTGCTTGTGAAACACTTTGGTTTCTCTAGTCGTATAAAATCGGATCTTTTAGTTTCATATTTATGATGATACAATTTGAATTTATTACGGTTTTTGTGTATGAAGATTAATAAGGCAATATAATAAATCTGTTAAATTTTCAAATCATTAAAATCAGTGAACAAAAGCTCGGGTGAGTAATCAATTGGTTTATTAAGGCATATTTTAATGATTATTTTCTGAATAAGTATTAGTGGAGTGAGATTAGAATTACAAGCATTTCCCCACCCTAAAATTCCATACTGGAGAATGGATTGAAATAAAGCTAAATAAATGAGACGTAAAATATTAATTGGCAAATATGACCGAAGTATAACAAAGATATAAATTGTTTTACGTAATCTATTGCATAAATATGTAACATATTTGTTCCATCGTAAGTGTTGGTCGATCGTAATATCAAGGTGTGAAATATGCACATATTTATGTAAGGAAAATAAGTGAATATGTACCAAAATATATAAAATCATGAAAATATTTAATATCAATATCCGGCAGGTATAGGATAGGTAAGACTCTCCAGTTGTGATTTCATAGAGCACCCGACTTTTTTACCGCACACTTGACACATTACTATTCTTTCATCTGTAGTGAAAGCTTCGTCCATCGCAATCCATGATTTTATTTTTGTCGTTAGGGTTGAAGATACAGGGGCCATTTTAGTTAGTTAAAAGCAGTAGATAAACTCGCTCGCACTTTATACTGTAAATAGTAAAACTAGAGAACTGAATGAAGTGAATGACACAACAGTACTGCAAGCACTGTTTCGCTTTACTGGATTAAGAGAAAATAAGAGGAGATGTGGGACACATGCATTTTAGCTGCTCCCTGTAAGAAACGAAGTACCTACTAAAATCTCACAGTCTTACTAATAAACCGTGTATAGTTTTTATACGAGACTTATGCAGAGTTGAGACAGAAAACGTTACTAATAAACCGTGAATAAGCTATGGACGTATAAACAGGCTGTAACTATACAATGGGAATTGCTTTGCAGTAGTTATATACACGAAACCCCTTGTTTAAGCGTTGTATATAGCGAAAAAATGGCCGCCCCTCTAACAGCTGTTCGTATCGACTGTCATTTTATGATGATGGTTACCGTGTAAACACAGAAGAACAAACCAAAGATCATAGAATTATTAGAATAATATTGCTGTAGCTTGTACTCTTTGAACAAAATGTAGTGTGGTAATCGATTAGAGCCAGTTGTACTATCGATATTTAACACCCCACACTAGAGCGCTCTACCGGATGCAATAGAGAACCTCAGATATTCTATTACCTTTCGTAACGAAGTAATTTGCGAAACTATGACGTAGCTGTGTAACAGTTATACTGTTATACACGACGTATGTAGTGATTATTAGTAAGGAATTTACACACGACTTATAAACGAGCTACTCATTGTATAAGAATAAGACAGTTAAACGTCTGTATATAGACTTTTTATTAGTAAGACCGTCAAACTATAGGCATTTACAAACTGTTGTTTGAAAAGTGGCATTCCTGTCTCATTAGAACGGTAGGATTATTCCAACCTCAAGGTTCTAATTGCTAGGAAAATCCCATTTCCGTAAAGATCTACTAATTTTAAAGCAAAGAGGTCAAGCAATAACCTGAAAAGCTATTTATTTTAGTCTTTCAACATCTTTCCAGTTTGTTCCTTTACTTCAGCTTCTTTTCAAAATTCGGCTACTTTATTGCGGCTCATGTCAGACTTGACACGGGTTTTCCCTGGAAGGATTAGGAAGAGGGTTGGTAAGGTTGCAAATTGCATGGAAACGGCTTATTAAGACGTGTGCAGAACAATTATAGTTCGAGACAAATCATGTCGTCCTCGTCCCACTCCACCGCATGAAGACAACGCTACTTTCTGAGTGATTTTTACAATACAAGGTAGTTGTATGCCTTTTTTTTTCACTCATATTTACAGTGGGTGGCATGGGGGAGTGCCTCTATTACTTCCTGGAACTAAGGACGTTATGTTTCGTCCCGAAATATATCCTTTCTTGGGTATGCAAAAAGGCTTTTTAAATCTGTGTATTTCAAATTGTAAATTTCCCCAGCAGAAGTTTTTTTTTTTTTTTTCCCTTTTAGAGGAGTAAAAATGAATAAAACCCCTAAATATGTAGATTTATGTAATACCAAGCCATAATATGTAATGTGGGGTAAATATGTAAAAATATATAGTATCAAATTTTAATATATTAATGGTAATTACAAGATTCGCAAAGATTTGTTATTTACGTACGGTCAGGTTGAAAGGAATATAATATGCAATTACATAAAAATCCGGTCCCTAGTTATGTGGTATATTTCTGTTTCTGGAGTTGGCATCATTCATGACGTCACCTGCGTAGAAGCTTCATGATCATAGTCATTGTTTCTGATTTGTGACAACTGGCTATTGTTGTTTGTGTGATATTTGTTTGTCGTATGAGTATCAAAGACAACCAGCGCTCCGATCGACCTTTAAAAAAGGTTTTTTTATTGTTGCTTCACTATATGCATTCTTAATGTCTCTGAAAAAATTGTGCAAAAAACACAACATTTGATATTTGCTTTTGTTTTATACCACATTCTGAAATACTCGTACGATGCTTGCATATCACACAAACAACAACAACAATGATTATGAAATTTGTACGGAAATGACGTCATGAATGATGCCAACACCAGAAACAGAAATATACCTCATAACATTATTCATTTCGGCGGAAAAAATATATTCCGGAAAGTTTTTGAACCGAGTATGTAGTCGTTATTGATGTCTAGCGAGAATCATTTTTACTTTTAGACTCGAGGTTCATGGGTTCAAGCGTGATCTGGGTTGAAAAAGGTTACAAGCAAGCCTAAACTCAGGAATGATAACAAAGAACGTTAACATATTTAGGAACATCATATCAAACAGGTATACGACAGTAAGTTATGTAACGATGCTATATCAACTACGAGACTATTTAACCATGGTGAAATTGGTGGTAACGAAATGTTATTTGCTAAAACGAATGCGATAATTCCTTCTGTGATTACGTGAAATTCCTTTTATTTGTGGAATAAACACACTCAGGCAATCAACCCAAATTAAATTCTATATCCTGCCCGAATGCAATCTCCCATCTCTTTACAAATATCACTCGTTACTCCAGGTCTGCTATCTTACGGACACAGGTCGCCATGGCAACATGCTCCGTGTTAATTTGTATCCCATCAGCGTACCGAGATAAAAACATTGTTTTATATGTGTTTTGCAGTAGTGGTAATATAATATAAATACAGTATTGACATAAATACAATTTCGGGTTACCGTTACATTCAATTAAAGTCCATATGAAAATTAACCATAAATTAGTATTGAGTTCATCCTATAATTATCGGATTCTCAACCCACGGAATGGCGTCAAAATTTACTAAAGTTTTTAATTCTATTTATACAATGTACATATTTTCCAGTCGGTTTGGTAAATCGAGTGAGACTCAATTACCAGATACATGTAAGCACCACCACAATCATCACCATTACAACTGCAATGTTGCCAGATGGATTGAACATTCGTAAATCAGCGTACAAATTCAGATTCGTTCTCTGATAGAGAATTCGAAATTTCTTCGACGTACGCAAAGAGGGTTAGCGGTTTTGATCCTACCCTTGAACTTAAAAAAAATTACATATTTAGATTTGAGTATTTTTTTTTATCCGTAATCGTTTTCCCTTATCTAATTTTTCACTGTCAGAGTAACAAAATCTACATCGACATAAGGCATAGTCCTCCTACCCCTCCTTCAATATAATCCCTGTGTTTGGTGCTGCGGCACGTTGGAATTATAACAATGCTATCTTTATTATAAAGATAGCTACTGCCTAATACCGGCCTTGTTATAAAATGAGGCCGACACGATATGAAATTTAACTTGTTTTGTTAAAAATTGGAAGTCTGTGAAAAAATTGAGTTTCAAAGATTTTATAAGGATATTAATGAATATATCGTGACATAATGATGATGATGATAATAATAATAATAATAATAATAATAATAATAATAATAATAAGAGCAAGAAGAAGAATTTTAAAACACGGATAATGTAAATTGTAAACAATATTAATAATAACCCTCTTGTAACCCTGTGTACGCCACTGATTATAATAATAAGGGTAATAATAATAATAATAATAATAATAATAATAATAATAATAATAATAATTTTAAAATAAGGATAATGTAAATTGTAAAGATATTAATAATAAACCTCTTGACAAAATTCTGCGTACGCCACTGATAATAATAATAAATAATAACAATAATAATAATAATAATAATAATAATAATAATAATAATAATAATAATAATTTTAAAATACCAATAATGTAACTTGTAAACAATATTACTAATAACCCTCTTGACAAAATTCTGCGCACGCCACTGATAATAATAATATGGGTAATAATAATAACAATAATAATAATATTATTATTATTAAAATACTAATAATGTAAATTGCAAACAATATTAATAATAACCCTCTTAACAAAGTTCTGCGTACGCCACTGATTATAATGATGATGATGATGATGATGATGATGATGATAATAATAATAATAATAATAATAATAATAATAATATGGGTAACAATAATAATAATAATTTTAAAATACTGATAATGTAAATTGTAAACAATATTAATAATACCCTCTTGACAAAATTTTGCGTACGCCACTGATAATAGGGTAATAATAATAATAATAATAATAATAATAATAATAATAATAATAATAATAATAATAATAATAATTTTAAATACCGATAATGTAAATTGTAAATAATATTAATAATAACCCTCCTGACAAATTTCGCGTACGTCACTGATAATAATAAGGGTAAAAAAAGGTGAAGCTATCCCCATAACATGCCATGAAGGCACTTGTGGGGCATGGAGATAGAGCCCCATGCTTTCCATGACCTCGGCACTAGAATGAGGTGGTGTGGTCGGCACCACGCTCTGACCGCCTTTTACCCCGGGAAAGACCCGGTACTCAATTTTATAGGAGGCTGAGTGAACATCGGGGCCCTTCTGAAAGTTTGGCAACGAGAAAAAATCCTGTCACCACCTGGAATCGAACCCCGGACCTTCCAGTAATAGTAATAATAATAATAATAATAATAATAATAATAATAATAATAATAATAATAATAATAATAATGATTTTAAAATACCGATAGTATAAATTATAAACAATATTTATAACAACCCTCATTACAGTAAATTTTATTTTCATAGTCACATTGATTACATTTACAATCACGCAATCAGAACGTTAGGAATAATACGGTCAATAACTTATTCTTTTTCCACGCCCGATTCTCTTTTAATGCTATACTATACTTTGGTGCGATCGAAACTCGAATATGCATCTGTAGCTTGGAACTCGATTACAACAACAGATTCCAATAAATTGCATTATTCAAGCTACGTACCTTGTTATTTTTTAATTTTTAAACCTTATAGTCCCTTTACAATAGCATATTCAAACTCGTCAAAAACTAATGCCGGACCCTGCACAAAAATAACTCTTCCATTCAGTAATAGTAATATACGTTACAAGAGCGGTATGTTGACGTTTTCATGGTCGAGGAAAAGATTGAAAAAGCGAAACGTATTTGAGCTTTTTTAATTTCCGAGAACATGAAAACAAACATACCTCTCGTGTATCGTACATTATTTTGTGCGAAGATCGTTTATTACATACTTGAAAGACAAATTTCTAATTAGTTGCAATGAAATCTCTATGTTGGTTTCTGTTTAATGACGGCAACTTCGGAAAACCAAAATATCTTTCTTCAACATTGTTGCTATAAAATGTTTTCTGTGTTTACTATACTCCAGCAGGCCGTGATATAGCTACGTCTGTCTTTTTTTTCCCCCCAGTCTATAAATGCGAACTTAAAACAAACGGTAAGGTTATGTAATGATTTATTTTTCATTTTAATATTTTAACAATATTATTTATATAACATATTGCAGTAATAACATCGGCATCTGGAATCTTGTTGATTTTTTCACGGCTTCCTTAATGTTACTTGTATCAGGAATGCAATAAGTTTCGTGGAGTAGTAGACTTTACTTAATTTTTGCAAATATTTAAAAACATTAATTAACATTGCAATTTATGTGACATTGCAGTGGTAAGTTTCCAATTTATAATTATTACTATGTTAAACGTCTCTAAAAATAATATGTTAAAAGCCTAAAGCAGTAAAATGAATGTCGCGCTTAAGCGGTAAGAAGAGGGAAATTGTTATGTGTGTTACGTTGGGAATACTGAATGTGGTATTTCACACTTACCGCGTATTGGTTCTGTGCGGAAAACAAGCAAATACGCACGATCTCGCACAAACTTATTTTCCGCTATAATGTGAAGAGCAAAGAATTTCTGAGCTTCCTCCACATATTACAAAGTTCATTGTTCTCGATGTAGTGTGTTAGAGTCATCTACTGGTACTTCATCTCTAAATGCATGGAGAACTTCAACGTACAGTTCATTTTAATTAACTATCATATAGGCAGTCTCAGTTAGACAACAATAGTTCAAATTCCCATAATCTGCCTATGAATACTTGTCAAAGAGAGAACTTCAGAAGTGCGAGTTGAATAGAGTTCTGTCTCTGTAATATTAAACCTAAGTTTGCGTCCATTATTTATTGACTACTCTGTCTTCAGGTTGAAATGGACTTATGTCGTTTTGTGTCTTAGCGCGCAACACGCTCTTTGATATTCACGGTCTGGCAATAGAGGCCCCAAGACTACCGGACAGAGGACAGACAGACAGACTGTCGAATTTCAATGCCGTACGGCTCATATACAGCGAATCCAAGGTATTCCAGTACGATTTTCTATGCTCTCCCTCTTGACGTGGCTTAACAAAGCATTCTATAAAGTTTCTCGCTCTATCTCTGTAAACAATACAACACAGCATGCATTCCATAGAAAATAAAACAACTACCCTGCGATGGATAAGTGAACTGCTTTCTTTTGTTTACAGTGTTCTGCCCAAGGACAGGTTTTTCAACAGTAATCTCACTAGAGGTTTTGATTTATCTAGAGAAAATCAAAACTCGAGTGGGATTTAATTGACTATTACACGATTAGAAGAAAGTATATAAAGATTAGAAGTAACGAAGTACTGTAGTACAATAAAATATTAATTGACTTACGAAAATACTGAACTGTCTTCAAATGTATTATTGTACCACTGTATTCCGCTAGATGGCAATAGTGTGTTACGAATAGCTGTTTTCTTGTTATCAGTTGTGTCAACTATAGAATCTTCATTGAACTCTGTTGACGGTTACTAGTCAAGAAGGCTTTGTTGATTCAGTTTCACTTTTATTAAAACAGTTGCATTCCACTTCAATCACCCGGATCCCAGTATTCAAGTCACTTGACAGATGAGTTTCAATAAATCTTAGTATTAAACAATTTCTGATACGTGACTCTCCATAATATCATATAGCAGAAGCTATAACATTACCTAAATAATATAAACAAGTGTTAGAAAAGTTTTAATTAGGGATGATGAAATAAACAAGAAAAGTTTTAATTAAGGACGATGAAATAAAATATAAACATGAATAATTTTAAAAGGAACAATTATTGAAAGTACAAATTTCAAATTTGAATGTTTTAGTGGTTGGTGGTTCAGTTGATGTTATATTGGACGTGTGCGTAAAAGAAGTGGAACTCGTTGATGTACATGGTGTATTCCTCAACTTATTCAGGATTTCCGAATGGTGCTCTTCATTTATTTGTAAATAGGGTTTCAGGGAAGATGCATAGGTATGACCAGTGATCTTTATTAATTCTTGTTCTTGAATGCCAATGCGAGTCATATTTGAAACTGCTGTGCATCGACTGGAGTGGTTTGTAATTTTCTGTTTTTTTGTTTACGTCTGGACCAATGCATTTTGAAATGTTGGCAAACGAAGAAACAAATGCTAGGGTAGTGATAAAAATAAACAAATGCTAGGGACGCGATAAAATTAAACAAATGCTAGGGACGCGATACAATTAAACAAATGCTAGGGATGCGATACAATTAAACAAATGCTAGAGATGCGATAAAATTAAACAAATGCTAGAGATGCGATAAAATTAAACAAATGCTAGGGTAGTGATAAAAATAAACAAATGCTAGGGACGCGATAAAATTAAACAAATGCTAGGGATGCGATACAATTAAACAAATGCTAGGGATGCGATACAATTAAACAAATGCTAGGGATGCGATACAATTAAACAAATGCTAGGGTAGTGATAAAAATAAACAAATGCTAGGGACGCGATAAAATTAAACAAATGCTAGGGACGCGATACAATTAAACAAATGCTAGAGATGCGATAAAATTAAACAAATGCTAGGGTAGTGATAAAAATAAACAAATGCTAGGGACGCGATAAAATTAAACAAATGCTAGGGATGCGATACAATTAAACAAATGCTAGGGTAGTGATAACAATAAACAAATGCTAGGGACGCGATAAAATTAAACAAATGCTAGGGATGCGATACAATTAAACAAATGCTAGGGATGCGATACAATTAAACAAATGCTAGGGTAGTGATAAAAATAAAGAAATGCTAGGGACGCGATAAAATTAAACAAATGCTAGGGACGCGATAAAATTAAACAAATGCTAGGGATGCGATACAATTAAACAAATGCTAGGGTAGTGATAAAAATAAACAAATGCTAGGGACGCGATAAAATTAAACAAATGCTAGGGACGCGATACAATTAAACAAATGCTAGGGATGCGATACAATTAAACAAATGCTAGGGATGCGATACAATTAAACAAATGCTAGGGTAGTGATAAAAATAAACAAATGCTAGGGACGCGATACAATTAAACAAATGCTAGGGATGCGATAAAATTGTGTGATAAGCAGCCATGATTGGTTGAAAAACGTCCTTTGGTACCGTTTTATTGGTCAAAAGTAGTATGACGTAGTAAAAGTGTAATAGTCATTGCAAACCCAGCATTCTCCAGTCTTTCTAATTTTATACCTTCCTCTTTGTCTCCTCATATGATCCATATATCTTAATGTCGTCTACCATCTGAATTCTTTGCCCCGAACTCTTCTCCCGTTCACCATTCCTTCCAGTGCATCCTTCAGTAGGCAGTTTCTTCTCAACCAGTGACCCAACCAATTCCTTTTCCTCTTTCTGATCAGTTTCAGCATCATTCTTTCTTCACCCACTCTTTCCAGCACAGCTTCATTTCTTATCTAGTCTGTCCATTTCACACGATACATTCTGCTCCATATCCACATTTCAAATGCTTCTATTCGCTTCTCTTCACTTCGTCGTAATGTCCATGTTTCTGCCCCCACACAATGCTACACTCCACACAAAGCACTTCACTAGTCTCTTCCTTAGTTCTTTCTCCAGAGGTCCGCAGAAGATGCTTTTTTTCTTTAAAAGCTTTCTTTGCCATTGCTATCCTCCTTTTGACTTCCTGCCAGCAGCTCATGTTACTGCTTATAGTACACCCCAAGTATTTGAAGCTGTCCACTTGCTCTACTGCCTCATTTAGAATTCGCAAGTTTACCTTCTTTACTTTTCTTCCTATAACCAATAGTTTTCGTCTTGTTTGAATTTATCTTCATTCCATACTGCTCACAGCTGTCATTTATCTCCAGTAACATATATCTTAGCATCATCTCCTCTTTTGCTAACAATGCCATATCATCAGCAAATCTTACATACTTTATTCTTCTTCCACCTACTATCACTCCTCCCATGTCCTGAAAACAGCTCTTCACTAAATGCTCCAAGTAGATGTTGAACAGAGTAGGTGATAAAGGGCACCCTTGACGTACTCCTCTCCCTATTTCACTTACTTCTGACATTTCTTCTCCTATCCTGACTTTGACTGGTTGTTTCATATAAAGGTTACTGAACAGTCTCCTTTCTTTCCAATCCACGCCAATTTTCTTTAGGATCCCCATCAGTTTATTCCAATCCACTCTGTCAAACGCCTTTTCGAAGTCCATAAATACTACATACACTTCTTTATTCTTCTCTAGGTATCTTTCACCGATTGTCCAAAGCAGTCCAATTGCATCTCTCGTACCTTTTCCTTTCCTGAAGCCAAACTGATCTTACAACTGTTCTTCCATCTTATGAACTGCATTATCATTCACTAAATATAAATGTTAGTTCCTGCTGAGGAACTGTGTTTTGCATTTTACTGACTTTCAGGACAAGCTTAGAGCGTCATTTCATGTCTCCATTTAAAAATGCATCAAATCTCGCAAAAGAAATCTAGACTTGAACTTTGAAAAAAAAAACATCATTAGTTATTGCTAATAGCCGAGTAGAACAAAGACAGGTCATCATTCATGATTTAGAACAATATGTCAAAAGTGCATAAGATTTTCTGATGATATGGCGTTGATAGTAGAAGAGGAGACGATACTAAGGGATATGCTACAGGAGCTAAATGACAGCTGTGAACAGTATGGGATGAGGATAAATGCAAAAAGACGAAGACCATGGTCATAGGAAGAAAAGTAAAGAAGGTAAACTTGCGAATTCTAAATGAGGCAGTAGAGCAAGTGGACAGCTTCAAATACTTGGGGTGTACTATAAGCAGTAACATGAGCTGCTGCCAGGAAGTCAAAAGGAGGATAGCAATGGCCAAGGAAGCTTTTAATAGAAAAAGAAGCATCTTCTGCGGAACTCTGGAAAAAGAATTAAGGAAGTGCTTTGTGTGGAGTGTGGCATTGTATGGGGCAGGAACATCGATATTACGACGAAGTGAAGAGAAGCGACTAGAAGAGTTTGAAATGTGGATATGGAGAAGAACGGACAGAGTAAGAAATGAAGCTGGTTGGAAAGAGTGGTGAAGAAAGAATGATGCTGAAACTGGTCAGGAAGAGAAAAAGGAATTGGTTGGGTCACTGGCTGAGAAGAAAACGCCTACTGAAGGATGCACTGGAAGAAATGGTGAACGGAAGAAAAGTTCGGGGACAGAAGAATATAATGAGATCAGAGACAACATTAAAACATATAGACCGTAGGCATAGACTAAGGGGAAGGAGAGATTGAAAAATGCTGAATTTGCTATTATTATTAGGCTATTATTATTATTATTATTATTATTATTATTATTATTATTATCATCATCATCATCATCATCATCCGTGAATATGTTAGGAGAAAATCCACAAACGATTAGGGAAAACACGGGAATTTTACTGGAAGTAAGTAAAGAGATAGGATTGGAAGTAAATCCCGAAAAGACAAAGTATATGATTATGTCTCGTGACCAGAATATTGTACCAAATGGAAATATAAAATTGGAAATTTATCTTTTGAAGAGGTGGAAAAGTTCAAATATCTTGGAGGAACAGTAACAAATATAAATGACACTCGGGAGGAAATTAAACACAGAATAAATAAATATGGGAAATGCGTGTTATTATTCGGTTGAATCCAATCTGCTGTCAAAAAATCTGAAAGTTAGAATTTATAAAACAGTTATATTACCGGTTGTTCTGTATGGTTGTGAAACTTGGACTCTCACTTTGAGAGAGGAACATAGGTTAAGGGTGTTTGAGAATAAGGTGCTTAGGAAAATATTTGGGGCTAAGAGGGTTGAAGTTACAGGAGAATGGAGAAAGGTACACAACGCAGAACTGCACACATTGTATTCTTCACCTAACATAATTAGGAACATTAAATCCAGACGTTTGAGATGGGCAGGGCATGTAGCACGTGTGGGCGAATCCAGAAATGCATATACAGTGTTAATTGGGAGGCCGGAGGGAAAAAGACCTTTAGGGAGGCCGAGACGTAGATGGGAAGGTAATATTAAAATGGATTTGAGGGAGGTGGGATATGATGATAGAGACTGGATTAATCTTGCTCAGGATAGGGACCGATGGCGGGCTTATGTGAGGGCGGCAATGAACCTCCGGGTTCCTTAAAAGCCTGTAAGTAAGTAAGTATCACCATCATTATCATCATCATCATCATCATCATCATCATCAATTTGTTTTATTTTTTCAAGAATAACTATTTTATTAACTTGGGCTACTTTATTTGCGTGTAGAATTACAACCATCACTAAGAATGCATCTTTGAATTCTTGCAACTTATGGCAACGCCCAATATACTGCACATGCGCAGTGGTTACCTGCCTATCTCTTCGCCACTCATTAATCATTCAGCAAATGTAATTCACGTTACGGACTCCATAATTCTCTTTAACAACGAGTGTGGAAAATAACTTCAATGAACCTAATGCCTCATGCAACTCAGTGGTTCTTATCAGTGCTTTATTTTACGAATACTTACAAATTTTATTAACCTACGTTGCGTGTAATGACTTTCACCGCCATATTTTAAGCAGAAACGCAATTAAATTTTATTATTGTTTATAGCTCCTTTATGTGAATTTATTTTCACGGACGTTACGGCATCTTGGATAAGGGAATACATACGCCTATCTTTTATTTTATATTAAAACAGAAGACGATAGGTAGTGTACGTAATCTTAAAGCTGTGTGCAAGCAGTCTTTTGTTCGTTGTCATGTGAGCCTCTCCATGGCAACGAGAGAATTTGGTAGGCTAATTTGCTAACAAAACAAGAGAATGCGAACGAATTAAGTTATCGGTCTTATACACGGCAAAATTCAGACCAGTAAAGTTTTGTTGTAGTTCGCTTAGAATATAATTATATAGAGAATGTTCAAACGTAAGTACACCGTATGGTTCCCATGAACATACGAGGATTTACCATCACTTACGGAGCTTATTTCCGAAGACATTCTGAGCAAAAAATATCATATAAATATTTGTCCTAATCTCAATATTTTCAAAGTTACACTAGTTTGAAGCTGTTAGTAAAATACCTTTCTTCTTTAGTCTTAAGGGTAAAACAATACATTACAAATAGAGAATGAACTATCCACAAGTGTCATTTCTTTAATTGGCTAGTGTTCTGAAGCTAAAAATATGTTGTTAATTGCTTTGTACAGATTTCGTTTTTCAATTTTTAACTAAAAATGACATCATTGTTACGCACTTATAACAAAAATTGTTACAAATCATACGACTTTAGGAACTTGATTCTTTACAGTTTAATTATGCATCCTAATCTACAATCTTGAAGAATTTACAAAAGCGGCGTGATTTGTAACAATTGTTGTGACTATTACACTTTTACTACGTCACACTACTTTTGACCAATAAAACGGTACGAAAGGACATCTATCAACCAATCATGGCTGCTTATCGCACAATTTTATCGCATCCCTAGCATTTGTTTAATTTTATCGCGTCCCTAGCATTTGTTTCTTTGTTTGCCAACATTTCAAACTGCACTGGTCTCGACGTCAAAAAACAGAACATTAAAACCACTCCGTCGATGCACAGCAGTTTCAAATATGACTCGCATTGGCATTCAAGAACAAGAATTAATAAATATCACTGGACATATATGAGGAGCACTATTCGGAAATCCTGAATAAGTTGAGGGATACACCATGTACATCAACGAGTTGACTTCTTTTACGCACACGTCCAATATAACATCAACTGAACCATCAACCACTAAAACATTCAAATTTGAAAATTGTACTTTCAATAATTGTTTCTTTTAAAATTATTCATTTTATTTTTTATTTCATCATCGTTAATTAACACGTTTCTCGTTTATTTCATCATCACTAATTAAAACTTTTCTAACACTTGTTTATATTATTTAGGTTATGTTTGTTATAGCTTCTGCTATATGATATTATGGATAGTCACGTATCAGAGATTGTTTAATACTAAGATTTGTTGAAAATCATCAGTCAAGTGACGTTGACTACTGGGATCCGGATGATTGAAGTGGAATGCAAATGTTTTAATAAAAATGAAACAATCAACAAAGCCTTCTTGACTAGTAACCGTCCATAGAGTTCAATGAAGATTCCATAGTTGGCACAACTGATAACATCACATAATCATAACACACTATTGCAATCTAGCATGCATCTAGCGTAATATTTGTAATGTTCAGATGGTACAATAATACATTTGAATATGCTTGTATTTTCGTAAGTCAATTAATATTTTATTGTATTGGAGTACTTCGTTACTTCTAATCTTTATATACTTTCTTCTAATCGTGTAATAGTCAATTAAATCTCACTCGAGTTTTGATTTTCTCTTGATAAATCAAAACCTCTAGTGAGATTACTGTTGATAATGCGTAAGAAAATGTAATTTTGTAGTTAAACGGACTCGGTTATTTTAGTTTATATGCTTCATTTCTATGTACTGTTGGGATGTCTATAGAGTAGGGCGAAATTTGTAGTATCTCGATATCCTCTTTCATGATCCAACATTGCACGAATTAAACCATAGGCCTACTGTAACATTTGTTGAAGTAGGGCCTATTGTAAAAGATATAATATAGTAACTGGCATTAAAGAACGAAGTATCAAACATCTACAAATAATTTTCTCAATGTATTTGTTACGCAGTTAATACGCTTGTCGTATCTGAAATGCTGAACTAAGTCCTATTTATAATGAATTAAAAATCACTATTTTTATCGAGTTACTATACAGACGTGGACAAATTATTAGACTAAATTAATTATATGTGCAAAAAAGCTGTATTTATCAGTAGAAATAATGAATTGTTGTATTGGGTTATTTTACGACGCTGTATCAACATCTAGGTTATTTAGCGTCTGAATGATATGAAGGTGATAATGCCGGTGAAATGAGTCCGGGGTCCAGCACCGAAAGTTACCCAGCATTTGCTCATATTGGGTTGAGGGAAAACCCCGGAAAAAACCTCAACCAGGTAACTTGCCCCGACCGGGATTCGAACCCGGGCCACCTGGTTTCGCAGCCAGACGCGCTGACCGTTACTCCATAGGTGTGGACAGAGAAATAATGAACAAAAATGTATTTTGCACAGAAATAATGAACAGCAAATTGAGTCCGGAGGTTAGTAATATTTTGTGGACATTCCCTTATCCTTTATTAACACGTTGATTTTGTCAGGGATGCTGGAAACCAAAATTTGACACTTTCTTCGAATATCAGCATCATTTAGCCAGATATCAGACAGTGCTTAAATTAGTCCATGTTTTGTTGTAAGCCTCTTTTTGTTTACTTTCTTCTTCAGTATAGACCACACATTTTCATTTTAGTTCATGTCCGGTCTTCTACAGTATATAATTAAAACCCCAGTAGTACCAACACAACCAGACAAAATATATTTCACCATTGGAAAAATATACCAGAAAATGTAAACAAGTATATTTACAACAATAAAGCCTCTGTGAATTACTCTGATAGTTGATATGACGAATTATATTATGTCTCAAGGAAAAACGCTTTAGTCTAATAATTTGTCCACGTCTGTAGTTCGTTCAACTGGGCTGACTGACACCACAGCAATGTAGGCCTACTTTTAAGACGGAAACGCTTTCAAGAGAGCGCCAAGACTGAGCCAGTGATAGAAAGTGAATACATTTTTATGACCACGGTTCACAGAATTGATTCCAGGAATTATTATTAAACGTTAAGCATAATAATAAGGAGAATTCAGCCAGCTGTTTCCGGTGGAATATATTAATACTTTATACATCACGAAGGTTTAGATATTTTATCATTTCTTTGGCTTCTTCTGCCGACATCCGGCTGAGGTACTAAGAAAAACTAATTCATTTGGCAAGAGCTGCGTCTGATTTCCATATGGCTGTACTCGTTTGTTTTAATTAAGACCTCAAATAGGACCAACTATTAAAAAAAATATTTTATACCGATCATTTTTTTTTTCAAAATAACTGTTTTCTTACTCTTCCGTCACACAAGTAGCCTATTTATTTATACAGGATAGAAGATTAAACTCGTTTTTGGAGTTCATATTTTTACTGTCCATATTTTCAAATGTATCAACCCACCTATACAGGGTGTTTCCGAGGTGGTGTTACAAACTTTCAGGGATGATGGCGAAGGGCACATGTATCAATTTGAGATAAGGAACCCTGGTCCGGAAATGACCGAGTCAAAAGTTACAAGCAATAGTAATATACGTTACAAGAGCGGTATGCTGATGTTTTCATGGTCGAGGAAAAGATTGAAAAAGCGAAACGTAGTTGAGCTTTTTTAATATCCGAGAACATGAAAACAAACATACCGCTCGTGTATCGTACATTATTTTGTTTCGAAGATCGTTTATTACATACCTGAAAGACGAATTTCTAATTAGTTGCAATGAAATCTCCATGTTGGTTTCTGTTTAATGACGGCAACTTCGGAACACCAAAATATCTTCCTTCAACATTGTTGCTATAAAATGTTTTCTGTGTTTACTATACTCCAGCAGGCCGTGATATACGTCTGTCTTTCCCCCCCCCCCGTCTATAAATGCGAACTTAAAACAAACGGTAAGGTTGTGTAATGATTTATTTTTCATTTCAATATTTTAACAATATTATTTATATAACATATTGCAGTAATAACATCGGCATCTGGAATCTTGTTGATTTTTTTACGGCTTTCTTAATGTTACTTGTATCAGGAATGCAATAAGTTTCGTGGAGTAGTAGACTTTACTTAATTTTTGCAAATATTTAAAAACAATAATTAACATTGCAATTTAGGTGAGATTGCAGTGGTAAGTTTCCAATTTATAATTATTACTATGTTAAACGTCTCTAAAAATAATATGTTAAAAGCCTAAAGCAGTAAAATGAATTTCGCGCTTAAGCGGTAAGAAGAGGGAAATTGTTATATGTGTTACGTTGGGAATACTGAATGTGGTATTTCACACTTACCGCGTATTGGTTCTGTGCGGAAAACAAGCAAATACGCACGATCTCGCACAAAAATAGTTCTGTGGAAATGAAATAATTTTATTCCTCTGTACACCTTATTTATGTGTATTTATCTGGACATCTTACACTTACTGTATTCACCTGACGTTGTTTACGTTGTCTACTTACAGTATTCCATTCAGTGCGCTGTCTGAGGGATGGGGACAGGAAACTACACTAAAGCAATGCAGATAGCGTAATGTGTAACGGACATTGTCGATCCTGATATGCACGTCTGTAGACAGTAGTGTATGTGTACAAGTTGCAGTGTCCAGTCGATCAGTCCTAGTGAAATGGAGGAACACGAGAGCGGAATATGCATACCTGATTTTCGAATACGGATCAGCCAATGGGAACATTAGACAAGCTGACAGATTGTATCGGGCCTAGTACCCACGTAGGAGACATCCGGCCCATATCATTTTTCCACGACTGTTTCAAAAGTTAAGGGAAGAAGGGCACGTGGTGCCAAATTACAATTCCATTTCCACACAACTGTTTTTATTCATTTATTTATTTATTTATTTATTTATTTATTTATTTATTTATTTATTTATTTATTATTTTGCTAATAATTATAACATAAAATATAATATATACAGAAAAAGTGTAGCTCGCCCCCGAAAGAGTAGAACTCGTGCTCAGGGGAGGATTCCTGAATTGAAATTAATAATTATACAATACAATTTGTCTTATGTGTACTGTGCAATTGTAGCATATAAATTTAAATTTACAATTTTTAAATTTTTATAAAATCCATACATAACTTTTTAAATTTAATACTAGAACTATTAGAATTGACAAGATTGGGATATTTAAATATAAATTTGTTATATATTCTTGGGCCTAAATTACTACTATGATTAAATACTGTAACAGTATTGCATTTTGGTTCAAACAATCTTAAAGAATTCATACCTTTTGTTTCATAACTATGAGAATACAATTCAAAATTATTTCGATTTTTATGTATTTATTTTTTTTTATTTTATTGGGTTATTTTACGACGCTGTATCAACACCTAGGTTATTTAGCGTCTGAATGAAATGAAGGTGATAATGCTGGTGAAATGAGTCCGGGGTCCAGCACCGAAAGTTACCCAGCATTTTCTCGTATTGGGTTGAGGGAAAACCCCAGAAAAAACCTCAACCAGGTAACTTACCCCGACCGGGATTCGAACCTTGGTTTCGCGGCCAGACGCGCTGACCGTTACTCCACAGGTGTGGACGATTTTTATGTATGAATTTTATTAATACAGTATAATAAATTTGTCTTACGTTAAGTACATTAAAGTGCTTAGAACTTTCGACTCGGTCATTTCCGGACCAGGGTTCCTTATCTCAAATTGATACATGTGTCCTTCGCCATCATCCCTGAAAGTTTGTAACACCACCTCGGAAACACCCTGTATATACGCCGACTTTGGAAGATAAAGTACTAACTGCCCCCTTAAATTATAAAGCTAGGGACATCGCCACCTCCAATAAAATTAACGGTAGCGCTTTGCGCCTCAAATAATTATAAACGAGATTGGAAGATGAACTGAGATATAGGCCAAAAATGGTTATTTCAAATCCAAACGCAACCATCGTTGCAGGTGTGTGGTTATCAAGTGACCAGTGATTGCAAAGTAACTAATCATTCACTATATTCATTCATAGATTTCTGCCCAAGGGTAGGTCTTCCACTGCAAACCCAGCATTCATCAGTCTTTCCTATTGTCTGCCTTCCTCTTAGTCTCTGCATACGAAACATGTATCTTAATGTCGTCTGTCATTTGATATCTTCTTCTGCTCCGAACTTTCTTTTCTCGTTCACCATTCCTTCAGTTGGTAGTTTCTTGTTAGCTCGTGACCCAGCCAATTATTTTTTCAACTCCCACTGCCGTATACAGTTATTACAGCTTGATTTTAGGGAAGTAAATGGATTTTATCATGATAAAGTTGGTTGCTATTGACGACGGGACGTAAGTCACATTGCTTCCCTTGGAAAAGTAACTGAGTCAAAATATGTTTCGTTTAACAGTCGCATAGCAATAAACAAAAGACTACTCAAAAGTAAAAGTTCATTCCAACAGTTCTGATACGGTATTAAATCATATAAAATGAAGAGATGTGTTTTTAATACGTAAAATGTGGAAGTAGAAAAAACATATTCCTGAGTTAATGTATTCATCGGCTCTTAGGGCAAAAATCCACATTTTTTCCTTAATCTCTTTCAAACTTTGCTGACATGCATCTTGGGAGTAAACTAAGCAATTTATATAATTCAAACTTGAATATCGAATTTGGTGGCCCTAAGAAAAATGTCTGTGCAGAATTTTAACAAAATTTTGGACCGATTCCATTAGAAATTGATCCAGGGTAAACATTCCTGCTCTAAAATGATTGCCTACATATGAAGAATGTTACATACAAAAATTATTTATTTACCTTTAACCATTCAAAAGATATATCACATTATAAAAGCACTTCAGAAAAAAAATATATAGCCTATACATATATTTGTATATTTACGGGAGAAAACAATTATTATAATAGATTGAAAATAATAATTTTAGTCTACAACACAATCATATGTTTAAGCTTCAATTTGGTACCTCAATGAAGTCTTTTTCCAATTGGAAGTGTACTTTTTGTCCGTCGGAAGGATGATAAGTATCGGAAAATGTGAAATATGAGAAAACAGACACTCAAGATGGCATAAGGTATAGAAAGTATAGTGCGCTTATATTAATAAATGCCCAAATAATTATGAAATGATTGAGATTATAGGTATAAGTTATATACTTTTGATAAGTAGATGAAATGGCTTCCAGATGAGGCAAAAAAAAATTATTTACAAAAATATTGAAGAAATCTAACATTTTTAGAATCTATGAGTACCTTAAGGACGTAGAATTTGCTAGTCTCTGACTACTTAATTAAAAAACTCATCTTCGATTAGTAATCACTACTTACATACTCACAAATGGTTTTTAAGGAGTTCTGAGATTCATTGCCGCCCTCACGTAAGTCCGTCATCGGTCCCTATCCTGTGCAAGATTATTCCAGTCTCTACCATCATAATCCATCTCCCTTAAATCCATTTTAATATTGTCCTCTCATCTACGTCTCGGCCTCCCTAAAGGTCTTTTTCCCTCCGGCCTTCCAACTAACACTCTATATGAATTTCTGAATTCTCCCATACGTGCTACATGCCCTGCCCATCTCAATCGTCATTCATATCTGTTAGTGTTGCTCAAAGATATTTAAATTTTTCCACCCCTTCAACGGATAAATTTCCAATTTATATATTCCCATTTCGTACAATATTCTGGTCACGAGACATAATCATATACTTTGTCTTTTCCGGATTTACTTCCAAATTTATCTCTTTACTTGCTTCAAGTAAAATTTCCCTGTTTTCCCTAATCGTTTGTGGATTTTCTCCTAACATATTCACGTCATCCGCATAGACAAGCAGCTGATGTAACCCGTTCAATTCCAAACCCTCTCTGTTATCCTGGACTTTTCTAATGACATACTCTAGAGCGAAGTTAAGAAGTAGAGGTGATAGTGCATCTCCTTGCTTTAGCCCGCAGTGAATTGGAAAAGCACCCGAAAGAAACTGACCTATACGGACTCTGCTGTAATTTTCACTAAGACACGTTTTAGTTACTGGAACTAGTTTCTTGGGAATACGAAATTCAATAAGAATATTTTATAAAACTTCTCACTTACCCGAGTCATATGTCTTTTTGAAATCTATGAATAACTGATGTAAGTAAACACTACTTATGTTCCTTAATATGTAAATATTTCTTTTCGTGATCAGTTTCTGAATTATTTTTTCTTCTAATATCTCACGTTTATCATCGCTGTAAGGATTAACTGAGGTTGAACGAAACAGGAAATGGAAAAAGATAGTGCATAAAGGCCGTATTTTGAACCATCTTGGATTCTTTTTTTTTAAATACTTAAGTAATAAGGCCTAATGGCCTTAACTACACCAGAATAAATAAATAAATAAATAAATAAATAAATAAATAAATAAATAAATAAATAAATAAATAAATAAATAAAAATTGTTTAGAAGCAACATTTGAAGTTTTTCGGGTTTTCGTGCAGGGTCCTGCATCCCTTCACAAATATTTCGAAGAAGTCGGCACCGATATTCTAATTCATAAAAATTTGTTCAACAGATTTAGTGCAGAAAGCAGGACTGCTATGACTGAATGCAGATTTGCATTCGATACGTTAAATGCTAAACCGAATTTCCTGAAATCGTCCAGCTACAGTAACTAATCGTTCCGATTAATCCCTCTGCAATATGGCGTGTAATAGAAGTAAATTAACAGTCAATTAATATACTAATCAACGGAAGTGACGCTACGGAAAACTTGCATTAGTAGCGGGCTCTCTTCCGACAAGCCACAAAATGCCACTTAACTCTACCACACCATTTACCTGATCGGGTAACCGGCTCTGTGGAAGGGAATTTATCGGACGCTGCGGAATGCATCGCTATCAAAGGGCCTGTGATGGTCGATGACCGCCTACTTTGACATTCAGTTTACAAAGAAAGGCTCAGCATATACATCGGTAATATATTTACGATCGGTTGTCCACCCTATCACGTGACTACTCAGTTCTCTGATCCGTTCCTCGTGTTACGGACTGCAAACTGGCCACGCATACTTCTAGTCGTTGGGAACTTTAGAGAGTAACATCTCTCATCTGAACAGAAGATCCGTTATTGTCGAAAGTTGGTTCTTTAGGTCTCAATTGGAAAAATAGGCATTCTTAGGCACCATAAAACCGCTTTCAAACGTTCATATATATATATATATATATATATATATATATATATACATACAATTTGAACTGGTAATGGAAATTACGAGAAAACGGCTGAACGGATTTTAATAAATGACCCCTCATTTTGAAGCTTGGAACCCAAAGTTTTTCAGAAAAATAGTAGACTAACTTTTAGTGAAATGTCAATTTTCCTACATCATTTTCCTATTTTCCAAAATCCATCTGTCGTCAGTTTTGAGAAATAGGTAATGGCCCTTTCAGAATAAAACAAAAACACAAAAACACTACAATAAACAATATCACACGAAGGCTATGACCTGAAGGATTGCTGACATATTTAGAGTTCAGATGGCTGACATATTGCCAATATGTTGAGTTTCATTTGTGTAACTTTTTCTGAACGTTTCTGTAATATTGGTTATTAAAAACTTCAAGACTTACTAAAAAGAAGGTTCTTTAGTGTGTAATTTTCTGAGTACAGCTGTCTGTGTATTGGATATTAAAAACTACAAAACTTAAGAATGTTTGATGACATTATTACCATTAAAAATGAAATATTATTATAGTGAATGCCATGATGTATTTATCACCAATTATACAGATTAATGCTTTATTGATGATATGAAAGCGAAACTTTTGGGGTTATGTAAGTAGGCGTAGAGAATATCTGAAGTTAGATCTTCATTTCTATAATATTTATTGAGTGACGGCTATTTAGTCTATACAACACTTACGTAAGATAATATTGTTATTAAAGTGAAATATTTTTATAGTTATTAATCAAGTAGTATGGGTATTTCCATATATTTAATGGCGGTATGGTATAGATATTTAAAGCTGAAAGTTAGAATTTATAAAACACTTATGCTACCGGTTGTTCTTTATGGTTGTGAAACTTGGGCTCTCACTTTGAGAGAGGAACAGAGATTAAGGGTGTTCGAAAATAAGATGCTTAGGAAAATATTTGAGGCTAAGAGGGATGAAGTCATAGGAGAATGGAGAAAGTTACACAACACAGAACTGCACGCATTGTATTCTTCACTTAACATAATTAGGAACATTAAATCCAGACGTTTTAGATGGGCAGGACATGTAGCACGTATGGGCGAATCCAGAAATGCATATAGAGTGTTAGTTGGGAGGCCGGAGAGAAAAAGACCTTGAGGGAGGCAGACGTAGATGAGAGGATAATATTAAAATCGATCTGAGAAAGATGGGATATGATGGTAGAGACTGGATTATTCTTGCTTAGGATAGGGACTTCCAAAATGTCTGGTATTCTTCATTGGAAATAAATTTGAAAAATTTTAATTTGAATTGTAAAGAAGTTAGTTTGTAGGCCTAGTATTTCCTGCACAAGCCACTAGTTTTATATAAAACTAGTGGCTTGTGCAGCAAATGCTGCTGCAAACTAAGTTCGTTAGACGTTCAAATAAACATTTTTCAGATTTATTTGCAATGAAGAATACTTGTCTTTTTAATAGTTATTTGCTTCCATAATAATGAAACATAGCCTATTCCCTCTGAATGGATTTTTTTAGGCCAAATACTTTCTCTTGAACCTATCCAACTTCAGTTTTTGAGTTGAACGCGAAAACGCAAGTATCAATGTCAGGACGATAGCAGTAGCTATTTCAGGTCATTGTGGATTGTAGGCAAAAGTTAAAAAAATGTCAGGTTTGCTAAGCTTTCGAACAATAGCATTTTCGTATAGCTGCTGCATGTAGCACTTGAAATGTAGAGCGTAAAATCATTTTATCCTACTAAGAGATCTTGCTGAAATGATCTGGAGACTACAAAATTTTCTAGGCCACTTATTTTATCAGTAAGTAATACCTTTTGATCTTTCCTTAGGAACTGTAATTTTTGCGCTCTGTCGAGCCAATACTGAAGACAGTGACACATATCAATATCTACACTACACCGCCATTAAGTATATGAAAAAGACCCAACCCCACTGGGCTAATAAGTATAAAAATATTTGATTTTTAATAACAATATTATTATCTTACTTAAGTTTCAGTAAATTATAGAAATGAAGATCTAAATTAAGATATTCTCTACATTTACTTACATAACCTCAAAACGTTTCACTTACATGTCATCAATATAGCATCAATATTATGTACAATTAATTAAAAATAGACGCATCATGATATTAACTATAATAATATTTAATTTCTAATGGTAATAATGTCATCAAACCACCTCAAGTTTCGCAGATTTGAATATCCAATACACAGCTGTACTCAGAAAATTATACACTGCAGAATCAGTTTTTAATAACATATTTAATTGAGCTCTAAATATGTCGGCAATCCTGCAGGTCATGGTCTTCGTGTAATAGCCTGTTGTTTATTGTAGTTTGTGTTTTCTTCTGAAATTCAATCAAGTCGGCCGTGATTCGATAAAATTAGTTCTCAAAACTGGCAACAGATGGATTTTGGAAAATAGGAAAATTATGTAGGAAAATTGACATTTCACTGAAAACTACTACTTTTCTGAAAAACTTTGGGTTCCAAGCTTCAAAATGAGGGGCCATTTATTAAAATCCGTTCAGCCTTTTTCCCGTAATTTCCATTACCAGTTCAAATTATATATATAGATATGAAGATATTTAGCTAGTTTTAGTTAATCCCTTAGAAAAAATAGGCATTTAACCTAAAATCCAAGGCCTAGACTAATGTATTACATTGTTTCCTGTCTTTTTACCACCCACGTCATCAGTTGTTGCGTGCCACTATTTCCTTTTTCGTCAGGGTGGCTGGTAGAAGTAGGTAACAGAGGAGACCGTCTTTTTTTACGGAAACACATGGCAAGATTCTCGAGTAATAAAAAACAATATGGCGACTTTCTCACGCTCGGTTCACGTCAAACAAGAGATTAATTCGTAAGCTGCGTGACGTATGGGCATCACATCGTTTCCTCGAACCAGCGGTGAAATAAGTCAAAAACCTTAATGGAATTCCTTCAGAAAATGAGGCTATGTAAGCCGGTATAAAATATCTAGTCTACAAATTACTTGGGCTTAAGAGGGCTAGGGGAAATGTTCATCAAGATTTAAGCGGAGTTACGTCATTAAATAATGGAACCAGATATGTACTGGATATAATTATAACGTGAAATGAGGTCCCCAGCCCTGGAGTTTTAACATCAATTATGTAAACGGATATTAACGCTACACAGATTAGTTTTATTTCCTACCAACCTCGATGAATGCTTCGTGGAGTAGCGTTTTGAAAGAACCTGCACTGAAATATTAATAAAACAGTTATTTCACATCCCCGTGAGCTTGCAGAGAGCTACGAAATAGTAATATACGTTACAAGAGCGGTATGTTGACGTTTTCATGGTCGAGGAAAAGATTGAAAAAAGCGAAACGTAGTTGAGCTTTTTTAATTTCCGAGAACATGAAAACAAACATACCGCTCGTGTATCGTACATTATTTTGTGCGAAGATCGTTTATTATATACCTGAAAGACGAATTTCTAATTATTTGCAATGAAATCTCCATGTTGGTTTCTGTTTAATGACGGCAACTTCGGAAAACCAAAATATCTTTCTTCAACATTGTTGCTATAAAATGTTTTCTGTGTTTACTATACTGCATCAGGCCGTGATATAGCTACGTCTGTCTTTTTTTCCCCCAGTCTATAAATGCGAACTTAAAACAAACGGTAAGGTTATGTAATGATTTATTTTTCATTTTAATATTTTAACAATATTATTTATATAACATATTGCAGTAATAACATCGGCATCTGGACTCTCGTTGATTTTTTCACGGCTTCCTTAATGTTACTTGTATCAGGAATGCAATAAGTTTCGTGGAGTAGTAGACTTTACTTAATTTTTGCAAATATTTAAAAACAATAATTAACAGTGCAATTTAGGTGAAATTGCAGTGGTAAGTTTCCAATTTATAATTATTACTATGTTAAACGTCTCTAAAAATAATAAGTTAAAAGCTTAAAGCAGTAAAATGAATGTCGCGCTTACGCGGTAAGAAGGGGGAAATTGTTATGTGTGTTACGTTGGGAATACTGAATGTGGTCTTTCACACTTACCGCGTATTGGTTCTGTGCGGAAAACAAGCAAATACGCACGATCTCGCACAAAAATATAATGTATAAAGCTAAGCAGTTTCTGTCAGCCGTGTTTTATGAAAAACTTAAGAGACACTGGGGCTGAATTTGATATCTTCTACAGTTTTCGTTCAATTGTTTTCAAATTTTGTGGGTTGGTTCAACAAATTTCATTCATTACTGCCTTCAATATTATCTTTTTATTTTATTTTTTATCCTATTGCAGAAAAAATGGGAGTATAAGGGTACAGTACATCAGTTACTACTTATCCTCCAATCACAATCTAAACACCAGGTCACAGGAGAGCCAAATCGTAGCAATTCCTGCCCATAGAACATCCCACTATTCATCCTCTTTTACTGTCTCAGTCCCCCGTGAATGGAATTCTCTACTTCAGGAGATTAGGGGCTGCCACACAATAACCACTTTCAAGAAAAGGCTAAACGATTTCTTACGGAGGCAGAGAAATTGAAGTTATAATTGTGATCGACTTTAATAATTTAATTTAATTTAGGTATGACTATCACTGCAATTATTATTATTATTATTATTATTATTATTATTATTATTATTATTATTATTATTACATAATTATTTTATTGGCGTAGTGAAGATGAAAAGAATTTTCATTGTATTATGTTAATTATGTATTATATTGTCTTGCATTGTAGTATTGTATTGCTTTGAATTGTTTTGTATTGTATTAGGCCTATATTAATTATGTTATACTCATAGCATTGTAGTAATTTTCTATCATAATGGTTGAGTGGAAGAGAAGGCCGAATGGCCTTAACTCTGCCAGTTAAAATAAACCATTATTATTATTATTATTATTATTATTATTATTATTATTATTATTATTATTATTACTATTATTATTCATAGATTTAAAAAGGCATATGACTCGGTTAAGAGGAAGTTTTATATAATATTAGTATTCAATTTGTTATTCCCAAGAAACTAGTTCGATTAATTAAAATGTGTCTCAGTGAAACGTACAACAGAGTCCGGATAGGTCAGTTTCTATCTGATGCGTTTCCAATTCACTGCGGGCTAAAGCAAGGAGATGCACTATCACCTTTATTTTTTAACTTCGCTCTAGAATATGGCATTAGGAAAGTCCAGGATAACAGAGAAGGTTTGGAATTGAACGGGTTACATCAGCTGCTTGTCTATGCGGATGACGTGAATATGTTAGGAGAAAATACACAAACGATTAGGGAAATTGAAGATATTATTACAAAAACAACCCTTGTCAAAATTGTTATTTTTCAGGAAAACAATAAAAATAAATAGAACAACACATGTCAGCTGTATTCGTACAACTGGTGTTTATCCTTGTGGTCATTGCACCTGATGTGTCATTTCTGGAGTCTATAAACATTTGAAACAGTAGCAAATGTGTCCTTAACTCAATTTCTTTAAAAATGACTAGGGCTTTTTTTGTAATAATGTCTTCAATTTTACTTGAAGCAACTAAAAAAAAAAAGCTTTGGAAGTAAATCCCGAAAAGACAAAGTATATGATTATGTCTCGTGACCAGAACATAGTACGAAATGGAAATATAATTGGAAACTTATGCTTTGAAATGGTGGAAAATTGAAATATCTTGGAGCACCAGTAAAAAATATGAATGACACTCGGGAGGAAATTAAACCCAGAATAAAAATGGGAAATGTCTGGTATTATTCGGTTGAGAAGCATTTATCATCCAGTCTACTCCCCAAAAAAGGTGAAATTTATAGTTTATAAAACAGTTATATTACCAGTTGTTCTATATAGTTGTGAAACTTGGACTCTCACTTTGAGAGAGGAGCAGAGGTTAAGGTTATTTGAGAATAAGGTGCTTAGCAAAATATTTGAATTTAAGAGGGAAAAGTTACAGGAGAATGGAGAAAGTTACACAACGCAGAACTGCATGCATTTGAGGAAGGTTGGATAAGAAGGTAGGGACTGGATTAATCTTGCTCAGGATAGCGACTGATGGCGGGCTTATGTGAGGGCTGCATGAACCTCCAGGGTTCTGTCAAAGCCATAAGTAAAAAAAATGATACTTATATTAATTCCAGGAGAGCTTGTTAGTACTGGACGAACTGTATGTTGTAAGTCAGATGTTAATTTTTATAGGAGTTTTTATCTTATCTTCTATTACAGCTTATCTGCGAATGAATAAGTGCGTTGAACTTGTCATGAAGTGTCAAAATTCACTACAACATTACAGTTCATTCATAATTTGTACCGACTACATTCCCTGGTGGAGTATCAACTCGTAGACGTCTCCATGAATAGGTAAGCATAAAATATCAGCGAGCGGGGAACAGAGAATGTTTAATGATGACAGGATTAAAATTTTACAAGTGCAGACGGTTACCAAAATTCTACATTAACCCACTCTACAATTCTAGACATATCTATGAAGTGTGCTAAAAGGGCAGTCGTGTATAAAGTTCTACAAGGGATGACAGCTTCAGGTCTCTTCCAACAGCGGATTCCTTGATTTTCATTGACCCAAATCTCGTCCCCTGTGAATGCCGCGCTGAAAAGGTACTACACATATCAATTTTCTAGCAAAGTTTCTGCCCGTCCTAGTTAAATTTACGAGTATATTACAATAGGCTTATTGAATACATACTTACTTACTGACTTTTAAGGAACCCGGAGGTTCATTGCCGCCCTCACATAAGCCCGCCATTGGTCCCTATCCTGTGCAAGATTAATCCATTCTCTATCATCATATCCCACCTCCCTCAAATCCATTTTAAGATTATCGTCCCAACTACATCTCGGTCTCCTCAAAGGTCTTTTTCCCTCCGGTCTCCCAAATAACACTCTATATACATTTCTGTATTCGCCAATACGTGCTATATGCCCTGTCCATCTCAAAAGTCTGGATTTAATGTCCCTAATTATGTCAGGTGAAGAATACAATGCGTGCAGTTCTATGTTGTGTAACTTTCTCCATTCTCCTGTAACTTCATCCCTCTTAGCCTCAAATATTTTCCTAAGAACCTTATTCTAGAACACACTTAACCTCTGTTCCTCTCTCAAAGTGAGAGTCCATGTTTCACAACCATACAGAACAACCGGTAATGTAACTGTTTTATAAATTCTAACTTCCAGATATTTTGACACCAGACTAGATGATAAAAGCTTCTCAATCGAATAATAACAGGCATTTCCCATATTTATTCTGTGTTTAATTTCCTCCCAAGTATCGTTTATATTTGTTACTGTTGCTTCAAGGTATTTCAATTTTTCCATCTCTTCAAAGGATAAATTTCCAATTTTTATATTTCCGTTTCGTACAATATTCTCGTCACGAGATATAATCATATACTTTGCCTTTTCGGGATTTACTCCCAAACCTATCTCTTTTCTTTCTTCAAGTAAAATTCCCGTGTTTTTCCTAATCGTTTGTAGTTTTTCTCCTAATATATTCACGTCATCCGCATAGACAAGCAGCTGACGTATCCCGTTCAATTCCAAACCCTCCCTGTTATCCTGGACTTTCCTAATGGCATACTCTAGAGCAAAATTAAAAAGTAAAGGTGATAGTGCATCTCCTTGCTTTAGCCCGCAGTGAATTGGAAACGCATCTGACAGAAACCGACCTATACGAACTCTGCTGTATGTTTCACTGAGACACATGTTTCGAACTAGTTTCTTGGGAATACCAAATTCAATAAGAATATCATAAAATCTTCTCTCTTAACCGAGTCATATGCCTTTTTGAAATCTATGAATAACTGATACACTGTGCCCTTATACTCCCATTTTTTATCCATTATCTGTCGAATACAAAATATTTGTCAATAGTTGGTCTATTACGCCTAAAACCACACTGATGATCCGCAATAATTTCATCTACATATGGAGTTAATCTTCTCAAAAGAATATTGGACAAAATTTTGTACGACGTCAACAAAAGTGATAATCCTCGAAAATTACTACAGCTTGTCTTGTCCCCCTTCTTAAAGATAGGTACGATTAAGGACGGGAAAATAGTACTGTGGAAGAAATAATATTTACAAGTATGGCGGATATAGAAAATACTTAAGCCCTGGTGGAAAATAAACCCAAGAAAGTGGATTGTCTATCCACAAATTACATAGTAGAAGAGGAAATCATTTTTACATTTGTCGGAATCTACGTTACGTTCTCTGATGGAAATATCTCTAGGTTTACTTCACTTTTCATTGTCTCGCCCTTCAGCTGTTCATCAATCGCGTTGCCGAGGTGACCTGATAGCAGAACACTATAGACTATTACTGCACCAGCGCTCGTTAATAAGCGGTTACACACTGCAAGCAGTATTAGAACACACCCACCACCATAATTAATTAACATTTTAACCCAATACCTATTGCATTATTACGGCTTTGTAGCGTTGTGGTTAGGTTCTCAATTCTTCTTCCGTAGAGCATGCATTCAGAAGTATAGTCAGCGCCACGCTCGGCACAGATTAGTACTAATCCTGCTTTGCTGGTGCTATGGCAACCATAAAAACAGTCATGTCACACCAAATGGTAAGAACGAGTGAAATGGATCAGCAGATATTATGGTGACCTACTGGCACAAACGACGTTCCTACATAACACGTTGTGAAGTTAATAAAATCGTGGCCTAGCCCCACTGTAACACACGTGATACTTCAGACGCTTGGTACATCTATACTAATAATAAATCTGTAGCCGAAATTTTTCTGGTAATTTTCGATTTTCCAAAAATAATTGGCCCTAACATATATATTTAACCACCCTGAAACCGAAAATCGCTTTTTTGAAATTTTTGTTTGTATGTCTGTCTGTCTGTCTGCATGTTTGTAACCTTTTCACGCGATAATGGCTGAACGGATTTCGATGAAAATTGGAATATAAATTAAGTTCGTTGTCACTTAGATTTTAGGCTATATGGCATTCAAAATACATTATTTAAAAGGGGGTATAAGGGGGCCTGAATTAAATAAATCAAAATATCTCGCTTATTATTGATTTTTGTGAAAAATGTTACGTAACAAATGTTTCTTTAAAACTAATTTGCTATAAGTTTTATTCCTTGAAAAATTTTGATAGGACTGATATTTAATGAGATAAATGAGTTTTAAAATTAAAATAACTGCCATCTAAGGCCGTGTAATGAATTAAAAAACAAATGACTTCGTCTATAAGGGGCCTTGGACAGCAACAATCGAAAGCTATGAAAGATAGCCTACAGAGAATGTTTGTGTTTGTATGAAGTAATATCGGAAGCTAAATTAACCGATTTGTATAATTAATTATTATTTCACCATTGGAAAGTGTAGTTTCTCTAGGTGGCCATAATGCTATAATGTTATTACAGTAACTTCTGATATACAAAATATAATATAATATAATATAATATAATATAATATAATATAATATAATATAATATAATATAATATAATATAATATAATATAATATAATATAATATAATATAATAAAATATAATATAATATAATATAATATATAATATAATATAATATAATATAATATAATATAATATAATATAATATAATATAATATAATATAATATAATATAATATAAAATAATATAATATAATA
>JAJSOF020000011.1:9416781-9459281 GCA_025594305.2 Periplaneta americana | reverse complement strand
TTTTAATATCCAATACCCAGCTGTACCTAGTAAATTACACACCACAAAATCGAACCTGCATTTTTTTTTTGTAAGTTAAGTTTTTAATAACCAATTTAATTTGAGCTCTAAATATGTCAGCATTCTTGCAGATCATGGTCTTCGTGTAATATTGTTTACTGTAGTGTGTGTTTTGTTTTATTCTGAAATGCAACACGGCCGACTTGATGCTCGCTTCGCTTCTCCAGAATGCAATTAGCTAGTTCTCAAAACTGACGACTGATGGATTTTGGAAAATAGGAAAATTATGTAGGAAAATTGACATTTCACTGAAAAATACTATTTTTCCGAAAAACGTTGGGTTCCAAGCTTCAAAATGAGAGGCCATTTATTAAAATCCGTTCAGCCGTTTTCCGTAATTTCCATTACCAGTTCAAATTATATATATATATATATATATATATATATATATATATATACTAGTGGCTTGTGCAGCAAATGCTGCTGCAAACTAAGTTCGTTAGACGTTCAAATAAAATTTTTCAGATTTATTTTCAATGAAGAATACTTGTCTTTTTGATAGTTATTTGCTTCCATAATAATGAAACATACTCCCTCTGAATGGATTTTTATTAGTACAAATACTTTTTCTTGAACCTATCCAACTTCAGTTTTTTAGTTTCAACGCGAAAACGCAAGTATCAATGTCAGGACGATAGCAGTAGCTATTTCAGGTCATTGTGGATTGTAGGCAAAAGTTAAAAAAGTCAGGTTTGCTAAGCTTTCGAACAATAGCATTTTCGTATAGCTGCTGCATGTAGAACTTGAAATGTAGAGCGTAAAATCATTTTATTCTACTAAGAGATCTTGCTGAAATGATCTGGAGACTACAAAATTTTCTAGGCCTCTTATTTTATTAGTAAGTAATACCTTTTTATCTTTCCTTAGGAACTGTAATTTCTCTCTCGAGCAAATACTGAAGACAATGACACATATCAATATCTACACTACACCACCATTAAGTATATGAAAAAGACCCAACTCCACTGGGTTAATAAGTATAAAGATATTTGATTTTTAATAATATTATTATCTTACTTAAGTCACTCAGTAAATTATAGAAATGAAGATCTAAATTAAGATATTCTCTACATTTACTTACATAACCTCAAAACGTTTCACTTTCATGTCATCAATATGGCATCAATATTATGTACAATTAATGAAAAAAAGACGCATCATGATATTAACTATAATAATATTTAATTTCTAATGGTAATAATGTCATCAAAGCACCTCAAGTTTCGTAGAGTTGAATATCCAATACACAGCTGTACTCACAAGATTATACACTGCAGAATCAGTTTTTAATAACAAATTGAATTGAGCTCTAAATATGTCGGCAATCCTGCAGGTCACAGCCTTCGTGTAATAGCCTATTGTTTATTGTAGTGCGTGTTTTGTTCTGAAATTCAATCAAGTCGGCCGTGATTCAATAAAATTAGTTCTCAAAACTGACAACAGATGGAGTTTGGAAAGTAGGAAAATTATGTAGGAAAATTGACATTTCACTGAAAACTACTACTTTTCCGAAAAACTTTGGATGCCAGGCATGAAAATGAGGGTCACTCATTAAAATCCGTTCAGCCGTTTTCCCGTAATTTCCATTACCAGTTCAAATTATATATATATATATATATATATATATATACATATATATATATATATATATATATATATATATATACATATATATATATATATATATATATATAGATATAGATGTTACTATTTTTTGTGGATATCTCCTAGATGTATCAGTTTTACACACATGTCCGGACTTCTATTGCAACATTAAAAATCAGTACATCTGTATCTTAGCCGTTATGAAAATCATGCCAAGTAACAACTCATAATAGACTTCCCGTGTGCAAGACGTAGACAAGATGGATGAGACTTTCGCATGTTGCTACTTTTTTTCTCCCGCTCTACCTCCGTATAAATGATACCAAGGAAACACTCTTCAGTTATCCCGGAATATGTCTTTCAGAGGGCTCATGTAAAGAGTAAAGAAAAGACGGGGAAATTGCCCCATGAGAAGATGCCTCAGAAATCCATTAAAGATTCAGTCAGGTTTTGGCCTTTACCTTTTGTTGTCTTCCAGCAGAGATGATGGCGTTGCGGCTAGATTCTTCCATTCATTTGACCGCAAAGCAACTCCGTAAAGACTGTCGATCCTTTTATATCTCAGAAGATCCATTTCTCTTCTTCACCAAAGCGCCAGTCTTTTGTTTGCCATTGCTCGGAATCACGCCTTTGGCGGTATCTATGGAGCAGTTGCACTCCCTAGCAATCTAAAAAAGACAAAAGAAGGATAAATTGAACCCCAGTGAGACACGTAAAGGAGAAAAATATGATGACTTATAGGTAACATCTATATTACATCCAGCTGAATCCCGAGAAAAGTAAAAAGAAACTCCAACTATGAAACATTTATATGTTATATGGTTTCTTATAGGGCTTCTGTATGCCTATACACGATATGAGTTGAATATATTTCACGTTATAACTCCCCCTTGCTTCACGTCGAAATATTCACGAATACCAAAACCAGCTCCATGTTCTGAAAGATGGAATCGCCGTTTTCTGACATGATATTTATTTAACGATAGTTCATATTTTATGGGTAGCGATATTCAATTGTCAGTATATTGTGTGGGTTTTCAAATCTTTATTAAATACTAGCCGTGCGCTCCGCTGCACCCGTTACAAATAAATATAAAGTAATTACATAATTAAAATAGGACATTTGATCCAGGGAACATTCGTGTTTGATAGAAGGATAAATCGTTTATTATGTTACTTAATTTAAATTGAATTAGAGAAATTAAAATGCGATCATTTTGGTCCAGAGACCTCTCATTTGGTGCAATGACAATTCCTTTAACATGTTTCTTAATTTTTATTACATGCAACCATAGTTTAATGAACATTGACATCATTTAGATTTAATGTGTATACTTTATTTTACTTGTTATAGGTTTCCATTAAATTATGGTAATAACTTAATTTTAAGGCGCTTGACCCACTATGGTTCTGACCCTTCAAATAACTTAACTTAAATTATATTATATTATATTATATTATATTATATTATATTATATTATATTATATTATATTATATTATATTATATTATATTATATTATATTATATTATATTATATTATATTATATTATATTATATTATTTTATATTATATAAAAAGTGTGTTGATAACGAATGTACTCCGATAAGTAAGTTTTTAATTTGTTATGGGGGCTCTTGAATCTCAGGAGGAACAACTTTTAAAACAGCGCAACATAATCTGCTTGGCTCATTACCCAATTTTTTTGCATTGCATTTAATACATATGTATTTTAACACGATTCAATAACCTAAGCTGTTGATAAAGCGTCGTAAAATAACCTACTAAAATAAAAAAAAATGAAAACACGATTCAATTGAGCATAGTTAAAATTTGGATAATAAAATAATGGAATGCTAAGCTAACATATTACTACTGCATACTAAATCAATACACTCTCGTTGTTCATTAATTCTCTGAGATTTAAATAAGTGTGTACATAAACATTATTTTAAGAAATACGGGAAACGAATATACAGAATAGCCTATCAAGTTTTCTGTGCATAAGAAACTATTTTAATCTTACCTGTCCTCGATTCACTCAGAAGTTACTGTAATAACATTATAGCATTATGTCCATATAGAGAAACTACACTTTCCAATGGTGAATTAATAATTAATTATACAAATCGGTTAATTTAGCTTCCGATATTACTTCATACAAACACAGAAACATTTTCTATAGGCTATGTTTCATAGCTTTCGATTGTTGTTGTCCAAGGCCCCTTATAGACGAAGTCATTTGTTTTTTATTTCATTATATCGCCTTAGATGGCGTTATTGTAATTTTGAAACTCATTTATCTCATTAAATATCTGTCGCATAAAAATTTTGCAAAGAATAAAACTTATCGGAAATTAGTTTTTAAAGAAACGTTTGTGATGTAATATTTTTCATGAAAATTAATAATAAGGGAGATATTTCGATTTATTTAAGTCAGGCCCCCTTATAACCCCCTTCTAAATAAAGTATTTTGAATGCCATATAGCCTAAATTCTAAGTTACAACGAACTTAATTTATATTCCATTTTTCATATAAATCGGTTTAGCCATTATCGCGTGAAAAGGTAACAAACATCTAGACAGACATACAGACAGACAGACATAAAAACAAAAATAAAAAAAAGCGATTTTCGGTTTCAGGGCGGTTAATTATATATGTTAGGACCAATTATTTTTGGAAAATCGAAAATTACCAGAAAAATTTCGGCTACAGATTTATTATTACTATAGATATGGGAAATTAAATGTCACAATAGCAGAGAAACATTGAATTCAAAATAAAAATACATTTTAAACTATCTAATTTTTCTCTGTATTGAGTTTACGGTCCTTCTTTCATGTTTGTACTGTATAAACTATTAATTTCTGAATCACTGGTATTGGTTTAGCAACCGAAACACTATCCATAAAAGAAACTTCAGAGTAAAAATAGGGTCAGATCTATGAAATAAATTCATAAACACAAATGATTTACTGCAAGGGCAAGCAATGCCATCAACATCGTTAAACATATACACAGTGTTATTGAAGTATACAATATTGCTAATTCATTCATTTAGTGTTCTGACGAAGGACAGATCTTTCACTGCAAACCCAGCTTTCTCCAGTCTTTCCTATTTTCTACCTTCCTCTTTGTCCCCTCATATAATCCATATATCTTAATGTCGTCTATCAAATGTAGTTCTGTAACCTGGAGAAAAAAGGTCTTAAGTAAACATTTTATACTTTTCAGTAAAGCAGTAGAAAGATTGAAATTGGTGTCAATTATAGTGTTTTTTTAATTAAGAGATTTTTCCTGGATATTATTTGTTTATATTTGTTCTAAAATATGTAATGTTGCTCATTTAACATTTTCCTTGATTATTTCCAAAAATAGCCGCACTTAAGCCCTTTTAAGACTAGAACCCAAACTGAGTAGAAGGGACTATTAAACATAAGACCTTTTCATGTCAAAATAAATGAGAAATGTAAATTATTAGGAATGCAAAATGGGTCTTAAACAATTATAGGACTGTTTACCCTGGTGCTTAAAGTTTTAAAAGGAAAGGGTATCAGTATGTGATAAAATGGCTAAAATACAAGTTTGACCTTTTTAATAGGGAAGCATGGAAAGTAAACATGTGAGGGTTTGTAAGGAATAAAGTATTAAATATTCTTAAGTCCTTTATTCTGTGTGTACTCGATTCAAAAAGTACTTAGGACATTTGGTAACGCTCTATAAATCCAGTCAAGAGTCTTATTTGACTTTAGCCGTTTTACCAGATTGAAAATAATCGTTTCCGCTTTAGAATATATAAAAATCTCATTTTCAAAAAAATTGACTTAAGTCCTTTTTCCTCCCGGCCACAGAATTAATATTGCTAATAACTTTTGATATAGTCCACACCTGTGGTTAGCGCGTCTGGCCGCGAAACCAGGTGGCCCGGGTTCGATTCCCAGTTGGAGCAAGTTACCTGGTTGAGGTTTTTACCGGGGTTTTCCCTCAACCCAATATGAGCAAATGCTGGGTAAGTATTGCTGGACCCCGGACTCATTTCACCGGCATTATCACCTTCATCTCATTCAGACGCTAAATAATTTATAAGATGTTGATAAAGATTCGTAAAATAACCGACTAAAATAAAAATAAAAAAGCCTTTTGTTATATTCACTTCACGAACAAATGATATGTACAAAATTTTCGCAAATAACTCAATATTATGAGAGCAGTCTTACAAAAATATTGATTCAGGTATACAGGGTGTGACAAGAAATACTTTTTTTTTTTTAATGGTACGGTATATTATCTTTTACACGTTTGAAATCTAGATTCAATTTTACGTATAGCTACATAAAAATTTCAATCATCACAGTGACTTTTCCCTTGTAAATTTTCTCTAAATGACATTCTTATTATTGAGTTATTATTTTGAAATTCTATTAACTTTTAAACACAGAAAGGAAATTTTTCAGAGAACATTTACAATTTTATAATAAACGTTCGAAATTAGAACCATTCACGACCGAACAGTGTCCCAGTCTTTCATGAAAACAGTTCATTGACTTTCTCATAATTTCATGAGTGATGAATTCTTTCTCATCTCTAATAAATCTTAATTTTCTCTTCACTAAACTGATATATATATATATATATATATATATATATATATATATATATATATATATATATATATATATATATGATATAGCAGTGGTTCTCAACCTATGAGAGAACCCGGGCCGGGTAATTTTTTTTTTTTTACTATCATATCTGCTTCGATTGTAAGCCTATACTCTTGCATATTCACTCCAAAAATATCAGCAATCAAATGCTAACATCTAACTCTGAAAATGGAACAGTTATTAATTATAACAATTGTACCATTAATTATTACAAATAAGAGTTGTTGAAAAAAAGAGTTAATAAAATTATTATGCCTATACCCTTAAGTTTAATGTTCAAATCCTATACTCATGCATAAGTGTATACCTTCAAATGTTTAGCTTTCTTCTATAATTCATTTGTTTTATTCCTACCATCTCTGATCATTCAATTACGCTAGAGAAAACATGCATTCTGCTATTGATTAATGGCGGTTCATTATGTTGCTATAACCTGAAATGTTCAGTTGTTTTTAAATAAATTAAATTTCAGATATCCGCATTGTTCTCCTTGCAATAAAGGTAATAAAAAAATAAGTGTGTTTTGCGAAGATGAAAGGGAGGTCACTGCCACGAACATCATGATTATATTATAAAAATTCCAATCAAAATGACATCTTTCTCGCATCGGAATTATCTATAGTAATATCACGAGAGGTCTGAGATTTATTTGTGAAATCTCAGACCTCGAGTGACATTTATTAGAACTATTTCGTGAATAAAATAAAAATGTATATAATATATCCCTAAAATTCGCTCACAAAATGTTAATAACTGTATGCTATATTTATGAATACTTAACCTATTCAGACATTGTGAAGACGAAATAGATGAATAACGATTACTGGAATAAAGAAATTGAATGTTATTCAGTAATGCCAATTGAGAAAAGCGAAATACAGGTTTAAAAATGTTAATTACATGTACTTCGCTTTTCTCTTGTTATTTAACAGAAACACGTTTTCATTATCTGCTGAAATCATAATTTAATTTAAACATTTTATAGTATAATTACAAATAACCTTATTAATACATTAATTAAAGGAACAATTTTTATGAAGGAGTGACATTTTCTTTATACAAAATGAACATGGAATTAGAAGATGAAGATGTAGATGTGGAAGTAGTATTTCGCACTTTAAATCGATTTACGTGGAAACAGTTGGCGACACTGACTAAACAAAATAACGACCATGCGATAAATTGATAGTGATAAATCGAGCTGCAGAAATTATCGCGATGTATGACTGTGAATGGTTGGAATTCAAAGTTTCATTACACTTCATTGGCCGAAAATGGAATGACGTCATATAAACAAAATAATCTCACTGAATAAAATTTGTGCTTGATATTTTCTTTGTGGTAATTTAATCGTGCTTCTAAACTGATGTATGTTTTCATAAGATAATTTTTTTTCGACCTTCGGTCTCGAGAATGGTATCATGACATCATACATTCGGAATATTGATATTGATATTTATTTGTCATTCAACTTTACAATTCACAGTTATGGTGGACCTTCACATTTCTGTTTTTCGATCCACCATCCCTTTATACATATAACTCTTTTCTATTAAGGTATTCTTTGCCGAGAATTTCTTGATTGCTTTCTAATGTTCTGTTATGACTGAATTGCTATATGTCCTTCCAACTCTATCCTCTTCTATTCTCTCCCTCCTACCTAGACTGTTTCCCTTCCATTTCCTGAATTTCCTATTTTATTACCCCTATCCATATATTTATTTCGATAATACTCCTACAGTTATAGTGCCCCTGCTACTACTCCCAATCCAAAACATTGAAAAACATCAAATATCTAATTCACTTAAATTACACTTCCAATTTCTCTCTCATTCCACTTCACATTTGTTCAGATATATATAGTACACACACATATATATATTTTTTTCCCCACTTTAATTCTCTCATTCGGAATATGTATGATAAGGCTTTCTTGTGTTAAATTCTAATGTACCGTGTTTACATGTTTCGACGTATTATATGGATCACCTTCAGAACTGGTCATTGTTGGTTTTGGCGCCTCTTGTTTTCTTTCCTGTGAGGGTGTGTTCGTGTGGTGTAAAGTGGAGTCAAAGAGTGTGTGAGTGTGTGTGTGTGTGTGTGTGTGTGTCTTCTGAAATTAAGTTGTGTGTTGAGAATTTCATTGGGGTGTGTTTTCGTTTGTCTGTATATTTCATATTGTTCTAGTGTGTTGAGTTTCTGGCTTTTTGGTTGGATGTGCAGTATTTCCATGTGTGTTGATGTCTCTGTAGCTGTGGTTAGCATTTGTGATGTGTTCTGCATATGTGGAGGTGTTTTTTAATTTTGTTATGGGTGTGATGTGTTCTTTGTAACGTGTTTGAAATGATCTGCCTGTCTGTCCTATGTAGAAGTTGTTGCAGGTGTTACATTTGAGTTTGTATACCCCTGTGTGGTTGTATTTGTTTGTTTGTTTGTTTGTGTGTTGAGATGTTTTTGTAGAGTGTTATTTGTTCTGTATGCGATGTTGTAATTTAATTACTTGGATGAGGTTGCAATCTTGTGTGTGTTTTTGTTTTCGTATGTTAGTGTGTTGTATTTTTTGTGTTCTTGTGTTTGTGTTGTATTCTTATGTTTATTGTGATTATGTTTTGTGTTACGTATTATGTTGTCTATTATGTTAGGGTTGTATCCGTTTTCTTGTGCTATGTATTTTATTGTGTTTAGCTCTTCTTTGTAATCATTCTGGTTCATTGGTATGTTGAGAAATTAAATTACACATATGCAGAACACATCACAAATGCTAACAACACCTAAAGAGACATCAACACAGACATGGAAATACTACACATCCAAACAAAAAGCCAGAAACTAAACACACTAGAACAATATGAAATATACAGACACACGAAAACACACCCCAATGAAATTCTGAACACACAACTCAATTTCAGAACATACACACTCTTTGACTCCACTTTACACAACACGAACACACCCTCACAGGAAACAAAACAAGAGGTGGCAAGACCAACAACGACCAGTTCTGAAGATGACCCATAATAGGTCGAAACATGTAAATAAGGTATGTTAGAATTTAACACAAGAAAGTCTTATCATACAAATTCAGAAGTGATACAGTGTTAAAAGTTGTGTAATCAAGATGTATAAACATACATTCGTTAATTTATATACATTATTTATATTATTTTATTTTAATGTACCAAAGTACATATGATATTTCCATGCAGATATTCTGCATCATCGTGATTTAAGACGGCGCTTATTCCGTCGGATCCCGGCCAACTAGTCACTCATAACGAGTGCACCTCAGCACATGTGTGGACTTCGGTCCTACGTTCATAGACATCTATGACGTAGTGCAGAGGGCGGCCACTGGAGGGAACCCAAGTGTTGGAGCTTAATGTGAGACGATTCTATCCGACGCCGGGGTTGCATCCGGTGTGGCTTAGTGGATAAAGCATCAGCACGTAGAGCTGAAAACCCGGGTTCAAATCCCGGCGCCGGAGAGAGTTTTTCTCCGTTCCATTACACTTTCATCGTATACATTCGTTAAGCTCAATTAAATGATCGATAACCACTCGTATTATAGAAGACAACTGCATTTTTACGACGATATGACGAGGATGATGAACTGAAGCTGAAGTTTAAATTTTTATTTAAAATTAATATATTTTGTCATTGATACAAGATGCAATGTATGCATTTATTTTTATTTAGATGTTACATTACTCTCTCAGAATCCAATCTTAGTATCGAACACGTAATCCCACAATAACTGTGAAGTGCGGGGGAGGAACCAAGCACTCAGGGTAGCAGAAACTCGACGACACTATCTTTTTTTGAAAGCTTTAAATCTTGCAGTGGTGACCAAAGATTTAACACTGGAGTGTATATGGAAATCGAGTATATATACATAAACCAACAGGGGAATATCTTCAAATTCTCCTAGATATCGGCAACCCCACGCTTTTTCTCGGTCGAAGGATTTGATAGAGAGAGAAAAACTGGTGCATTCTGAAACGAGTGGATGGACAAACAGGATTTGAAAGGGTTTTTCTGTTACATGCATCTCCCCCCCTACTATTCGTCATTCTTCTTTTCTTCTTTTAGATCTAAACCTGCCTTTTTCGATTGCCTCTGTGAAGAAGATTGTGTTATGCTAGCGTTGCCACCAACACTTTTTAAAACAAGTTTCGTTAGATAAATCTTATGGAAATATATTTTATACTGTACTTAAATAACAGTAATCCTTCAGTTGTTACACTTAACAACACGCTAATCCCTTATTCATCTGTCGTAAAAAATCTTGGCTTCTTTTTCGATAATAACCTAAATTGGAATTTTCAAGTTAAAAAAACGATAAAAAAATCTGTTCCTCCATTCACTGTTTGAGTCGCTTAAGAAACTTCTTGCCCCAGCAACTAAAACTTACCCTAGTACAAACCCTAGTAATGCCGTACTTCGATTATTGTGACGTCTTGTTAAGTGACCTAAGTTCTGAAGTGTCAGTCAAGTTACAGCGAGTTCAGAATATGTGCGTCAGATACGTGTGCAACATCCGACGATATGACCACATATCGCAAGTCTTTCGTGGCTCCGACTTAAAGAACGCAGAACTTTACACTCTTTGTCTTTACTCTTTCGAATTCTGTATACCTCAATACCAAATTACCTTTCGTCTCGTTTCTCTTATCTATACTCTAACCACGACGTAAATACCAGATCACTTATCTATGGCGTGTTAAGTATACCTCTTCATAGAACATCTCGTTATTCATTATCTTTTACAGCATCCACCTCGCGACAATGTAATTCCCTGTCACAAAGTATTAGGGGCTGCAAGACAATAAACACTTTTAAAATAGCTTTAAAAATAACCTTCTTAGCATTTCACTCCAATCATACTGACTTAAACTATCACTGACCACATTGTTACTCCTTCCTTTAGACATGCATCCTGATAGTGCTGTATTTTCAAAATTGTCTCATAATAATCTCTTTCTATTATCTTACATTATTTGAAATATATTAACAATCTATGTATTTTAGCTTAATTCTGCTACATAGTTTGTATTTCAGTGTTTAATTAATAGTTCATAGTATTTTTTTTAATTCATAAATAACTCTTGTACAGGCCTACATGTAGCTCTTATATAAATCAAATTCTTGAATTCTTTGTAAGTTCATACATATGTATGTATACTTTTTGCTGGTTGAGTGGAAGAGAAGGCCTTAAGGCCTTAATTCTGCCAGGTTACTTACTTACTTACTGGCTTTTAAGGAACCCGGAGGTTCATTGCCGCCCTCACATAAGCCCACTATTGGTCCCTATCCTGAGCAAGATTAATTCAGTCTCTACCATCATATTCCACCTCCGTCAAACAAATTTTAATATTTTCTTCCCATCTACGTCTCGGCCTCCCTAAAGGTCTTTTTCCCTCCGGCCTTCCAACTAACACTCTATATGCATTTCCGGATTCGCCCATACGTGCCACATGCCCTGCCAATCTCAAACGTCTGGATTTAATGTTCCTAATTATGTCAGGTGAAGAATACAATGCGTGCAGTTCTGCGTTGTGTAACTTTCTCCATTCTCCTGTAACTTCATAAATCTTAGCCCCAAATATTTTCCTAAGAACCTTATTCTCAAACACCCTTAAACTCTCTTCATCTGTCAAAGTGAGAGTCCAATTTTCACAACCATAAAGAACAACCGGTAATATAACTGTTTTATAAATTTTAACTTTCAGATTTTTTGACAGCAGACTAGATGACAAAAGCTTCTCAACCGAATAATAACAGGCATTTCCCATATTTATTCTGCATTTAATTTCCTCCCGACTGTCATTTATATTTGTTACTGTTGCTCCAAGATATTTGAATTTTTCCACCTCTTCGAAGGATAAATCTCCAATTTTTATAGTACTACCATTTCGTACAATATTCTGGTAACGAGACATAATCATATACTTAGTCTTTTGGGGATTTAATTCCAACCCTATCGCTTTACTTGCTTCAAGTAGAATTTCCGTGTTTTCCCTAATCGTTTGTGGATTTTCTGCTAACATATTCACGTCATCCGCATAGACAAGAAGCTGATGTAACCCTTTCAATTCCAAACCCTCTTAATTCTGGCAGCTAAAATTTATTATTATTATTATTATTATTATTATTATTATTATTATTATTATTATTATTATTATTATTAAATTCCTTTTTTAAAATTTCCATTCTATAATTACCTTCAGAATAACGGATTCTTTCAGAATAATTAATAGAATGATACAGGAATACGTTATCATTCTGAGAAATAGTCCCAATACGTTCTTTACATAGTAATGTTCATTTCAGCATTCCAAACGATTAAAATTTCGGGGCGTGGGATGACTGAATAGTATTAGGCGGGATGTACTATCGAGCAGGACGGAATTTTCCAATTCCGTGCTATAAAATGGCGAACTGTATCTGCTTAACAATTCAATGCCTCCCCGCAAACGAAAGAGAACAAAACTTTTATATTGAACAAACACAGAGACTGAATTTCCCCCAGTCATGTTATTGATTAACGATTCTCAGCCTGAGGTTTAATTTATTACGTTTTATAAGGTACAATAATCAGAAAAATTACAAGCACGACAACGCAGAGACACAGTTTGTCGTTACCATGGCAAATATATTTAAAAAAGAAACTGATCACGAAAAATAAACAATTGCAGTCACAAAACTCCGCCGTTATAGTCAAATTACATAGCCTAGCAGTAGATAGTAGTATGTAGTAGACAGCAGTAGATAATATATAGTGGTAGATATACAGGGTGATTCACGAGGATTTACCGCCAATTACGGAGCTTATTTCTGAAGACATTTTGAGCAAAAAATATCATATAAACATACGTCCTAATCTCAGTATTATCGGAGTTACAATAATTTGAAGTTGTTTGTAAAATATCAAAAAAATAAACTCTGGGAATCGATAGATCTCACAATGAGGATAATTTTTCGTAAAACAACCCATGTTCTCCGATCCCTCGTGTAGAAGCTACGCGACATCGAAGAAAAAAAAGGACAGGTTTTAGTTACAGTTAATTATGAAATGAATTATTCACTTATTCCTCCAAGTACCCTCCTGTCATTTTGCTGCCCCGTTTGACTAGAGCGCTCTTCGGAACGGGGCATGCGATCCAACAAAACGTCTCAACGCGCTTCAACCTGGTTGTACTAGCACATCTGAACAACATCTACGAGGAGCAATGGATAGGGAGAGCCGGACCTGTTGCGTGGCCGGCATGATCACCCGACTTCACGCCCTTAATTTTTTTTCTTTTGGGATATGTGAAGTAATACACCACTCGACTATGCAAGTATTAACTGCTTTCGTTCAAATTCGACACAGCTCGATAACTATTGCTACAACGGTGTAATGAATAAAATCATGCAAATCAAATCTTTCAGGTAAGGCTCCCTGTAAAGCAGATTTGAATAATTTCAAGAGAAAAATTGTTCCGGGGCCGGGTATCGATCCCGGAACAATTTTTCCCTTGAAATTATTCGAATAAAATCATGTTCAGAGTATACACTTTGAACACTTGTAACTTGTCAGCAAACATATTTGAAAAATAATTAATTTCATAATAGTTAATTTCACTAAAAACCTGTCTTTGCTTCGATGTCGCTTAGCTTCTAAACGAGGCATCGGAGAAAATGGGTTGTTTTACGAAAAATTATCCTCATTGCGAGATCTATCGATCTCCAGAGTTTGTTGCAGAGGTCCTGAATCACCCTGTATATACAGTTTCTTCATAAAACTAAAAACACTAAAAACTATAAGCAGTGTTGTCTACATTTTTAGTAACCTAGTAGGTATATCAGGATTATAGGTTAGCTATTTTATCTTATTTTTCTTCCGTATACCAAATGTGTGAAATAAATAAACCAAAACATTTGTAAATGAGATTATGTTAGGTCTTTGGATTTATAATAAGTATATTTTTGTGTGAAATTCAGGAAGGTCAGAATCATCGTCTTTAGAGCATTGTGAAGTAAAACGGGGTATCATAATGCTGACAAAAGGCGAAAATTAAATCCAGGTTTGTGGTTTCCACGGTCTCTCCTTCGCAGATCTGATATTGATTACAAAGTTGAAAAATGAGCTGCGAAGTAAACACAAGCGCCATCTGTGCGATTTGCACGTCATGGTAGTAATTGGAGCGGGAATTACGTCATTTCTCTGTGTTGCCTCACTCATATCATTTAGAGTTCGTACAAAAAGAAGAATAGATATAGAGTGTCCTTCATAAACACCGGAGACGTGTACTACAGTGTTACTTATTCAATAACAAAAAATACATTATATATTTTGGAGTTATATCGGATGACACAAGAGTCTAGATGTAATAAATTAAACGGATAGTAAAACTAAACTCATGCCAACTGTTTGTTATTATCGGCGAGTTTTTAGTTTCTTTTATCTTTCGTTTCCTTGACAACCAGAAAACCTTCGATTAACTGTATTACCTACCTAAAATGTTTGTCATTTGTTTCTTTATCAATCAGCAAAACTTCTATTAACTACAATACCTATCTAAATGTCTATCTTTTGTTTTCTTACCAACCTGCAAGACTTCAATTGCGAATCTTTGGAAAAAGAACTAAGGAGAAGAATAGTGAAGTGCTTTTGTGGAGTGTAGCACTGTATGGGGCAGAAAAATGAACATTACGACGAAGTGAAGAGAAGTGGTAGAAGCATTTGAAATGTGGATATGGAGAAGATTGCAACGTGTGAAATGGACAGACTGAATAAGAAATGAAGCTGTGTTGGAAAGAGTGGGTGAAGAAAGAATGATGCTGAAACTGATCAGGAAGAGAAAAAGGAATTGGTGGATCATTTACTGAGAAGAAACTGCCTACTGAATGATGCACTGGAAGGAATGGCGAACGGGAGAAGAGTTCGGGGCAGAAGAAGATATCAGATGATAGACGACATTAAGATATATGGATCATATGCGGAGACTAAGAGGAAGGCAGAAAATGGGAAAGATTGGAGAATGCTGGGTTTGCAGTGAAAGACCTACCCTTGGGCAGAAAACTGTGAATGAACTACGATACCAACCTAAATGTCTGTCTTTTGTTTCGTCGCCAACCTGCAAAACTTCCATTAACTGAGCCGCTCAGAGCAAAAGTGGTGTAAGTCAAAATTGAGTAATGAGGTTTAAAGTAAAAATTCTGTAAAACATAGCGCAAAGTAGCAATTAATATGTTCTTCTTGCTATCCACTGACTACTAATAGTTTAAATAAATTGAATATTAATTGCTACTTCGCGCTGTATTTTACAGAATGTTTACTTTAACCCTCATTACCCATTTTTGACTTACACCACTTCTGCTCTGAACGGCTCAACTATGATACCAACCTAACTGTTTATCTTTTGTTTCGTTACCAACTTGCAAACTTTAAATTATAAAGAGTGAACCATAAGTAATTGCATTAATTTCAGGGGTTATTCTTTGAGATATTTCAAACAAAGAATTTTAATGCAATTTTGCTCGTTTTTACTTCCTTTCCCAGATAAATTTGTTTTACATGAAACATTTCATAGCGTGTTTTGGGAAAATCATGATTTAATTTCCAAAATGTTCTGTCAATTTAAGAATGCTGTGTTTTATGAAAATAAATGATAGAAATAATTTTAATTTTGTCCTTTGTCTGAAAATTTTAAGTTTTTTTTTTTTTTCAGAAGGAAAAGGTACATTTGTTCGGACCAAATTTCTTCATATTTGAAGTATAAAACTAAAATTCTTTCAATCATTTATTATCATAATTCACTGCTCTCTTAAACTGACTGAGCATATTGGGAATTGAACCAATGGCTTTCCCAAAACACGCTATGAAATGCTTTATATAAAACAATTTTTATCTCGAAAAGGAAGCAAAAACGAGTATTAAACTCTTTTGTTTGAAATATCTCAAAGAATAACCCACTGAAAGTAATGAACTTATAGTTCACACTGTATATAATACCAACTTTAAACGCCAGTTATAAATGAAATTATTGGCGTAAAATTACATGCATTGTTTCCATAGTATTACTACACTTACATTAATTTTTAAGAGTGTAAAGTGACTTTTGCGCCACCCTGTATTTTTCTTCAGTACAAATTAATGTACTAGTTCAGTTTATAAATTGACAAGTACGTTATTTGTCATTAATTAATGGTACAATTGACGTAGCAAACAATTGCATGTAAGCACTTGAAGAACTTTTGTGTCACGATAAATAAGTAAGCAGTGTAGTTTGTAACTGATGTCCAGCTGACAGTACGAAGTTTTCTATGCATGTAACCTACATCCCATGTTAAGTAAAGATTCTGTGTCATTTTGAAGTCTCTCTGCTTTATTCAAAACAGATCACGTAAATAAAATTAAATGCTGAGAACGTCATCGTTACGAAGCAGTTGGTGTAAATATTCTTCACAAAATAAGACACTTATTCCCCGTTTTGTAAAAGCCATTAACGATAGGATACTTTTAACTGAACGTTAGTAAATAACTCTACGTTAATTTCAACCAGACCAAAAGAAAAATGATTTAAGATTATTAACAAGAGAAATAAGACAAGGATGCCCACATTCACTAATACTATTTAATGTTTTAGTATGCAGTTTCTTCTCAGCCAGTGACCCAACCAATTCCTTTTCCTCTTCCTGATAAGTTTCAGCATCATTCTTTCTTCACCCACTCTTTCCAACACAGCTTCATTTCTCATTCTGTCTGTCCTTTCACACGCTCCATTCTTCTCCATGTGCATATTTCAAATACTTCCAGTTGTTTCTCTTTACTTCGTCGTAATGTCCATGTTTACAATGCCACAATCCATACAAAACACTTCACTAGTCTCTTCGTTTGTTTTTAAAACTGCTGCTGCTGCTACTATTATTTCCTCTATGTCTCTTTTCTTGTACTTGTGTTTTAAGTGTTCTTTATTGTTTTCTTTTGATCCTGTTGATCCTCTATTGGACTTAAATGTAATTTGCATTATTTACTGTCACTTTGTGTCTTTCGTTTTTATGGATGGAGTAGAAAGACGTATGGCCTTAATCATATCAGATTAACTTAATAAATGATTCAATGAACGAATGGACAGATAAGTAAAGAAATTAATAAATAAATAAACAAGTAAACAAAAAAAATAAATGCTTAACCAGACAAACAAACAAATAAGTAAAGAAATAAATAAGCAAATAAATAAACAAATTAACAAACAAACAAGAAAATAAATAAAAAATAAACAAAAAGTAAATAAATAACTAAATATATAAATAAGACAATAAACAAACAAATATACAAATGAATAAATAAGCAAATAAATAAACAAATTAACAAACAAACAAGAAAATAAATAAAAAATAAACAAAAAGTAAATAAATAACTAAATAAATAAATAAGAAAATAAACAAACAAATATACAAATGAATAAATAAGCAAATAAATAAACAGATTAACAAACAAACAAGAAAATAAATAAAAAATAAACAAAAAGTAAATAAATAACTAAATAAATAAATAAGAAAATAAACAAAAAGTAAATAAATAATTAAATATATAAATAAGAAAATAAACAAACAAATATACAAATGAATAAATAAGCAAATAAATAAACAAATTAACAAACAAACAAGAAAATAAATAAAAAATAAACAAAAAGTAAATAAATAACTAAATAAATAAATAAGAAAATAAACAAACAAATATACAAATGAATAAATAAGCAAATAAATAGATTAACAAACAAACAAGAAAATAAATAAAAATAAACAAAAAGTAAATAAATAACTAAATAAATAAATAAGAAAATAAATAAACAAACAAATATACAAATGAATAAATAAGCAAATAAATAAACAAATTAACAAACAAACAAGAAAATAAATAAAAAATAAACAAAAAGTAAATAAATAACTAAATAAATAAATAAGAAAATAAACAAACAAACAAATATACAAATGAATATAGAAACAAATAAGTCAACAAACAAACAAACATACAAGTAAATAAAGAAATAAGCAGATAAATAAATAAATAAACAAATAAATAAAAAATAAACAAAAAGTAAATAACTATATAAACAAGTACATACATAAGAAAATAAACAAACAAATATACAAATGTATAAATAAGCAAATAACAGATAAATAAATAAATAAACAAATAAACGAACGAACAAACAAATATATATATATATGAAAACAAGTAACTAAATAAACAAAAAGAAACAAAAACCAAGTATGCAATTAAATAAACAAATAAATAATAAAATAAACAAACAAATATACACATGAAGAAATAAAGAGATAAATACATAAACGAACGAACAAACAAATAAATATACTGAAACAAATAAATAAATAAACAAAAAGAAACAAAAACGAGTATGCAATTTAATAAACAAATAAACAAATAAACAAATAAAAGAAGTAAATAAATAAAAATAAACCAAAGGTAAATAAATAACTAAATACAAAAATAAATAAATAAGAAAATAAACAAACAAATATACAAATGAATAAAGAAACAAATAAAGAAAGAAATAAACAAATAAATAAAAAAATAAACGAACAAACAAGTAAACAAATATACAATTGAATAAACAAATTAATAAACAAACAAAAACAAGTAAATAAACAAATAAATAAGTATATAAATAAATGTATACTGAAGTACTACAGATAAGAATAGTAGGCCATGTGGAACAAGTGTTTTCACGGATGGCATTGGATATCGCTTATATGACTATACGTTATGGGGCATGGTGATAATTAAACGAAATTTAAAAAAAAATGGATACCGCTTTGAAAATTTCCCTGAACAACCCAGTAGACGGCTTATCCAAAATAAGAATTTCTTGTTTTTCCACTCACACATCCAGAAATTTGTTTAAGAATTTAACCACAGAAAATTAGTGTTTTCCATGAGCTTCAACGAGGCGATCCGGAAAAAGATGTACTGAACATTTTGTGAATTGGTTGTGAATAACATGCACGATGAAGAGAAACTCAGAGAACCGAACAGACTAACACTGGCTAAAATAACAACTGATTACACGAGTATACTAATAGCTGCCATGAAAGAAACTAGTATTTTTTTCTCATGATTTAAGCCTATGAGAGTGATGTTGAAGGCTTTGTAATAACTGTACTATCAGGAAACCTAGCACTAAAGTCATTATGGACTTCGGTAGTGCCTTGTCATGCGTCCAACAGAAGTGAAGCATGTAAACTAGTTGTCTGGTAAACTTGGTAAACTCAAGTACCACTGCAAAACGTTATACAACACACAACTTGTATCAACAACTGACTTACGACTGGCACAAGAATGTCTGTGCAGTGCTGGGAACATTGATTTCTGAATGTAATTTTAAATTAATAACATTTTACGTCTATTTTTAATTATTTTTACCACGCACGGTGTTACAATGGTTATCATTCACACTCTTCATTTGAGAGGTCCGGGATTTTTTCCCAATGACCATCTATCCAACGGAGCAACACAGTCGGCAAAGCTGTGCCCTGTAGTTTCGACGGTATACCACTGTAATATGGCTATTATTATTATTATTATTATTATTATTATTATTATTATTATTATTATTATTATTGGAAAATATTTACACGATAGACAATCTAGTGTACGAATTTCGAATACTCTCTCTGATCCATTTAATATTATTTGTGGTGTGCCCCAGGGCTCAACTTTAGGACCTCTGCTATTTTTAATCTTCATTGACGACATTTGCAAAATAATAAGTTCTGACTATCTATTATTCGCTGACGATCTTAAAATTTTTCGAAAAATCAAAAGTAGTGCTGATTGTAAATTTCTTCAGGATGCCATTAATTCAATTACCAATTGGTCAGTTGATAACGGGATGGTGATTAATGAATCCAAAACTTACGTAATATCATTTTCAAGGAAAACATCTACGCTCAAGTATAACTATCGTCTAAAAAATTTATTAATTAACAGAAAAGATTGTATTAGAGACCTCGGTGTATTAATTGACAATAAATTATATTTCCACAACCACACTGATTATATTTATAACCATGCAATAAGAATGTTAGGAAAAATTCGGTCAATTACCTATTCTTTTTCAACACCTGACTCTCTTTTAATACTATACTATACATTAGTGAGATCGAAACTCGAATATGCATCTGTAGTTTGAAACTCTATTACTAGTTCTGATTCGGCAAAACTGGAAAATATTCAAAGGAAATTTATTTCGTTATGTTCTTACCGATTCTTGCCTAATAACTCTGAGTATAACTATGATAAAAATGCGAGCACTTCAAATGTCGAAGCCTGTATGCCAGACGTCATGATCTCGATTACTTATTCTTATGTAAGGTACTTAAAGGTGACATTAATTGTCAATCTTTCTTAAACAGTGTCAGCCTTCGTATTGCTATGAAGGACATGAGACATCACAAACTCTTCTATATTAGAAATTCTAAATCTTCCTCGCCGGTCTCCAGATGTATTAAAAATGCTAACTTACATGTAGGCGATTTCGATCCATTCAATGTATAGAAGTATTAGAATATGGCAATGCCTTTGCTAATATTATTTGCATAATCCTTATACACAAATAGGTAGTATGAATCAACTCCTTTCCCTAATATTTTATAGTATTAATTCTTGTAAATTAATTATTGTAATCTATGTTCTTTATTTTGTTGTTAACTCAAGTATTTAATTTTACCATAGTTGTTCATTTTAATGTATTATTTGTATCACTGTGCTGGACTTTTATTGGCCAATGGCTGTTGTCCAGCACATAAATATCAATAAATAAATAAATTCTGTAATGTGGATCTGGCTTTTTCGCCAACCTGTATACGCATTTATGTTAAATACTCGAAATTCATTTGCAGCTTCCCAACAATTATCCTTTTATACGAAGCGTAATAAGGAAATTAAATACTAAAACAATATAAAAGCACGTTTCCCAATATTGTATTTAAAATTAATATTTCGCTCATGTACCAATGCACCAATGGATTTTCAACCAATCAAAGCCAACTATACATAGCAATCTCATCGAAACAATCTGATGAGCATTTAGTTAATATTATGTTGTCGCATCTGATGTTCAGATGTTAAATATTTTCATTCTCTTCTTACCAATACAGTGGGCCATGATATTACGTGATGGCCGTTCTAGCAAATTCATGTATTAAATATCTTAATTTATAATATAATCCGTTTCTAATGCTATAAATTGTTAATATATTTTCGAATTAGCCTTATTTAATATCAGGAGAGTCCGTTAATTCACTAAAATGAAAGTACCTAGTTCAAAATAAAATATTGTAACCTCCAATTATTATAAGTTTAATATTCCTGTTCCTCTTATAATAATTTCGAAAGCTGTCAGATGTTTACTCATATTACAGGAGGCCAAGACCATGCCTGAGAATGAAATAAATGAAGTCAGTAACGTAAATATCTTATTTAAAACTAGCCGTACCCGTGCGCTCCGCTGCACCCGTTAGAAATAAATATAAAGTAATTACATAATTAAAATAGGACGTTTGATCCAGGGAACATTCGTGTTTGATAGAAGGATAAATCGTTTAATATGTTACTTAATTTAAATTGCATTTTCATAATTAAAATGCGATCATTTTGATCCAGAGGCCACTCATTTGGTCATAAAAATTGTTTTAGGAAATACAGGAAACGAATGTACAGAATAGCCTATCAAGTTTTCTGTGCATAAGAAGCTATTTTAATCTTACCTGTCCTCGATTTACTCAGAAGTTACTGTAATAACATTATAGCATTATGTCCATCTAGAGAAACTACACTTTCCAATGGTGAATTAATAATTAATTATACAAATCGGTTAATTTAGCTTCTGATATTACTTCATACAAACACAGAAACATTATCTGTAGGCTATTTTTCATAGCTTTCGATTGTTGCTGTCCAAGGTCCCTTATAGACGAAGTCATTTGTTTTTTAATTCATTATACGGCCTTAGATGGTGTTGTTATTTTAATTTTAAATCTCATTTATCTCATTAAATATCAGTCCTATCAAAATTTTTTAAGGAATAAAACGTATCGAAAATGATTTTTAAAGAAACTTTTGTTATGTAACATTTTTCACAAAAATCAATAATAAGCGAGATATTTCGATTTATTTAATTCAGGCCCCCTTATAACCCCCCTTTTAAATAATGTATTTTGAATGTCATATAGCCTAAAATCTAAGTTGCAACGAACTTAATTTATATTCAAATTTTCATCGAAATCTGTTCATCCATTATCGCGTGAAAAGGTAACAAACATACAGACAGACAGACAGACTTACAAACAAAAATTTCAAAAAAGCGATTTTCGGTTTCAGGGTGGTTAATTATATATGTTAGGACCAATTATTTTTTGAACATCGAAAATTTCCAGAAAAATTTCGGCTACAGATTTATTATTAGTATAGATTATTATTATTATTATTATTATTATTATTATTATTGTTATTATTATTATTATTGTTATTGTTATTATTATTGTTATTATTATTGTTATTATTATTATTGTTATTATTATTATTATTGTTATTATTATTGTTATTATTATTGTTATTATTATTATTATTATTATTATTATTATTATTATTATTATTATTATTATTATTATTATTGTTATTATTATTGTTATTATTATTATTATTATTGTTGTTATTATTATTATTGTTATTGTTATTATTATTATTATTATTATTATTGTTATTATTATTATTGTTATTATTATTATTATTATTATTGTTATTATTATTGTTATTATTATTATTGTTATTATTATTATTATTATTGTTACTATTATTATTGTTATTATTATTATTATTTATTATTATTATTATTATTATTATTATTCAAGAAATAGTTTTATTCTAATATTACAAGAGTTCTCATCTTGTCGATAATTCACTAAATGGAAGTACTTAGTTCAAAATAAAATGTTATAACCTCAAATATTTGTTTAATATGCTGTTACAGTGATTGTAATTCCTACAGCTATTGTCAAATGTTTATTCTTGAATTTCATATTGCAGGAAGCCAAGACCATGCCGACTAATGAAATATATTAAGACAGCAACTTACTATCTTCTTTAATAGTAATATAATAAGCATGTTCGTTTATGAGAAATCTTGTGGTATTATCTAATACTAATGTCACAAGATGTCTGAGATTTATCTGTAAAATCTCAGACCTCGAGTGACATTTATTAGGACTATTTCGTGAATAAAATAAAAATGTAAATAATACATCCCTAAAATTAGCTCAAAAATGTTAATAATTTTATATTTATCAATACTTAACCTATTCAGACATTGTGAAGCCGAAAGAGATGAATGATTGCTGCAATAAAGAAATTGAATGTTATTCAGTAATGCCAATTGAGAAAAGCGAAATACAGGTTTAAAAATATACTGCGCTTTTCACTTTTTATTATAACAGAAATAAGTTTTAATTTTCTGCTGAAATCATAATTTATTTTAAACATTTTATAGTATAATTAAAAATAACCTGATTAATACATTACTTAAAAGCACAATTATGAAGAAGTGTCATTTTCTTTAGATACAATGGAAATGTGGAAGTAGGATTTTCCACTTTATGCCCATCGATTTACGTGGAAACAGTTGGCGACACTGATTAAACAAAAGAACGACCATGCGATAAATTGACAGTGATAAATCGAGCTGCAGAAATTATCGCGATGTATGGCTGTATGGCTGTGATTGGTTGGAATTCAAAATTCATTACACTTCATTGGCCGAAAGTGGAATGACGTCATATAAACGAAATAGCCTATGTTAATATTGAAAGTGAAACTAGAAATCACGTGTCGACTGTAAACTATTATAGTTAAATAGACGTAAACTTTTTGCAGCTTTAAGAAGTATTTCTACTTCATTATGAAGAGAAAGTTGGAGGCTATTGTTTTGGAATATCAAGAATTCTCGTCTTTTAAACAACCTTTGATTCTCTTTCTCTAGATGTCTTTTCAATCTGTTTTTCTTTACCGTGGGGTGATTAATCAAGATCTTAATTTCAGTAAGTGTCTCATCTGAGTTCGAGAGTTTAGCGCAAGGAATTTATAACATCGCACATCTTACAAAAGCGATTGCAGTCTAAAATGCAATTTGTGAAAGACATTCACTTATTCTCTGGAAGTAAATTAAAACTCCCACGAGGATGGTGACGGAGCGTTACTTACGAAAGAAAGCGATTCAGTTTTGTAGTGAGATATGCAGGTTTTTACATTTTACATCAAAACGACTCACAAACTATTTCCGAAATAAAAACAATCAATAACAATCCCAATAATGACTTTTGCGTCAGACATCTACGTTATGGTTAGAGCCTAAATGTTTGAGAGGGAGGTACACCATTGACCTGCAAAAATTGAGAGAAATTCATTTTTTTATATCTCAGCTACTATATAAGCTAAATGAACAAAACTTTTAGGGCCGTATTCATAAACATTTTTAGCGCAGGTTTCCGGTGGATGATCAGCGTTTTTCGTATTCATAAACCAGTGTTAGCGATAGGATATGATTTGAATTCTGTACTAGTAACCAGTGGATAGCCGGGGCTAGCTTAGTACGCTCGTAGCGCGTGCTGCGAAATGTCTATGAATAGCACCCTTCATGTTTAATACACATATATTACACTTTATAAAACACTATTTAGAATCGGAATATGCATGATAAGACTTTCTTGTGTTAAATTCTAACGTACTTTGTTTACATGTTTCGACCTATTATAGGTCATCTTCAGAACTGGTCCTTGTTGGTTCTTGGCGCCACTTGTTTTGTTTCCTGTGAGGGTGTGTTCGTGTGGTGTAAAGTGGAATCAAAGAGTGTGTGTGTGTGTTCTGAAATTGAGTTGTGTGTTGAGAATTTCTTTGGGTGTGTTTTTGTGTGTCTGTATATTTCATATTGTTCTAGTGTGTTTAGTTTTTGGCTTTTTGGTTGGATGTGTAGTATTTCCATGTCTGTGTTGATGTCTCTGTAGGTGTGGTTAGCATTTGTGAAGTGTTTTGCATGTGTGGAGGTGTTTTGTAATTTTATTTGGCTGTGATGTGTTCTTTGTAACATGTTTGAAATGATCTGCCTATCTGTCCTATGTAGAAGTTGTTGCAAGTATTACATTTGAGTTTTTATACTCCTTTGTGGTTGTATTTGTTTGTTTGTGTTTCAAAATACCTTCCAGACTTTGATATTTCAATATGAAACTCAAAACTAAATGAACAGTATCTTAAATTTTAAATAAAAAAAAGGCATCTTCCCCCGATCCACTCTATTCTTTTAAGACTAATAAAGTGAAATAAATTTTGTTCTAACATAAAAATTGTGGGCTAAAGACTAAAACAAACATATTTCAGTTTTCGCTATAAAAATCCCACCCCGCTCTCCCAAAAATATTTGTGTCAAGTAATCAGGTAAAAAAGGCTTTTTAAATTCGGATAAAAACTGTAAATTTTTCTCCCAACAATAGGTAAGTACCTTAACGCGATAATGGTAAATTTTACTTTGAGCTAACCTTTATCATAATTTTGTTGAGACCTCTAATTTCTGAATGTCAGTTCAAGCTACGCCTTAAATAATGTAGGCGACAACTGCAGCCAGAATTTACTAATCCAGTAAACAATTTATCTGCGCTTGGTTTGTAGAATATTTTAGTGTTCTCATATGTATTTCTGGCTACTACTGATAAAAGCTGTGGGAAACGTGCTTCCATAATTTCACAGAGTTTCTCTGTTTTTAGATTACCGAACAGTTTGGCAATATGTGAATAACAGATTCAATTTTCTGTTAAAATCTTCATATTCTTCTGTAATCTGATTTAATACCGGCTGTAAGGGGTATAAATGCCATTATTTAAACTGTTGATTATTCATGTCATAAGGAAGAAAAAATGTCGTTACAATTACACAAACATACCCGCACAGAAAACAAAACAAAAGGCGCCAAGACCAGCAACAACCAGTTCTGATGATGGCCAATAGCAGGTCGAAACATGTTAACAGGTAACATAAAATTTAACACATGAGAGACAAATAATACGTTTTCCAAAGTGATACAGTATTAAAAGTTGTGTAATCAAGATGTATTTTTTTCTAATTGCAATATTTAACTAATTATTAAAGTTTACAATATTTGACGTTTTGCTGGATGGGAAGAAGGGAGTTTATAAGTACACGGTACAGCTCAAGCGGGTACAGACATACCGGTACAGAACAGATGCTCTGTTCTAATGCAGAAGAGGACCATGACAATACTGTTGTTTACATAAATAGAGCAGCAAATACAAACTTTCAATCTCATTAATAGAACATTATGGTCAATTTATTTTTTAAGTAACAGTATTGCTCTATTTTTTAATTGTACGTCTAAAAAAATAAACAATAATGGTTTTCTGCACAAAATCACACGAACTTTTTTTTTCTAATGCAACATTATAATCTCTCCCGCTTATGTAAATCAGTATCTTTTTTTTTTTTAATTTTTATTGGGTTATTTTACGACGCTGTATCAACATCTCAGGTTATTTAGCGTCTGAATGAAATGAAGGTGATAATGCCGGTGAAATGAGTCCGGGGTCCAGCACCGAAAGTTACCCAGCATTTGCTCGTATTGGGTTGAGGGGAAACACCGGGAAAAAACCTCAACTTGCCCCAACCAGGATTCGAACCCGGGCCACCTGGTTTCGCGGCCAGACGCGCTGACCGTTACTCCACAGGTGTGGACTAAATCGGTATCATTTTTAAACAAATTTCTGATTGTGTGATTTTCTAAACGGGGTAAGAGACTTATAGGGCCGTATTCATAGACATTCTTAACGCGGGCTTTCGGTGGATGATCAGCGAACTAACGTTTTTCGTATTCATAAACCAGTGTTAGCGATATAGTATGATATGAATCCTGTACAAGTAATCAGTCGATAGCCGGGGCTAGTTTAGCACGCTCGCAGAGTGGGCTTGCGAAATGTCTATGAATAGTACCCCTAGTTTCTAATAATCGTTGAGAAACTGCTACAAAAGTTCGCCGATTAGGTAACCTTCTTTGAGGAAAACGTTGACGGTACATCCTTCTTGTCTCACTTGAATTATGACGACTTTCTCCATAAATTAATAACATATGATATTCCTAAATTGTGACTGACATTATCGAATACCCTGTACTGAACTGTCATCCGCTCGGCAGTAGAGCTATGGACAGGGAGCTTGAACTCAGCTGACTCGTACCTACGTCTGTGCTGAGTACTGCCTGGTGAACGTTGCCACGTCTCTCACGCCAGAATATTAACAAATTTAAGCATGCATTATTATTTAATTTCACGAAAACGTAATAGAACACACAAATATGTATTTAAACTAATATTAACTCCTTGCTAGATATACGTAGTGATGTAATTGTTTTCGTAATTTTAATAACGATATAAGCAGTATAAAACAATTAAAATAAAAGAATAATTTTTTTTCTGGGAAAACTATGAAGTTTTGACCCTATGTTAAATGGTCATTTTTTGATCCTGTAGACCGTCCCCGACGACTGTGAAAAGGACGGCACTTATACCCCTTACACCAGCGGTGACCAAAGCGGGTGTCGTGAGTACATCGTGTAATCACAGACATTCAAACGGGTACGAGGAGTTTCCTGTACATTGCTGTGTGTTTCATTCACGTACTGAAGGCAAGCAGTGGCGGCATCATGTCGCTCTACAAACTCTGTCTCTACAAGCAGTAAGAGGTGGTTTAGTAAAGAATGAGGAGGAGAACTTTTTTGTTGTTCTGTTGGACAAAATTTAATATGTTTACTTTGCTCAACAGTTCAATTAGGAATATATAGAAAGATTAATTACCACGCTGAATAATGTATTATTATTATTATTATTATTATTATTATTACTGACCAATAAGTATCGTTTCCATAATTCTTCTGTACGTGCATGGATATTGATAGGCCTATTTCTAGATCTTCTCCCTAGAAGGATAAAATTATTAGGTTTTATCTCAATTTTAATCTTCCTAATCTTTAGATGCGGGTAACTATTTATTAATTATTCATTTAATAACACTATTGTAGAAAAAATTGATTAAATATTATGTGCCAACGAACTGTTAAACACCAGGAATTGACATGTCTTAAATCATAGCCAGGAAGAGAAAGATGGCATAAATAAATGTAAGGAAGTCAGCTACCTGATGGGGTTTGAAATATCTCGTGCTCTAAAGCCTTTTAATAGAACAGAATTTCTCAAAAGAGTAATGATTAAAATAGCTTAAATAACTTGTCCATAAGAAGTTTTTAATTCTGAAAAACTACGAATTTCTCGACCAAATATCGAGAGAAGAATTTAGAAAATTCCTGATTATATTCAAGAGGGAGGTTAAAAAAGAAGCAAGAAAAATCGTATATTATTCACTGGCTCCTGATAACAGCAGTGACATTACTGATACAGCAAACTTGAGATTTTTATCCGCGGGATTGATCAAGATGTTAGTACAGGAACCACCACTGGTTGTAGTTTTCCTGCCAAGTACCTTTCCTCCGTCTCCTTACTTCATAGGCTGTCTGTGGCATGTAATCACTGCAGCTCGAGTTTTGGTCACCGTTGCCTTATACCCTGTACATTATTTTTTAGTAGTAGTATTTATTTCTTTAACCTGGTAGAGATAAGGCCGTCAGGCCTTCTCTGTCCCTCTACCAGGGGATTACAACTATAATATGAACGATAAAATTACAATTAATATTAAATTTACAATTACAATAAGAATTAAAGTACGACAAGATTGCCTGATTAATGAAAGCTAGACATTTTATCATAGAACTTAAGAACAAAGAATATTTTTGTATTTACTGAATTACAAATTAAACCTAGAATAACAAAATTCTATAGAGATGAAATACCGAATATTGAAATATTTTGTGATAGATTAAGAGAACTATTTACAAGAAACCATGTCTGAACGAGTCTCAATTACTGACCAAGTGCCTAGTAAGTTTGCGTTTGAATTGAATTTTATTTCGACAGTCCCTGATGCTAGCAGGTAACGAATTCCAGAGTCTTGGCAGGGCTATTGTGAAAGAGGATGAGTATTTAGGAGGTGCGAAGGGATGGTATTGTTAGTATTGTTTCATGGCGAGAGCGTGTGTTCAGATCGTGGTGGGAAGAAAGGTAAGTGAAGCGAGACGACAGGTACGAAGGAATAGAAGAGTTCAAGATTTCGAATAGAAAGTGAAATGAATGTAAATTTCTTTTGTGCGAGATCGTGCGTATTTGCTTGCCTTCCGCACAAAACCAATACGCGGTAAGTGTGAAATACCACATTCAGTATTCCCAACGTAACACACATAACAATTTCCCTCTTCTTACTGCTTAAGCGCCATATTCATTTTACTGCTTTAGGCTTTTAACATATTATTTTTAGAGACGTTTAACATAGTAATAATTATAAATTGGAAACTTACCACTGCAATTTCACCTAAATTGCAATGTTAATTATTGTTTTTAAATATTTGCAAAATTTAAGTAAACACTACAACACCACAAAAGTTACTGCATTTGTAATGCAAGTAACATTAAGGAAGCCGTGAAAAAATCAACAAGATTCCAGATGCCGATGTTATTACTGCAATATGTTATATAAATAATATTGTTAAAATATTAAAATGAAAAATAAATCATTACATAACCTTACCGTTTCTTTTAAGTTCGCATTTATAGACTGGGGAAAAAAGACAGACGTATATCACGGCCTGCTGGAATATAGTAAACACAGAAAACATTTTATAGCAACATTGTTAAAGATAGATATTTTAGTTTTTAAAAGTTGCCGTCATTGAACAGAAACCAAGATGGAGATTTCATTGCAACTAATTAGAATTTCCTCTTTCAGGAATGTAATAAACGAATTTCAGACAAAATAATGTACGATACACGAACGGCATGTTTGTTTTCATGTTCTCGGAAATTAAAAAAGCTCAACTACGTTTCGCTTTTTCAATCTTTTCCTCGAACATGAAAGCATCAACATACAGCTCTTGTAACGCATATTACTATTCTTTTCTAGTTTAAGCCGACCTATTGCTTCACGCATGATCTGCCTTTTCTAAAGCCCTAGAGACCTGAGGAGAAAAAAACATTTGGGGAGGCCGAGACGTAGATGGGAAGATAATATTAAGATGGATGTGAGGGAGGTGGGATATGATGATAGAGAATGGCTTAATCTTGCTTAGGATAGGGCTTATGTGAGGGCGAGAATGAACATCAGGGTTCCTTAAAAGCCGTTTGTAAGTAATTGTGTATGGAAATACGATGAATTACACTTGTATCAAATCTAAAATAATACGCTTCACTGTCGTTTATAAATTTATAGCCAGAAGCTGGCACTCACTAATTCTGACGTATTTCTTTGCTCAGCTGAATGTAATATTTACAGTAATCTTGTAATTCCAAGTTGCTGCTTTCTTCTTGTATTATGAATTGCCCTGACCGCAATGCCCACGATTCTAGCGGCAGTTTCGTCTGGTTTCTCACAGAAAGCAAAGCCCAATCCTCTTAGAGTTTAAGGAATTAAGTATTCAACACTCTGCAATCTACTTTACGGGAGAAAATGACCTGGACCTCTCACTGTCCAGTTGACAGAGCATTAGCCGACAGAGCACAACTTCGAGCAAGGTGTGGGGAAAGTATCTTAGGGCCCTCTGGCACTATTTTGATGCCTGATTAAAATCTAAAGAATTCTGATTGTGTTTTATATTCCACGCCTCTGGAACTCTCTCCCTGACCATGTCAGAGACTGTCGGACAATATCGAAATTCAAATTTAAATTTAAAAATCACATTCTAGTTCATGGAATTGCTTGTTGAACACCTGTCAGGTTGCGCAACTTCGGCTTAACCCATGACATATAGTAAATATTGTAACTATGCTGTTGTAAAATTGACAATTAATATGTAATGTATTTATTATTATTATTATTATTATTATTATTATTATTATTATTACATCATTATCACTATTGCTATCTCTGTATTTCTTTCTTTTTTTGTATTAGCTCGATCAGAGCTCTATACTGTTCTTTTGACCCTGTTGACCCTCTACAGGGCTTTAATTTAATTTGTTTTTTTTTTTCATCAGCATTTGTATTTCTTTTTGTGCGAGATCGTGCGTATTTGCTTGTTTTCCGCACAGAACCAATACGCGGTAAGTGTGAAGTACCACATTCAGTATTCCCAACGTAACACACATAACAATTTCCCTCTTCTTACCGCTTAAGCGCGACATTCATTTTACTGCTTTAGGCTTTCAACATATTATTTTTAGAGACGTTTAACATAGTAATAATTATAAATTGGAAACTTACCACTGCAATTTCACCTAAATTGCAATGTTAATTATTGTGTTTAAATATTTTCAAAAATTAAGTAAAGTCTACTACTCCACGAAACTTATTGCATTCCTGATACAAGTAACTTTAAGGAAGTCGTGAAAAAATCAACAAGATTCCAGATGCGGATGTTATTACTGCAATATGTTATATAAATAATATTGTTAAAATATTAAAATGAAAACTAAATCATTACATAACCTTACCGTTTGTTTTAAGTTCGCATTTATAGACTGGGGGAAAAAAAAAGACAGACGTATATCACGGCCTGCTGGAGTATAGTAAACACAGAAAACATTTTATAGCGACAAGTTTTCCGAAGTTGGCGTCATTAAACAGAAACCAAGATGGAGATTTCATTGCAACTAATTAGAAATTCGTCTTTCAGGCATGTAATAAACGATCTTCGCACAAAATAATGTACGATACACGAGCGGTATGTTTGTTTTCATGTTCTCGGAAATTAAAAAAGCTCAACTACGTTTCGCTTTTTCAATCTTTTCCTCGACCATGAAAACGTCAACATACCGCTATTGTAACGTATATTACTATTTTGTATTTATATGTGCTATCTGGTAGGATGGAAGAGAAGGCCTTATGGCCTTAATCCTGTCAAAATAAATAAATAATTTAAAAGTGACAGAAGAGATATGATTTCTGTAACTGCGTGAACATTAATGCTCACTGTTGGGATTGGTGATATTTATTAGATTTTCTAGGAAATGATTCCCATTTATAATGATTATAAATATGGTTTAGACTTTAGAGGGAAATAAATTTAATGTAATTTATGTATTATATTAATTTTTTTCTTTATTTCTTAACTGAATATACAATGTAATTCAGAACAAATGGTAAATATTTTAAGACTTGGTAGTATGGACAATTTAAAGTAATACAATTCATATAAACATGTGTCCAATTTTAAATGGGTATGGAGATACATCTATTTGAATATTACAAGCGTTACTTGTGGCAAGATGAAAAGACAGATGATTAAATGATAACATTTATTGCTTATTTACATGGTACCAATACATTAAAACAATTGAATGCACTTTTCCGCTCTGTTGACAACATTTAAAAAGTCATTCACAATGAAAAGTACACACAAAAGGGACGTGAACACCAAAGTTTGCGATAATATTGAATCAGTTTTCCTACAATACTATTATTAAATGAATAACTAATAAATAGTTATCCTCATCTTAAGATTAAGAAGATTAAAATTGAGATAAAACTTGATAATTTTATCCTTCTAGGGAGAAGATCCAAAAATATCAATATTCATGCACGTACAGAAAAATTATGGAAACGATACTTACAGGTAAATAATAATAATAATAATAATAATAATAATAATAATAATAATAATAATAATAATATTGGATCCATTCACAGTGATTTACATGAACATAAACAATAACGTTAAACGCTAACGCGAGAGTATGCAAACTCCAAGCTTTAATATTCCCGTTGACGTGATTCAAGGAAAAAAAAAAAAAAAAAGACTAGCGAACTACACAAGAACAAATGAAGCACGCTCTAATACGGATTCATTTGTTGAGAAAGTAATCGTATTGTTTCAAATTCATCGTTGTCTTTACAAGAAACACAAATCATAATAAAGATAATTCCTTAAAAAAGTAAATATGGAAACAAATAACTTTTGAAATGAAATTTAAAAGTAGGTTTTAATTGTAACAATATTAATATAATGTAGTATCTTTCCACGTTATAATAAATAGGCTATAATGTACATTATAGGTTATATAGACCTATAGGAACATAAATTGTTGCATTACTAAATCGTCATTCATCTAGAATCATCCATTTTTATTTGCCACACTCTTCCATTATTGTTTTGTATTAACGTTAGTGTTTTGTTGGCATTGTGAGTACTATCACAGTCTAGTATATATAATCACGAAGCTTGAGTTGATGAGGGTACTAGGAACAATAGATTGTGCAGGTACTATTTCGCATTGTCTGTGATGAGGCGATAGTAGCGATCCTAGTGGTTAGCAGCTGTCTATGGATGCATATTTCCTACGTATTGAGCTTCGTGACTCTATATACTAGACTGTGGAGATATGGTGAATCTTATGTTCATGTCATATGTTTATGTTAACATTCTCGTTGTGAAAGGGCCTTGAATTTTTATCTTCTCAGGTCATATTGTCGTTCTATTATACTTGTTTTTTATTCGCACATGGAATTCCGAAATAGTGTCCAGGCATTTTATGATACTTTTACAATAAATTCTGAAACCATATACAGAGTAAACCAAGAGTAATTTAATTAATTCTGGTGGATGATTCCTTTAGTAAAGAGCAACAAAAAAGTGAAATACCGTTTTCCTGTATTTTGAATAATTTTCCACAGAAACAAGCATTTTTAAATACCGTACATGAATTACGAGATCGTGCAACGCTGTGTAATCAGTAGGAAGTGCAAATAAAGGCCCCTGTTTCTCTGAACAACCCCTTCACCTGGCTTGTTATGGAGAAGTTGAAGGTCATTGTCAAATACATTGTTTTCAAACTCGTAAGAAAAAATACAGATGATATAAAGTTTAATTTTTGTGTTTAGGGAGCGGAGAATGAACAATGCTCATTTCACGTTAAATAAAATCTTGGAGAATTTAAAATAAACTATACAACCTAATTTTAATTAAAAATCCAGAAAACGCAGGAAATAAGACACGCTTATTTCAAGCTAAATTAACATTGACATATTTCTACTCTTACATTTCAATTGAATATTCTAGAGAACGTAAACAATAATGAGATGCTTATGTCACGTTATAAAACATTTGACATTCTAAAGGAAAAAATAAAAATACGATATGCTTATTTTACGTTAAACGAAGTAGTTTAAAAATATTATTCACTCTCTTCGATTTAATTTTAATTAAAAATTAGGTCAACACAAACAACAAGAAAAGCTTATTTTACGTTATAAAAATCTAATTAATGATTCAAGAAATCTCTTTTGTATGAATGTGAGTGTGATTGTGAGTGTGCCGGGTTAATATTAATTAGCCAATCATCAAAAATATGAAATGAAATATCAGGACTGTCGCTGGGCAGTAACCTGAACACATGTTTCAGCGTCTCATTGTTGACAAGTAACTCCATCTGTTAGCACAACCATAAAGCACTAATAGATGCTATAGAATTACCAACAACGAAAAAAAAAATCTCAAATCAAGATTTCAGGTATAACTCCCTGTAAAGTTGATTTGAATAATTTCGAGGGAAAAATTGTTCCGGAGCCGGGTATCGAACCCGGGACCTTTGGTTTAACGTACCAACGCTCTACCACTGAGCTACCCGGGAACTCTAACCGACACCGATCCAATTTTTCCCTCTATATCCACAGACCTCAAAGTGGGCTGACAACCGTCAAGCAACCAACTTCGAGTGCACACTAACTCCGTGTGACTTAAATTTGCATAATACACGTCTCTGTTCGTTAACAGAAAACCACAATTTAAGTCACACGGAGTTAGTGTACACTCGAAGTTGGTTGCTTGACGGTTGTCAGCCCACTTTGAGGTCTGTGGATATAGAGGGAAAAATTGGATCGGTGTCGGTTAGAGTTCCCGGGTAGCTCAGTGGTAGAGCGTTGGTACGTTAAACCAAAGGTCCCGGGTTCGATACCCGGCTCCGGAACAATTTTTCCCTCGAAATTATTAAAAAAATCTCAGTTTGTCGTACAAGCATTTTCTTCAATCAATTAGGAATAGTTCTCTCCTACTTTAATTTTTTAAGTAGTAACCGGTAAACTTACGTGCAAGAAAGCAAACTTCCCTTAAAAGAAATTGTTTACATTTCTCGTTGTCTCATCCATATGTCGCATACCGCGAGCTCCATCTGTTCAGCAGGCAATAACCTTTGCAGGGTTGTCAGAGTGCATCAAGTTTTAAAATTCCATTGCAAAACGAAAAGTTATATTTGTTGGGATCAAATTTCTGAACATTTAAAGGACAAAACTAAAATTCTTTCAATCATTTATCATCATAATACATTGCTCTCTTAAATTGACTTAGCATATCATGAATTAATTCAATTAATTTTCCCAAAATACGCTACAAAATGTTTCAAATAAAACATTTTTTTAAAAGAAAGTAAAAACGAGCAAAATTGTATTAAACTTATTTTGTTTGAAATGTCTCAAAGAATAACCCTTTGAAATTAATGACACTACTTACAGTTTACCATGTATATTTTAACACAAGAGGAGACAATATGTCGAAAGTAAAAAAAATTGTTTCGGGAGAGATGATTTCGCATGTTCTGAAATTCTATTGTTACTAAGGGGAGGAAGAGGTGAAATTTTCGAAAAAAAAAACTGAAGAAAAAATAAAAATTTGTTTTTTTTTTTCAATTTTTATTACCTTTATTTTCATATTCCGATGTTAGTTTTTTTATTTTGTGCCCTTTAAAAGCATGAAATTAAAACCAAGATAACTGTATTACTATATTATTCCCATAATAAACTAATACTTATCACTATTTATATACCTTCTCCGAACATATAAATAAAAAGAAATATTGAAAATTTCTTACAATATGGTGCATGGAGCATTTTATATCAAACGATATAAAGTTTTATAAAATTATTAATATTTACAGAACTGTTGTACTTAGAAAGTTGAAACTTGGTATGTCCATTACTAATAACATACCTAGTATCCATGATCAATTTCAAACAAATCGGATAAATTTTGTGGATTTTGAAATATTCACCTCTGCCTCCCCTTAAAACGATCGAGAAACAAAGACCGGACCAGATTCTGACATCGAATTGCAGGACTATATTGATGGAACATACCTACTATTAGTTCGTAACCTTGTATATAATGTCTCAACACAAAGAAAACTCTCGAATTATTCTTCCAAAGACATGCAAGCAACATGCGACATTTTTGGGATTATAATAGAAATTTTATGTAGGTGATGTATTCTAAACTTCAGGTAACACCGCGGACAAAACAAACAAAAGGTAACAACGCGAAATACAAAAGAACGCAAAAGTAAAACAATTCATATTTTAACAAAAGAGATTCGATAATGGGGCCACATTTATTAATGCTTCGGTTGTTGGCTGTTGTATTAAAATGAAAAATGGTGGTAACGAAACAAAACTGTGATAATGTTATAGAAAACGCGAACTCCAGTGTTATTGACGTGATCGCAGGAAGCAGTGAATACAACGGGTGCGGTGGACGGTGGATTTTTAAACATTAACATTTCGTTTGTTCAACCCGCACAGACATTGTTTCTCGTCGGCCCAGGACTTTCGCATCTGTTGAATACGCAAGATATAATGATTATATTACTCTTAATTCTCCTCTAACTTCTTAAACTTAAGTCATTCCTAACATTTCCTGCCATCATCAGTTTTCGATAACAAGACATTGAAATGAATTAGCATTCATTACTCCTTTTATGGCAAATTTCAACGATTTTTTTCTTCAGTTATTTTGTTATCTATACCATAAACTATCTCCCAAATTACAAGCTTCCAGTCTTTGAGAATTTTCAAATTAATTTTCTCCATTCCGCATATTCTTCTCTTCCAGTTTCACCTCTTACCTCGTGTCTCCCTCTCCCAGTTTCTCCTCTTCCCTCATATACCTCTCTTCCAGTTTCTTCTCTTCTTTCGTAACTCCACCCCTGTTTCTCCTCTTCTCTTGTAACCCCTTCCCAATTTCTCCCCTTTTCTCGTATCCCTCTCTCCCAGTTTCATCTCTTCGTATCCCTCTCTCTTCCAGTTTCTCTCTTTTCCCGTATCCCTTCTCCCAGTTTCTCTCTTCTCCTTGTATTTCTCTCCCAGTTTCTCCCCTTTCCTCGTATCCCTCTCTCTCCCAGTTTCTCTCTTTTCCCGTATCCCTTCTCCCAGTTTCTCTCTTCTCCTTGTATTTCTCTCCCAGTTTCTCCCCTTTCCTCGTATCCCTCTCTCTCCCAGTTTCTCTCTTTTCCCCGTATCCCTTCTCCCAGTTTCTCTCTTCATATCCCTCTCTCTCCCAGTTTCTCTCTTTACCCCATATCCCTTCTTCCAGTTTCATCTCTTCGTATCCCTCTCTCTCCCAGTTCTCTCTTTTCTCCGTATCCCTTCTCCCAGTTTCTCTCTTCTCCTTGTATTTCTCTCCCAGTTTCTCTCCTTTCCTCGTATCCCTGTCTCCCAGTTTCCCTCATCTCTTTGTATCCCTCTTTCTCCCAGTTTCTCTCTTCTCCTTGTATTTCTCTCCCAGTTTCTCTCCTTTCCTCGTATCCCTCTCTCCCAGTTTCCCTCATCTCTTTGTATCCCTCTTTCTCCCAGTTTCTCTCTTCTCCTTGTATTTCTCTCCCAGTTTCTCTCCTTTCCTCGTATCCCTCTCTCCCAGTTTCCCTCATCTCTTTGTATCCCTCTTTCTCCCAGTTTCTCTCTTCTCCTTGTATTTCTCTCTCCCAGTTTCGCTCCTTTCCTCGTATCTCTCTCTCCCAGTTTCTCTCTTCTCCTTGTATTTCTCTCCCAGTTTCTCTCCTTTCCTCGTATCCCTCTCTCCCAGTTTCCCTCATCTCTTTGTATCCCTCTTTCTCCCAGTTTCTCTCTTCTCCTTGTATTTCTCTCCCAGTTTCTCTCCTTTCCTCGTATCCTTCTCTCCCAGTTTCCCTCATCTCTTTGTATCCCTCTTTCTCCCAGCTTCTCTCTTCTCCTTGTATTTCTCTGCCAGTTTCTCTCCTTTCGTCGTATCCCTCTCTCCCAGTTTCCCTCATCTCTTTGTATCCCTCTTTCTCCCAGTTTCTCTCTTCTCCTTGTATTTCTCTCCCAGTTTTGCTCCTTTCCTCGTATTCCTCTCTCCCAGTTTCTCTCATCTCTTCGTATCCCTCTCTCTCCCAGTTTCTCTCCTTTCCCCGTATCCCCTCTCCCAGTTTCTCTCTTTCCTCGCACCCTTTCTCCCAGTTCGCCTCCTTTCCTCGTATTCCTCTCTCCCAGTTTTTCTCTTCTCCTCGTAACCCCTCCTCAGTTTCTCTCTTTTCTTTGTAGCCCCTTCCCTAGTTTCTTCCCTTCCGACATATACCCATCTTCCAGTTTATTGCCTTTCCTCATATACTACTCATTCAATTTCTCCCGTTACCTTGCATCCCCCTCTCCCAGTTTCTTTTCTTTCCTCGTATCCCCCTCTTCCAGTTTCTCTTCTCCCTTGTATCCCTTCTCCCAGTTTCTTCCCCTCCCTCGCATCCCCTTCTCCTAGTTTCTTCCCTATCCTCGTATCCCCCTCTTCTACTTTCTCTCTTTCTCCTATATTTCTCCCTCGCAGTTTCTATTCCCTCTCTAGTGTTTTTTAGCTTACTTAACAACTGCTAGGTTACTCGTTTTGGCGTCAGTGGAATTGGTGATAGCAAAATGATGTTTGGTGATGAGACGCAGAATTCGGCATGGGAATATCTTACATTCTCCTAGTATACGGGGAAAAACTCCAATGGAATCGAATCTGGTAGCCGAATGAAGTTTCATCTTTTTTCCCCCGTTTCTCTGCTTTCATATCCAGTTTTCCTCCTTCCTTTACTCACCCAGTTTCCGTCTGTCTTTTACAATTTTTACTTTGTTCTTTATTCTCACTTTTTTTGTATTTTTCGTCACTTTCTCACACATTTTTCTAATTCATTTATTCATTATAAGAATAAAGCAAGATTTGTTTTAATTTCCTTGTGTTCATTCTTCATCCAATCTAACAAATAGCCCTGACGTACATTGTGGAACGCCTCTATCATGTGATTGGTCTTACGCCGATCTTTAAATTCTGTACAAAACACTGACGCTGGACAAATCTCACACCACTTCTGGTATTATAACTCATAAATAATGCTTCCATGCAACTTTAAGTCTACGTTTTAACCCTTAATATGTATCACGTTAGCCGATTAGCTCTAAGTTGCGATAGGTACAAAACACAAATGCGTGCCAAAGAGTTGGCCGTGCATTATTTTACGGTACACCCTGTACTACGTACAGGATGTGAGTGCTTTTAGGTGAGAGTGATGGACTTGACCTGACGACCGTCCCAAAGGCGTGGCACTGCAATCCGCTACTTGCTGACCATTGCTCAATATTGCATGACTGTGGACGAGATCGCCGAACTTTTCGCCATATAAAATGAAGTTTGAGACTCTGAAATTCAAAACTTGTTTCCAGAATACATTTCACGTGCCTAATTGTCCTTTAATTTCGCCAAGTCCGTCAGACATTTTCATCTAAAAGTTTAGTATGGGACATTGGTTTTTCACTACCGTACTCTGTCTCTCGGCTTTTCAACTAACTTTCCTCTCTCCTAAACATTTCCCCGAACATCATTTTTGTGTTATCCAGGTTAATAATTCAGCCAAAGATCCCGGGATCGATATTCGGCCCCGGAACAATTTTTCCCTTGAAATTATTCAAGTCTGTTTCATAGGGAACTTTACCTGAAAGCTAGATTTGTAGGTTTATAAATGTTAATCGAAAAGGATTGTGTGAATAGTATCAGATTTCAAATTTTCATTCTTTGTTTACCTTAAATTTTTAAACTCTTTCCAGAATCCTGGTGTCTAAACATATTTTAGTTAGTATAGGTTACTTTTTAAAAGCCATTTGTTTAATTTTTATATGGTAACTAGTGGCTTGTGCAGCAAATGCTACAAACTAGGTTCATTACACTTCAAATTAAAATTTTTCGAATGTATTTCCAATGAAGAATACCAGACATTTTAGAAGTCCCTATCCTAAGCAAGATTAATCCAGTCTCTACCATCATATGCCACCTTTCTCAAATCGATTTTAATATTATCCTCTCTTCTACGTCTGCCTCCCTCAAGGTCTTTTTCCCTCCGGTCTCCCAATTAACACTCTATACCATTTCTAGAGTAACCCATACGTGCTACATGCGCTGCCATCTCAAACGTCTGGATTTAATCTTCCTAATTATGTCAGGTGAAGAATACAATGCGTGAAGTTCTGCGTTGTGTAACTTTCTCCATTCACCTATGACTTCATCCCTCTTAGCCCCAAATATTTTCCTAAGCAACTTATTTTCGAACACCCTTAATCTCTGTTCCTCTCTCAAAGTGAAAATTCAAGTTTCACAACCATAAAAATCAATCTGTAGTATAACTGTTTTATAAATTCTAACTTTCAGCTTTAAATATCTATACCATACCGCCATTAAATATTTAAAAAAAACCCATACCACTTGATTAATGCTATAAAAATATTTCACTTTAATAACAATATTGTTACCTTACGTAAGTTTTGTATAGACTACCATATAGTCGTGACTCAGTAAATATTATAGAAATGAAGATCTAATTTTCAGATATTCTCTACGCCTACTTATATAACCCCAAAAGGTTTCAATTTCATAACATCAATAAAGCATTCACCTGTATAATTGGTGACAAATACATCATGGCATTCACTGTAATAATATTTAATTTTTAATGGTAATAATGTCATCAAACAGTCTTAAGTTTTGTAGCTTTTAATATCCAATACACAGACAGCTGTACTCAGAAAATTACACACCAGAGAATCTTCTTTTTAGTAAGTCTTGAAGTTTTTAATAACCAATATTACAGAAACGTTCAGAAAAAGTTACACAAATGAAGCTCGACATATTGGCGTTATGTCAGCTATCTGAACTCTAAATATGTCAGCAATCCTGCAGGTCATAGCCTTCGTGTGATATTGTTTATTGTAGTGTGTTTGTGTTTTGTTTTCTTTTATTCTGAAAAGGCCATTACCTATTTCTCAAAACTGACGACAGATGGATTTTGGAAAATAGGAAAATGATGTAGGAAAATTGACATTTCACTAAAAATTACTATTTTTCTGAAAAACTTTGCGTTCCAAGCTTCAAAATGAGGGGTCATTTATTAAAATCCGTTCAGCCGTTTTCCTGTAATTTGAATTACCAATTCAAATTTTATATATATATATATATATATATATATATATATAATGTCGAACTTTGAAAGGAATTTGCATAAATATAATTTAAAATAATAACTCAAGAAACGTACAATATAAACAGTAAAATCATCTATACTATTAATAAATGTGTAGCCGAAATTTTTCTGGTAATTTTCCATTTTCCAAAAATAATTGGTCCTAACATATATAATTAACCACCCTGAAACCGAAAATCGCTTTTTGGAAATTTTTGTTTGTATGTCTGTGTGTATGTTTGTTACCTTTTCACGCGATAATGACTGAACCGATTTATATGAAAATTGGAATATAAATTAAGTTCGTTGTAACTTAGATTTTAGGCTATATGGCATTCAAAATACTTTATTTAAAAGGGGTGTTATAAGGGGGCCTGAATTAAACAAATCGAAATATCTCGCTTAGTATTGATTTTTGTGAAAAATGTTACATAACAAACGTTTCTTTAAAAATGATTTCCGATAACTTTTATTCTTTACAAAATTTTGATAGGACTGATATTTAATGAGATAAATGAGTTTCAAAATTAAAATAACGCCATCTAAGACGGTGCAATGAATTAAGAACAAATGACTTCGTCTATAAGGGGCTTTGTACAACAACAATCGAAACAGGGGCCTTGGACATCAACAATCGAAAGCTATTAAACATAGCCTACAGAGAATGTGTCTGTGTTTGTATCAAGTAATATCAGAAGCTAAATTAACCGATTTGTATAATTAATTATTATTTCACCATTGGAAAGTG